>NW_021025637.1:1056993-1154497 GCF_004153795.1 Camellia sinensis
TGATATTTTAGGCTTATTTGTGAGCTGTTTTGGACTTTTCCATAAACTGGGAAATATCTTTTTTTAAGCCCCTCTTCAACTTTGTTGAAGGGATCTTCTCTTTTTGGGAACTTGAATTAATTCATAGTGACATTTGTGATTTTAAATCAATTCAAACTAGAGGTGGGAAAAAGTATTTTATCACTTTTATAGATATAGTTATGTTTATTTAATTCGAACCAAGGATGAAGCTTTGGAAACTTTCATTCAATATAAGAATGAAGTTGAGAATCAACTTGGTAAGAAAATCAAAAAAAACTAAGAAGTGATAGAGGTGGTGAATATGAATCACCTTTTGGTGAATTTTGTAAAGAACATGGAATAATTCATCAAACCGCAGCTCCTTACTCACCTCAACAAAATGAAATTGCTGAAAGGAAAAATAAGACTTTAAAAGAAATGATGAATGACATGTTAATAAGTTCTGGATTACCTCAGAACTTGTGGGGGGAAACAATACTTTCTGCTAATTATATACTTAATAAAATACCCCGAAAGAAAGTGAATCAAACACCTTATGAATTGTGGCATGGAAGAGTACCATCCTACAAATACTTAAAAGTATGGGGGTGTTTGGCTAAAGGGGCTATTCCTAGTCCTAAAAAGACTAAGATCGGTCCTAAGACCATTGATTGCATTTTCATTGGTTATGCTAAGAATAGTAGAGCATATCGATTTTTGATTCATAAATCAGAACATACCGAAATGCATGTAAATACTATTATTGAGTCTTGGAATGCATCATTTTTTGAACATGTATTTCCAAAGAAGACTGGACAAGAGACTGTCTACAGTCCAATCAAGACAGCAAAGGGGTAACAACAGCATGCATGTACTAGTCAGGATCAAGAAAATGATCAAGAATAAGAGTTAGATCAAAATGAAGAAGAGGAACCTAAGTGTAGTAAACGTGCTAGAACCTCAAAATCTTTTGGTCTAGATTTTCTATTGAACCTCAAAGAAAATGAGCCTTTAACTTTTAAAGAGGCTATGTCCAGTCCTGAAGCTCCTTTATGGAAAGAAACTGTCAACAGTGAAGTTGAATCCATCTTTCAAAATCACACTTGGGAATTAGTGGATTTGCCACCAGGTTGTAAACCTCTTGGGTACAAATGGATTTTCAAAAGAAAATTGAAAGCAGATGGATCAATAGACAAATACAAGGCAAGACTTGTAGTCAAAGGTTTTAGACAAAAAGAAGGTCTAGATTACTTTGACACATACTCACCGGTTACTAGAATAACATCCATTAGAATGCTAATTGCCATTGCATCTCTATACAATCTAGAAATTCATCAAATGGATGTTAAAACCGCTTTCTTAAATGGTGAGTTAAATGAAGAAATTTACATAGAACAACCAAAAGGGTTTTCTGTTTTCGGAAAAGAAAAGAAAGTGTGTAAATTGGTTAAATCATTATATGGTTTAAAACAAGCGCCAAAGCAATGGCATGAGAAATTTGACTAGGCAATGATGTCAAATGGATTTAAAATTAATGAGTGTGACAAATGTGTTTATATTAAAAACACAGATAAAGGTTATGTCATTGTATGTCTTTATGTAGATGATATGCTCATCATTGGTAGTAATAATGACATAATTAAAACTACTAAGAAAATGTTGAACAAACATTTTGACATGAAGGACATAGGTATTGCTGATGTAATACTTGGTATGAAAATTATCAAAACATCAGAAGGATATGCTTTGTCACAATCTCATTACATTGAGAAAATACTTGACAAATTCAGCAAAGATGATGATCATCTTGCTAGAACTCCTGTAGATGTTAATTTGTATCTTTCTAAGAATATACAAGAAAGTATTTCTCAATTAGAGTATGCCCAAATTATTGGAAGCTTAATGTACTTGATGAACTACATTCGTCCAGATATAGCTTATGCAGTATGTAAATTAAGTAGATATACGAGTAATCCGGAAGTAGAACACTGGAAAGCAATTATAAGGGTTCTAAGATATCTTCGATTTACTCGTAACATTGGGCTGAATTTTACTAGATATCCAGCAGTACTTGAAGGATACTGTGATGCAAATTGGATATCGGATACTAGAGACTCGAAGTCCACCAGTGGGTATGTCTTTACTCTTGGTGGTGCGGCTGTATCTTGGAAATCTTCCAAACAGACTTGTATTGCTAGGTCTACTATGGAATCTGAATTCATAACTTTAGACAAAGTTGGGGAAGAGGCAGAATGGCTTCGCCACTTCCTTGAAGATATTCCAATATAGCCAAAACCAATGCCTGCTATATGCATATATTGCGATAGTCAATTAGCTATAGGTAGAGCACAGAGTAATATGTATAATGGTAAGTCACGACACATTTGTCGTCGACATAACACCATGAGACAACTACTCTCTAATGGAATTATTTCCATAGAATATGTTAAGTCTAAAGACAACATAGCGGATCCACTAACCAAAGGGTTAGCAAGAGAGTTAGTTGAAAATTCATCGAGGGGAATGGGACTTAAGCCTATTAAATAAGAGTTACCACAACGACAACCCAACCTAGTTGACTGGAGATCCCAAGATCTAGGTTCAAAGGGACAACCGAGTTGTGAATGACTAAGAAGGATCACTGGGGAGTCTTACTCCTACCCATTTCTTTGATGAAATAGTGATGTTTGCAGCGTTTGAGGTTAAGTAAAAATTTTAATGATTCTTATATCTAGGTAAACCTAGTGGAGTATGGCAGGATACTCTTCATGAGAATCACCTATGTGAGTGTGAACTGGGCCGATTCTATAAGATTTGTGAAGGGCTACAAGTCTTTAGAGCACTCATGAATAATCAGGTTGTTCAGGGCCAAAATGAACACAATAGTGAGAACTAAACTGTGTCTAGGGATATACTGTGTGAGTTCTATTATCTTGGTTTACACAAACGGCTGAACAGTTCAAGACATCATGTTCACTGGTTAGCTAGTAAATCCGATAGTGTCTCACAAGGAAAGGTTCAAAACCAAAAGCTACCTATCCTTTGCAGAATATTTCTAACTTCTGTACTCTCTGTATTTACATCATGTTGTTGCATTTTCTATGTATTTCCAAATAAGGCTGGACAAGAGACTAGTAACAATAAAAGATCTCATGATAGCATTACTTTTATGGCAACCATGGGCCCCGAACGTCTTTTGGGGCGAGTCCGAAGAGGTGAAGTGTTCCTTGCCGCGTGGCAAGTCACACGGTGAAGACGGAACGTCAAAACCATTTATGAGTGAATGGGAAGTTGACGTCGTTTTTGGGTCTGACATTAATTTTTTAAATAAAATTCATTTGAATTTTTTCAATAAAAATTATTGTGGGAATTTAATTTAATTCTAAATTCAAATTTTGGGTTCCTAAGTAGTTTCGTAAAATTTGTAATTATGGGAATTTAATTTAATTCTAAATTCAAATTTTGGGTTCCTGAGTGGTTTCCTAAAATTTGTACCTCTTCATTTATTTATTAAACTATTCAAATAGTTTAATATATATATATATATATTCAAATAGTTTAATATATATATATATATATATATGTTTCAAATGGTTTAAATGATAAAGGTCCAACAGCTTAGAAACTGTTCACCAACAGATCCTTATTCAAAATTGTTTGAAAGTTGGTTCTTAGCAACGGTCAAAGAAATGTTTGAATAGTGGTAGCACCTTTTCATTTTGTTTTGGAACCTATTTGGGCTGAGATTTTTGCCTATATATATAGCCTTTATTCCAGCAGTCGAGGACCCCCGAGATTTAGCCTACATTATTTATATTGCTGTCCAACTTTTATTTAGGGGACTTTCCTTCATTCTACTTTTAGGAAAATTACAAAGAGAGTATAGAACACAGGTTTTAATTCGTCGAACAAATTTATTTGAAGTGCTTCTATAAATTTGTGAAGATCATTGTATCCTGGGAGATAGACGCCACTCAACCGTAAGCACCGTAGCGGGGCGAATCTGTCTAAAGGATAGAGTGTCACACACTCGACTTGGTCTTAATTTTAATTCGGTTTGATAAATAAATCAAGTATGTTATTTATTTATTTTGTTTGAATTTATTTCAAGTTATTTTATTTACACAAAAGACTGTTCCAACAATCAACACTCAGTGCCACGACAGCTGGAGAAAAGTGGATCATTGGTTAAACCTCTCTTCAATCTCATTTGATTGGTGAGCAACTTGCCATGTAGCACAGTCCACAAGAAACCTTTGAGGTTTTTGTGGTAATAACCTTAATTTCAACACCCAATTCCAGTCCTCCTCCTTATCATTATTCCCCAATAGAAATTCATACACAAAAGAGACTGTAAACACTCCATCAGGGGACCAAAGAGGGGTATCACTGTCATGATTCCCATGGGGTGGTTCTTTTAAAATAAGAGCAGCCAGGGTATGGGGAAAATTCTCATTAACACAATTTTCATCCTAGTTCCCATCCTCCCCTAACAAACCTCTCATACTAGTAACATTAGACGCATTCCTTTGGCTCAAAATAAGTATTTCTACACCACCAATCTTTCCAAACATGCACAGATTTACCATCACCAATCTCCCACTTCACACCTTTTCTTAAGGTATTTCCGGTGCTCATAATATCTCTCCAAAGATGAGATGCATTCATACCTTTCTTCCAATTAAGAATAGAAGTTCTTTGTAAATATTTCCTTTTCAGGACATCACACCACAAACCTTCCTTATTACTAATTAGATATCAAGGCTAGATTTTGTTCTCTAGTTTTCTTAATCCCCAAGCCACCATTCTTTTTCACACTACAACAAAAAGCATCTTTGGTGACGTATTGGCAACTAAATAGACATTAGTCGCCAATGTTACATATTCGGCAACTAATATACTTGTTGGTCGCCAAAAACTGAATTATTGGCGACGAATTGAGATTTTGGTCGCTATTGAGTTTGGTGCTATTCTAAATTTTTGCGCGGGAGAGCTAAAAAAGTTTTCGCGACCAAAATAATATACAGCAACAAAAATTTTGGTTGCCAATTGTACGTTTTGGCGACACAAATAAAATAGTACGAAAATGTGAACCGTATTTATGGCAACCAAATTATTTTAGTCGCCAATAAATTTCCTTTCAAAACTATGTCCTTTTGAATTTTTTTTTTTAATTAGTTGACCCAACCTTCTGGGTGAACAAAGTATTTATGGATGAATAAACAAACCATTGACCTAAAAGTTCATCTCATTCTCCCACGACCTCAAATGGCATAGCACAGAGGCATTTTCTTCTTCTTCTTTTTCTCTTTCTTTCTCTCTCGCTCTCTCGCATTGCTGACTGAGCATCGCTCCTCATATTCTTCTTATTTGTCTTTAGTTTCGGAACCAAAGTGTGTTTTGAAACTGATAATCAAGTTGTGCATTTTCTGGTTCTGCATTTTCAGAACCAAAGTGTGTTTTGAAAACTGATAATCAAGTTGTAATTTCATCTCTATTTGTAATAATTTCAAAAAGTAGACCCATGTAATGAATCTAGATAAAATTATATTTTGATTTTTAATTCTATTAACTGAAAAACATCCTAGATACTACAACATTAATGAATCCAAATTTTCTGTAATTTTATTGAGCCCTACACCCAAATAACTGATTTGGGGTACTCTTCATCCCTACATAAACATCTCTGACTTTTTTCCTTCCTTTTTTTTTTCAAATGTCATCCATGACTGTTAAAGTTCTAATTTTATTCTCAAATATTTTCCAGAAACAAATCCAAAGTAACCTACATCACAAACTAAATACAACACTAAAAACCAACAATCAACCTAAGAAATTAAATTTCTTTTATTTCTCCTTTTTTTAATCTATCAATTAATCTAATAAATCAATATGGAATGCAACTCATCCCTACCTGTCTAGTTTGCATAACTTTCTTACAGTAATTATATGCATGGTGTTTCTACTAAATCATCAATAAAAATTGTCCTTATCTTTTAAAAGCTAATAACTTTGAGACATGATATACTGCTTCCCTTCACTATTGTTATGTGCCATATTTTTTTTATAAGATTAAGTAATGGGCCATCCACTTTTGAATTTTTTGTCAGATTGCTCAACCTATATGTCATTGTAGCATGCTCTGTTTTTGCAAATAGAAAATAGGATAACATTGACAAATGACTTAGCTTGTAGAAAACATCCAATGACGTTATTTTTTTGGTTGGGTTAATGAGTTATCTTTGCTCTTCAATTCAACTTGAGTTGATTCTTATGAAGGCTTCTTTATTTTTATTTGATTAGATAATGAAATGTTATTGATTTAAATGGGACATTTAAATTAGGTCCAAACTTTTCATTTAAATTGAGATATTTTTAATTCCTATTGTGTGATCTTTAAGCATTATTGTAGTAGTGCATGTTTATTCCTTCAATTAGCAATTCTATGAGCATTTTTGGAAATTGAGATTAGATCACTTCATTTGACGCATATTATGTCTCATTTCTAGTGGGAATAAGGAAAAATACTGCAAGTAGTAAGTCATGAGCAAAGATAGGTTCACATAGTTGTAACGCCCCAAATTTGTAGCCCAAATGATAATAGAACAATCATGGCTCTTTCAAGGAAAACCGAATATAAATCTCCAAACGTACATTACATGATACAACAGTTCTTCATGCAACAATACATTAATCCAACAACAAGTAAATAAACAAATAAATACCCCTAAGGGTTTACAAGTTTCCAAAGCTTGAGCCTGGTTACACAAAACGGTTATTCAAACCCACACACATACAGCCCTTGGCTTACACACAAAGTCACAGCAAAATGAGAGTCTCGTACTCTCAACACACATTTCCTCGCCTTTAGTTAGATGGCATCACCACATCTTTTCCTGCACAAAAATCCCGTAGGATGAGCATAAAGCCCAGTAGGAAATCCTTAACAAAGTATATACATTTTTTACAAGTCTCAAGAGATGAAATGCACATGCCATGCTATGCCCTTTTGAAAGAAAATCACATCTTCATCTTTGAAAACCATAATGCTCAATAATGTCATGCAATTTCATTTCTTCAAAACTTAACAATTCATTTCAAGAGTGGTAAATACGGCTTTGGTAATCCCTAGGTCGGTGTCTGCAAGTAGACTATACAAGTATTACCAACTTGTCATTTTTACCGGTATTAACCGGAAGGCTCAACACCTATCCGCGCGGGTTTTCGATTTTTCACTCTGGACTCTCAGGCCAACTTATTAAATATCATCTACACCACCTATCAAGACTTACCAACGTATTTACCCCAAAACTATTCCATGAAAACTTGTTTCTCAACATTCTTTTCTCAATGCAAGTTTTCAAATCAACTTTCAAAGTTTAATGTAATCAAATGAATTGATATGCCAATAACATAAGATGAATATAAATATTTTTATTCCAATTCATCATCCAAGGAATAACACAATTCCCTCTTCTCAAGTATCCTTAACAATTAGTTATTTCAAGACTATTTCAACGTTTTGAACAATAATTTCCAAAATAAACAAAAATTCTCATATTCCCTGAAATTCATCATTTATATAAATATAAACAAGAAAATTTTCAAACATCCATTTATTTTGACACACAAAATAAATATAACAATATCATTCATGGATTTTCAGTCTCTTTTAAAAAAATTCTCAAATTTTAGGTTTTCTCACCAAAACTATACAACTCAAATCTTTTGAAAGAAAATTTTTCAAAATAATCTTTTCTTCAATCAACGAAAATCAAAACCTATAAGATCATTTTAGAAGAACAAGAGACAAACCCACTTTTAGAATCGCTCAACTTCTTGAATCAACAATCAATTTTCAAAGCTATCGAAAGATGATTTCGAAAATCATATAGATCTTGCAAAAATATATATATAACTCTAAGAAAATCCCTATCTCAAGTTCTGAAGAAGAAATGAGATGAAACCCCCAAAATCAACGGTGTCGAAACTCGATCTTCACCGCACACAACGAAGCCGTCGAGAAGTTAACCAACTTTGATAAAGAACCTATGGCAGAACTCTAATGAATCTTGAGAGATCAAGGTTTTGATCCAATTTGGTGTAGGAAAATGTAGAGAAAATGTTTTTAGAGAGAGAGAGAAAGAGATACACAAGAGTGATCTAAAATATCAGATTTATGAACTGATATAACATGGTCTGCTCGAGCGTGGAAAGCCCCGCTCAAGCGTCAAATACATCTTCCCAGTATTTTTGCAGATAGGTCAAACTTCTGGAACCAAACATTCTCCGCTTGAGCGCATAAACGGCCGCTCGAGCGGACAAGCAACTTCGATTTGCATTTTTGCTTCAGGGGCACTACCCCTCGTCCCCGCTTGGGCGCTGCCCCAGACCCGCCAAGGGGCACTGCCCCTGGGACCCCCGCTAGCTGACCGGGCAGCTCGATCCCCGACATAGTCAGCGAAGTGGCAAAACATGAAAAATACGCTACAACCGATACAAACATGAGACATTACCTGTTCCAAACACACCGCTACAACCCGATAACCAAAATAAGGGGAATACAGGGAACTAAGATACGTAACACCGTTCAAAACCATACCAACCCGAGCCTGGAACACCACAAAGAGAAGGGTCAAAATCGGGATCGCTACATGTGGCATGGGCAAAGAATGAATCAAGATTACTAGTAAGTCATATAAGGCAGAAGAGCATAAGTGCCACAACATAGGAACTTATATCACTTCATTTAACACATATTATGTCTCCTTTCTAGTCAGAATAAGGAAAAATATTGTAAGTAGGGCGGTAGCAGCAATTTGATATAGAATAGCTTATTTTTCAAGGAAAAGGAAAAAAAAAGATCTAGCAAAACATATCACCCGCCGGCAACTAAGATGTCTCCTTGTAAGAAAACAAAATAATGAGTAACAAGGCCAAAGGAATGTTTTTGCCAAAACAAACTGCCAATTTGCACTAAGTTATAGAAAATCTATAAATGTTGCTAAAAAGCTTGTACAATATATTAAATTATTCTGGTTAATATTCTTGACAGTATGATGCACAAGAGAGGCATAAAAAATCCAAAATTCAAATGAACTACACAATCTCTAAGACATCATAAGCATATAAGTGAACAACAATATACCTTCAGATTGCTCAACATCTTCACAGTTGTAGGATTGAAATATAGCTGCAAAAAAAGTTATTCTAATTAAAGAGTACATGACACAAACAAGTAGCATTCAAATGCCAAAAAGAATCAACTTTCAATCAATGCATGGTTCAATGAAGTTTCCCAAATCTAAAACACCAGCCTAGATGCCAAATTCCAACATAACCACTTTGGTAGTGGACTCTACCTGTCACACATATAGTAGCTTAGGAACATGTGGCTACTTGATGTATATTTTATCCAATATGAGATGTAGTTTGTGATAAATGTTATTTATTTGGGTAAATTACACTTTCTTGAATCCCAACCAAAAGATGTCAGTCGCATAATCTTCTATCACTGGTTTACCAAGGAACCATATCCTCAACTTGTTCTTTCACAAATGTGAATAATAGATGCTACTAGCTATGGGTGTGGCCTTAGAGAGAGCTATAAAAGGATGAAGGATTCATGTAGTTGACCCCAATTGACTTAAGTTGATAGTATTTAATGATTTTAATCAACCATGTCAAACTTAAAAAGCTTTGTATACCTAAGTCAACCTTCCATGTTCCTACCATTATTCTGAAAGCACCTTTAAACCACGTAACTTAAATAATCTATGATCCTAACTAAGTGCACTGTTCATCAGGTTAGTATCCAAGTTGTCAAACACACTATGGTCAAAAACTGAATAGCAAAAAGAGCTTTGGCTTGCAACCACAACACAAAAGATCTGATATAATGACAACAAAGGCCCCCAATCACCCACCTTCAAAGAGCATTATCACATGACAGCATACAAGTACTTGCCTATGCATTAAACTGAAACAATGGAAACAACAAAATCAAGTTTCCATTCTTATATCACAAAGAATATTCCCATAAAATTCTCTCCACAGGCACATATATATGTTCAAGCCACTTATTAAAAGAATGATACCTGCATGATGAATTTTAGATAGTTATTGATAGCATAGAGAAGTGTTGGAACAAATAGAAGCGTATTGTTGTGAGCTGCCTGCAGTAATACAAATGATAGTATCAGGATTAGAGACCATTAATACAAGGCCAAACTTAGTGTTGGTCCATCCAGTGCAGGTAGCATGGAGGAATCAACAATGTAAAGACTTGAACTTTGGCATTATTTGCACAAAAGGAGAACCAAAAAATCCAAATAAATAAATATTTATTTGGACAGGCTATTAAAAATGAACCTCAAAAAAAAAAAAAAAAAAGGAAAAACTTGAATCTTAAAAAAGATCCTTTGTGTGACACAAGCATATAAAACCTAATCCAGGATTCCCACCAATTGGCTAGGCAACCCATACTAGAATGCTCAATATTCAGAAATGACAATATCATGAAATACCAATATAGAACTCTAAACTTCATCAGCATTCATATGCCTTGACAAAGATAAAAGACTATAGCTACACAAAAATCTACAATGGAATGGCAACATCTTCCTCAAGCCACCAGCTAGAAACCTAGTCCGTACGACACTCAAAAATTTAATTTTTTTAATAAGCCAACCAAACTTAGGACTTGCTTTATCACCCATTAACTTAGCATATAGTTAAAAACCCAAAACACTAGCAAGGCCAGTTTTTCGATAGGGTGAATTACACTTTATGCCCCTTAGGTTTCATAGTTTTCCAACTTTGGCCCCTAAAAGTATTTTTGTCCCACGTTGGCCCCTAACATGTGTATTTTTTCCAAATTTAATCCCAAAGACAAATTCCGTCCAATTTTGGATGGGAATGACACATTGGCAGCCACATGGTGCCAAATGGCATAAAAATACATTACATTAACATTTTGGATAAATTGCACTTTGCCCCAAGTATCACAATTTTCCCATTTTGGCCCTTGAAGTATTTTTTTCCCACTTTGGCCCCTAACGTTTGTAATTTTTCTTAATTTACTCCTAAAACCAACTTTTGGCCAATTTTGGATGGATGAATGACACGTTGGTAGCCAACATGCCATAAAAATACATGATATTCAAATTTTAAGACCCAAAATTCTAGGGTCAATTTGTAGAGGAGAGCATTGTTGGTAATCCTGGCTTTGCTAAATTTTATGCCAGGCAGTTTGCATATCTGTCACTATAGAGGGAAACATTGTTCACTAAATGCGCATAGATTTTAGCTTGCTCAAGCCTAAATAGACTTGTACGAACAAACGAGACCTCAATTGAATTTCCGGTTAGAAAATTAGAAGGAAAATTGTAAAACACAAGACTTAAAAGGCCCATTCAATGGTCGAAATTGCGAAATGACCAACAAAACCACCGAAACTTCGCACGGGCAGCTTGTTCAAGCCTAAATAGACTTGTAGGAACAAATGAGACATCGATTGGATTTCCGGTTAGAAAATTATAACGAAAAACGCAAGACTTAAAAGGCCTATTCGAGGACCAAAATTGCAAAATGACAACCGAAATCGCTGAAACTTAGCACGGACAGCTTGCTCAAGCCCAAATAGATTTGTAGGAACAAACGAGACCTTGATTGGATTTTCGGTTAGAAAATTAGAAGAAAAATTGTAAAATACAAGACTTAAAAGGCCCGTGGCATAAAAATACATTACATTAACATTTTGGATAAATTGCACTTTGCCCCAAGTATCACAATTTTCCCATTTTGGCCCTTGAAGTATTTTTTTCCCACTTTGGCCCCTAACGTTTGTAATTTTTCTTAATTTACTCCTAAAACCAACTTTTGGCCAATTTTGGATGGATGAATGCCACGTTGGTAGCCAACATGCCATAAAAATACATGATATTCAAATTTTAAGACCCAAAATTCTAGGGTCAATTTGTAGAGGAGAGCATTATTGGTAATCCTGGCTTTGCTAAATTTTATGCCAGGCAGTTTGCATATCTGTCACTATAGAGGGAAACATTGTTCACTAAATGTGCATAGATTTTAGCTTGCTCAAGCCTAAATAGACTTGTACGAACAAACGAGACCTCAATTGAATTTCTGGTTAGAAAATTAGAAGGAAAATTATAAAACACAAGACTTAAAAGGCCCATTCAATGGTCGAAATTGCGAAATGACCACCAAAACCACCGAAACTTCGCACGGGCAGCTTGTTCAAGCCTAAATAGACTTGTAGGAACAAATGAGACAACGATTGGATTTCCGGTTAGAAAATTATAACGAAAAACGCAAGACTTAAAAGGCTTGTTCGAGGACCAAAATTGCAAAATGACCACCGAAACCGCTGAAACTTGGCACAGACAACTTGCTCAAGCCCAAATAGATTTGTAGGAACAAACGAGACCTTGATTGGATTTTCGGTTAGAAAATTAGAAGAAAAATTGTAAAATACAAGACTTAAAAGGCCCGTTCGAGGGGCGAAATTGCGAAAAGACCACCAAAATCACAGAAACCTAGCACAGGCAGCTTGCTCAACACTAAATAAACTTTGTATGAGCAAACGGCACCCTGATTGGACTTCCTGTTACAAAATTAAAATCAAAATTGTGAAATTCATACCGAAATTTTTTTTTTTCGGTCAATCTAGTAATGTTTTTTTTCTTTTTCATGTGATAGATTGGCAATGGTAGAAAATTTTTCAGGCTGCATTAGAAGATTTGATTTTGTGTTTTTGGAAATATTTGAGATAGGATTTTGGTAAATGACTTATGGGTTAGATGTTTAGCATCAAAATATTTGGTTTTGTGTTTTTGCAAAAATTTTGACATGGGATTTTGGTAAATGACTTGTGGGTTAGATGTTTAGCATCAAAATATTTGGTTTTATGTTTTTGAAAATATTTTGACATAGGATTTAGTAATGGATTTGTGGGTTTGATGTTAATAGTTTGTAAATACTTTGGTATGAATGTTTCAGATTGTTAGAGAATTGAAATTATGTTTATTGGGATGTTTAATATCTATTAATTTTGAATTATTATGAATGTCTTGCACAAGTGTATTACTATTTACATTGCATTTGTGTATATATTGTGTAGAGAAAAACAGGTGTTTTGGATTATTTTGAACAGGAAAATTATTAAAATCAAAATTTGTGTAGTGAATTTTTAGTGACAGGTGATATTTTGGTTGCTGTTAATATATTTGGTGACAGCATATTGTTTTTGTCCCTAAAAGTTAGTGGCTATTCCAAGAATTTTTAGAGACCAAATTAATTTTGTCGCTAAATAGTACTTTTGGGGACTTATTTATTTATAGCTAAAATTGCATAGCTTATCCAAATCTTAACCTTTTAGCAACAAATTAGAATTTTACAGCGACAAAATGTATGATTTTTGGTGACCAATTTTACTTGTCTCTAAACATCCACATACGGTGACAATTTATGATTTGGACGCCAATACTTTTAGTGACAAGCCTTTGGCAACCAATTGTGTACTTGTTACCGACTCTTTTGGTGACGAAATTTGTACTTTTGGCGACCAATTTTTTGGTCGCCAAATGTGCTTTTTGTTGTAGTGATCATATTGCAAACCACATCCCATTTTACAAGATGAACTTTCTTTTTCTCCAAGGTATCACCCTAGAGAAAATTTATGTTCATTCTGTCAATTTTAGTACAAGTATTTTTTGGCAAAAACATAGTCTGCATAGTATAGGAAGGAACAACATAAGTGACATATTTGATAAGGGTGGCTCTACCAGCCAAGGATAGGGTATTGGCTTTCCACCCAGCCAATCTTTTTTGCATTTTGGCTATAATTTCATTAAACTGGCCTCTGGTAACTCTACCATGGATAAGAGGTACACCCAGGTATTTTCCTAACTCAGAAGTTAGAGGAATACCACACTTGGTGCTAAGCTTTTTAGCTCTCCTCCTCTTAACATTAGGAGATACAAAGAGCTTGGACTTATGGGAATTTATTCTCAGCCCAGATATCACACAAAACTCCTCCATAACTTCATGATAGTGCTATAATTAGCCATAGTAGCATGCCCAAAGAGCATAACATCATTAGCAAAAAAGAGATGGGTGAGATTAGGACCACCTCTGGTCACTTCCACCCCTTTCCAGCTATTATTTTCAGCCTTAAGACTGATCATCTTAGATAATCTCTCTAAACACAACACAAACAGATATGGGGATAGTGGATCTCCTTGCCTCAGCCCTCTAGAGGGTGTGAATTCGTCTAGAGGCTCATTATCCCAAATAACCGCAATACTAACAATGGTGACACAACTCATAATAAGATCAATGAAATTCTTATCAAATTTAAATTCCTCCAGGGTTTGTTTTAAAAATTCCCAAGAGATGTTATCATAGGCTTTTTCCAAGTCAATTTTGAAAACCATACCACTCTTCTTACCTCTTTTTTGATTCAGAGTATGTATAATTTCTTGACTAATTATAACAACCCCGAACTATGATTAGCTACTAAACCATGATTAAGAGTGTTTAATGAGTAATTAAGGTGAAATTCTGAATTAATTACATGTGTATTACATTATTTGTGTTTATATTTGTCTGTTGTAGAAATATCTATTTGTGTTTTCATTTTGTTCTGCGCATTGAAGGCCTTATTGGCATCTGATCACGAAATTGACTTGATTTTTGTGTTATTTGGAATTTTTAGAATTTATGGTAGGTTTGATTGAAATTCGATTGGGAGCGATTAAATTAGAATAATTAATGTCCATTTGAGTAGCTTTAACTAACCACCACTAATCAAGCCTATATAAGGCTTAAGATGCTCACATTCTCGTTTTACCATCTTTGAGACTTTAAACGTGTAGAAAGAGGGACTAAGAGAGAATTGAGTTCAAACAAAGGAAGTAGCTTGGAATTCAAGGATTTGGCCTGGAATCTTAGTGAATTCACCATCTAAAGCTTGATTGAGAAGTTGACGTAGCGATTCAACACTTGATTTTATGATTATGGTATCTAGGACATAAATTCTAGAGGATTAAGTAGAGTTATGCAAGAATTGAGCTAGTAATGTAAAGAAGATGAACATTTGTGCATTTCATGGATTTTGAGTGTTGATTTCAACAAATTCATACATGCAAGGACCTATTTTTGTTCAATTATGGGAGCTCATTGTGGTTTTGCACTTTAACACTGCATTTGTACATGTTTTGAAAGGTTTGAGTTCTTGATAACACATCCATGATATGTATACATATTGTTCAAGCTTGGTTTTGAAGAATTCACTTGTTTTTGGGCTTTGATTTTTCAAAATGATTTTGCATTCACAATATTTTACAAGTTAACACAAGTTTCCTTAAGTTTTTGGCCCAAAAGAAGATGAATTGCAACTTTAAGTTAAGTTTTGAAGCTTGGAAGCAAATCTGGAAATTTCAGAATTCTTCTTCTTCACTCGAGCGACCAAAGGCTGGCTCAAGCGTAAAATGCATGCTCCCAGAAGTTTACACATTTTTGCAAACTACTCAAGCGACCAAAGTTGCGCTCGAGCTTAGACCTCAGTCTCATGTTCGAGTGAACGTTGAGCGGTCGTCGAACGGAGAATTCACACAACTAGTACTTTGCAGAAGTTTACAGACCGCTCGAGTGACTGAAGTTGTGCTCGAGCGACCATGATTACTTTTGAACCCTCGCTCAAGCGAAGGAAGTTGCGCTTGAGCGAGAACCTTGTTTTCAGCAAATTTGTCTAAGTGTTGAACAACATGTTTTGGCATCCTTATTGCATCTTGGGCATTCTTAAGCCCTAATTAAGACATAATAATGAAGATAAAACTTAGAAACACATTAAAAATGAAATACAATAAGTTAATTATTATCCGATTGTGTGTGCCTGTTATGTTTGTGTAGGTCACGCGCCGCAAGTTAAGACATAATAATGAACATCATGTTTTGGCATCCTCATTACATCTTTGGCATTCTTAAGCCCTAATTAAGACATAATAATGAAGATAAAACTTAGAAACACACTAAGAACGAAACGCAATAAATTAAGTACTATCCGAGTGTGTGTTTCGATGTGTGCATGTCTATTATGTTTGTGTAGGTCATGCGCCGCAAGCTATCTAATTTGTTTGTTCTGTCTGTTTGCTTTGGAGCCATCTGTGAGTAATAACTTAGTAAAGCTACGTTCAAAATTATTTATTTTTCGTATGATGAAATATGATTTGTTTTTTGAAATGATATATTTTGTATAATGAATGATTGTCCAATTTCTGACAATGTATTCGTGGCATCCTTAGTATCATGTGATATTTATTAGCTGTTACCCGGTATTAGAGGTTCCATCATGGAACTTAATATGTCTGCAATCTGTTACCCGTACCGGAGGCTGTATCATGGGGCTCAGCATATCTATTCTTTGTTACCCAGATCCGGAGGTTCCTTTATGGAATTGGTTACTCATAATCACCATTTACTATGCATCTGTTTTGTATATGTTCTGTTAGCACTAGTAGATGTACCACTTATGAATAAACATGAACTCTGATTTCTGTGTAAGCATATGAATCTGTTTCTAATATGAACTCTAATTTCTGAATATGATATGGGACATCATTCAATTAAAACCCTTTACTCTGTTATTATTCACTGGGCTTTCGCTCACTCTATTACTTATGTATGTAGATGATCAGGCGCGTGGCCAGACTCAATGATGATCGCCTGGAGCCCTATTTTGTCGACCAACCCTTATACCTCCCGAGGAGATTCCGAAAGACATGTGGTCATGTTTTGTGAACGTATAAGACTTTGTTTCCTTTTTGGATTATGAACAAGTTTTTCTATTTATCTATACATTGGGTTAAGTCCCCATCTGGTTACATCTGTAATGAATGTGATGTAAGACTACTGTATTTATGATGTCACGTGTATATGTATAAAGTTTTGAAATTTCTGACTCATGTATGTCTACACAGCTCATGACAGTAATGATGATGTTATCACTCGTGTTTCTACCAGGAATAAAGCTACTTTGGTTAGGTCTCACAATCTTGTTCAAGCAAGGCCTCAATCTACTAACAATGATTTCAGAAATGATTTTAAAAATTATTTTGTAAGAAATAATTTTCTCTTTCTCTTTTCAATTCCCTACCTAAGTCCATGAACCAATCACAACGTAAATAGCTACAAAACAAGCAAAATCCTAGGAATTAATGGACAAACTTAAAAGAGAAAAGCTTCATTAGATAAAAGGGCATAGAGATGGAGAACCATTACAAAAACAATTCATAATAACAGTCAAATCCACCCACCCCCTTTGTAAGGGCATATTTGAATTATATGGTTTTTTATTTTTCTAAATAATTTAATTCATACCATATGGGTCACCTAGTAACACATAAGTAGTAACCTTTCTACTCTAAGTAACAGAAGGAGCATGGTACATTTGAAATCCTTACAATTACAAACCAGACCATTATGAACCCAACTCATGAATAATCAAACAAAAATCAATCACAAACAACACAAACTCAAAATCAACAAATTTGAAAAACCTATAAAACCATAAATATACCCACACACAAAAAAAAAAGAGAGAATAGCATACATACAGAGATCAGAACAAATAAAGATGAGTATTGTTAACAAGTTGCTTATTGTGACTTTGGTCAAAGAAAAATCAATTAGATCTGTCTACCAAACTAAAAACAATCAAATAAACCTACCAAGGACAAGGAAAAGAAGAAAAACAAAGCAGCTTATTTTTTTCATTATATTTAAGAAAAGGATAAATATATATACCCCAAAAAAAGAAGAAAAAAAAAAAAGAACAAAATGAAGACAAGCAACGTGTAAGAAGAAGCATAAGAAAAAAAAGACAAGACGTTTCTTATCTCAATAGAACAAAACCCGTCTTTCCAAAGCCACAAGAATCGCCTAATCACACCAATAGAAGAGAAAACATAGCACAATTTTGAAGAGATTAAAATCAACCCACAAATGACTAAAATCAACTTCACACAACATGCCCTTATTTTGCATATATCCCTTCCACAACCACACCACATTACCACCAAAGCTCTTAACTTTTCTGAATCTAAAATAGAGAAACAAACTAAAAATTTTGAAAATATCAAAAAAACAAAACAAAACAAAACAAAACAAAGCAAAATCATCCTATATTTATCCAAAAAATCGCCAATTATCTCTACAAAATCCTAATGTTGGAGTCAACTATCAAAGAACATTAAGATTTGCACTGAGCAAAAACAAAAAGATGGAACCGATTGATGTTCTGCGGGATTACTGTGGTTGCCAGACACTTTGTTCACGAAGACTGAAGGACTTGAATGATGATATTAGTTTTATCGAACAGAATTGTTGCCATTTTTAATGTCATAAACAAACAATTGCCTCACATTGAAATGAAACAAAAATAGTAAGCACCTTCAAACACAATGGATTACACATATGAACTTATAAATTGCAAGAGTTACAAATTCTAACTTCCTGGGACATTTCTCCATGAATCACACAAAACTTTCTAAGAAAACTATAACAAAAACTCAATCAAGTAAAAAAGGAAAAAAAAAAACAAAAACAAAAACAAAATAAGGTACATAATAGAATAGATAAATATGCAACAACAACCAAAAAAAAACCCAAAAATGTAATAATATTATATACATTGGCAAACATGGCAAAAAAATAAATAATAAAAAAAAAGCAAGAAAGAAAATTAAGCATGCAAGCAAAAAAAAAAAAGAAGAAGAAGAAAAAAAAAGGGATAAACAAGGAACACATTAAAAAAGAAAAAAGAAAAAAAGAGAGAGATAAAATAAAAAAGAAGAAGATGCCTTTACTCTACAAAGATTGAAAATCACTTTCCCTCGCCGTAGGTCCAATATTATACCGGAATTGCAGAGCTATAAAAACAACAAAACGAAAATCTTAACTTGAACTTAACAAAAAAATAATAATAATAATACTTACTTTTAGAAAACAAATCACCAAGAAGATGGACAAACCATACAAAGAAGAAATAAATAAACAAATAACAAGAAAATTGTTGTAAAGAAAGAAAAAATTCATTTGATACCTATTTCAATAGTAGAGAGGTTGAGTTGATGAAAGGACCTCTAGTGCTATCACTAACAAGGACATTTCTGATCTCAAATAAGCTTTAATGATGATCAAGGGCATCAATTGAAGATGAAAAGCCTGGAAGCAGAGCTTACCAAAACATGTCCCAGAAAATAGACAAGAAATAATTCGTATTAATATGGAAAACAAAAGTTGGGGGAAAAAATCTCAACAATTATGAAAAAGAATGGAAGTTTTGTTACCAGTGATGGTGGTGGCCTAAAGTGAGAGTGTTTGACACCGTCAATTGCCGTAAAGAGAGATGGGTTGTAAGAGTTTGAGAGAGGAACAAAGAATTCTAAGATAATAGATTGAGAAAATATGGAGACGTGGCTCTCTCTTACTCACCAAAAGCTGTAGCAAAAGGCGACATGGCTGCTTCTCACAAATTACAGAAGAAGAACCATGAACTAGCTAGGAAAATAGAACAAAGTAGAGGAGCAAGACAAGCAAATGGAAATGAGAGCCACAAACAGTATAACATAATCAACTCCCTCTTATATAATGCTATATAGATATATTGTTCTTTCCGATGATGTAATATACTAACGATAATCAAACAAAGTATATTTAAAAAGTGAAAAAACATAAAAGCCTACAAGTTTTTCTTTGTTTTTAATACACGGTCAAAAAGAATAGGGTAAATTAAAAATACACCCCCTGAAATTTACTTAAAATAGAGATTACCCCTTGTAGTTTGAAAAATTACAAATACCTCCTGTTAGAATTTTTTATTTAACAAAATTAACTAAAAAAATGAAATTCATAATCGCTCTCCTATATAATAATAAAATTACCTAAATTATTTATTGAAACATTTTTCTAACATCATTAAAAATTGTTAATTGACTTGATGATTTATTCATAAAAGAGGCGATTTGTTATGAAATTAGGAACCTCAGGAGATGGAATGTAATTTCTAGAACCACAAGGGGCGATTTATATTTTAATCAAACCTCAAGGGTATATTTGTAATTTACCTTATAGCGATTCGGGCTTAGACTCGACTCATTTATTGCTTTGGAACCTGGGTAGCCATATCCGTAGCGATCGTCCTTTCCTCTTTTCTTGTTGGATTTTGATGAGAGGGTCAACAATAGCCTTGGAGGTGTCGACACTTGTCCTGTTATTGGCCTCTGGAGTCGACACCAGGCTGGGGGGTGTCAACATTGTCTTGCTACTCAATCTTGGAAATCACTTTTGAAATAAAGGGTCGACACCATGGGTTCTGAGGGTCGACCCTCCCTTTGTTGTTTTGTTCTGGGTTGCATTCTAAAAAATAGGGCCGACACCACTGTCTCCTAGGGTCGACCATCGTCTGCAGCAAATCATTAGTGTCTCAGCTTTTCTTCTTGAGGGTCGACACCACTTTCTTGAGGGTCGACCCCTGTGAGTTTTTTTCCAGATTTTGGTTTGGTGTTGGGCCCTACTTTTGGAGGGTTTAACTTATTCTTTCCTTTAACTTTAGGGTTATTATTCTACCACTATAAATAGGCCCCAAACATACTTTTCTCACTCACTTTTCCTCTTTCTCTCCCTATCTTTCTCTCTCTCTCTCCGCTCTTTGAACTGTAACTTCTCTCTTTTCTCTCAAAGCCCAACTTATGTCACCTAGATCTTCAGATCTAATCACCTAGAGGTACTTTCTCATCTTGGTCCTTTGAAATAGATTATAGATCGTGTCAAGAATTTTTTTTTTTTATCCAAGTGGTTCGTAATTTCATTGTCATTGAGTTTCTCTGAGTTCTCTCCTACCTTTTAAGCTTGAGATAGGGATTCTCTGCAATCCTTTATGAATTTTAACTTAGTTATTTGTTTTTATGAAACATTATTGTGAAAAAGTAGATTTTGAGCAAAATCTTGGGTGTTGGTTTGAAAATCAAAGAGAGGAGTTTTCAAATGGTTTATTGGAAATGGTTGTGGATGGATATTTACTTATGAGATATGTTGAAATGATGTGTTTTACCTTGGAAAATGATTTATAAAGGAAAGAGGATTTTTGTCCTAGAAATTTCAAATGTTGATTTTGTATTGATAAATAGAATTGATATTGAAATGATGAAATTGAGTTGTTATGGATGAGGATAGTGGAGTTGGATATGTATTATCACTCACATCTTGGAATTTGGAAAGTTTATCTTTATTGAAATTATCTATTTGTTTAGAGATATCTGTTTTGGGCTATCGATGGAGGATAGTTATGAATGTTATAGAAATTGTATGAGAATTAGGAGAACTGAAAACTAATTTCTCGTCCAGCATTGAGCATTGTTACATACTTATTTCATTAAAAATGTATCTTGTGTTGAAAAGGGGGCGAATCTAGGAGAAAGTTGTTGTTACATCAAATAAGCTGGCCAGTGCGTCCAGGGTGAAAGTCCCAAAAATCACGCGTATACATGGGTGTCGATCCCACGGAAGAAATATCCATAAAATGACAATAGTAGCGCTTCCCACGGACAAAATTTCTGTAAAATGTGATACTTGTCTTGAGATTTCCAGAGTTGTGATTCACTTCCCTATTTTCTAATGTAAATGAAATAATTCATGAATTGTGGTATAAATATAGCATTGCATGGTTTCGGAAAAAAGATAAAAAATGTTTTGTCACGAGCATTGCATATGCATTTCACCCTTATATTTTTGTTAAAATTCATATGCTGTGTTGGATTATTCCTATTGGGCTTTGGCTCACCGTATGTGGACAACCATTTTCAGGTATTGATGATATGTCTCCGTCAGGGCAATAGTTTGGGAGGACTTGGAAGCAGGGGTTTCATTTTGTTTATTTTGTTGTTTTTAATTGTACAAGCCTAGGGCTTTAACTATATTGGATTTAAATTCATTTTATTGTAACCAAGCATTGCCTTAGAAAACTGCAAGCCCTTAGGGCATTTCTTACTTGTCTGACACGTTCATTTTATTATGTAACATATGCTATAGATTCAGGGATAGGCTTATAAATTTATATATGCATATGTTACTCTTTTGTGGACTTAACTGTAAACTAATGGAAGATAATTACTTTACTATTGTTGTTGTTTATCAATGTTGTGGATAGGTTATTGCATTTATTTCGGGGCATTACATACCCAAAAGAAATATACCCCAATTAAGTAGAGTCTTTGTCCCATGGTAAATCTATTAAATAGGTGAGATTAATATTCCCACAGGTTTCGTTTCGTTAGAAAGAAAATGTAACGCCCCGAAATAATGCAATAAACCATCCAAAACGATAAACAAATAACAATATGAATCAAAGTATGAGGTCCTTCTATTACATGAGATTCAATTGTAAAAAATGGGTGACACATGCGATATACATTCATAAATAGTGCATCCTGAATCTACAGCATGTGTTACGAAACAGTAATAATGTAATAAAAGTTAAACAGATAATCATTTGCCCTAATGGCTTACATCTTTCAAAGTCAAGGCTTTGGTACATCAAAAGTGAGTCTTAAGCTCAATACAAATAAAGCCCTTGGCTTGAACAAAAGTGAATACAAAGAACAAAACTGAGCCTTCAGCTCCACCGTCCTCCCAAGCTAAGTCCTTGGTAGAGGCATATCACCAGCACCTGAAAATGATTTTTCCCAAATAAGGTGAGCCAAAGCCCAGTAGAAATAATCTAACACAACTTATGAATCTTAACAAAGATATAAGGGTGAAGTGCATATGCAATGCCCATGTCAAAACGATTTACATTTTTTTCTCAAAATCATGCTATGCTCAAATTTTATCACAATTCTCAAATCATGTCTTTTACCATAGGAAACGAGGGGGAATTTTCCGACCGGTACAACCTTTTACAGATATTTCATACGCGAAAAACCGTCAAATGGCACCCGTGTAAACGTAATCTATACAAGCGCTACTATTGCCATTTTACGGATATTTCGTTTGCAGGAATCGGCACCCATGTATACATTCGTTTTTTGAGACTTTCACCCTAAACACACAAGCCAACTTAATTTGGTGATACACACCTCTTTCCAACATTCACCCATTTTTCTCAGAATCATATGCATTTATAATGTATTAAATGAGTAACAAATGTTCAACGCACATGGATGAGAAATTAGTTTCAATTCACTGAATCCTCATGCAATCTCTATAACAATTATAGTTATCCTCCACCGATAGTCCAAAATAGATATTTCTAAACATATATAAAATCGCCAATACATATAAACCTTCCAAAATTTAATATGCGAGTGATAATACATATGCAACTCTACCATCCATATCAATATCCATCCAATTTCACATTTTCAACATCAATTACATTTATTTATACAAAATAAATATTTGGAACATATAGGGCAAAACCTTTTCTTTTTTCTAAAATCCAACCCAAGGGTCAAAATCAACAATTTGTTCACAACTCAACCTCATTTACACTCCCACAATCATTTTCCATACAACCATTTGAAACCTCCTCTTTTTATTTTAAACTAAAACACTAGGTTTGTTCAAAATTCTCCAAAATTACAAGATTGTTTATGAAAAACAAATAGCTAAGTTAAAAATCATTAAAGAGCACAGAAAATCCCTACCTCGAAGCTAAGAGACCAAGGAGAGAGTGGAGAACCCTCAAGGAAGCCAAAATCCAACTCTATTCGAATGAAAACAAAACTCTAGGTGAGCTCTACCTTTTTAACAAAGGAAGTAGGGTGGTGAAATCAATGGATCCAAGTGTTTTAGAAGAGAGAATGTGAGTTTTAGAGAGAGAGAGAGAAAGAGTCTCAATTTAGGGTTTCTAGAAAGTTTTGAGAGAGAAAGATAAGAAAAAGTGATGTAAAAAGTAAATTTTTTACGGACTGATATGCACACAGTCCGCTTGAGCGCAAGAAGTGACACTCGAGCGTCCAGACACAATAAGTTGTTCCGCTAAAGTGCAAGAAATGACGCTCGAGCATAGATTACACACTCCCAGCAGTTTTGCAGACAACAGGTCAACGCTCGAGCTCAAGAAAGGCCACTCGAGCTGAGACCGCTCGAGCACAGGAATCACCGCTCAAGCATAGAATACACTCTCCTAGTAGTTTTGCAGACTTGTAAAAGTACTGAGAATTCACAAAGCCCGCTCAAGTGCAAGAAGTGATGCTCGAGTAGAGGAGAAAAATTTTGGGCAATAAAAGTTTGAAAACCAAGCTACCAACCTGTTCCAAACACAACCAATACAACCCAATAACCAAACTCAGGGAGGGAAAAGAGGAATAAGACAAGAACAACAATACAGAATCATGAAACCCAAGTTCAGAATATCATATGGATCAGGTCTAAAACCAAAATCGTTATAATCTCCCCCTTCAGGGATTTCGTCCCCGAAATTACAATTTAAACTTTAAAACCATGTTTACACTAATTACAACAATGATAATCAATCGATTCCAATACCATGACCCTTCCATCGGTCATTCATTCTCATCAATATGATAAATAAGTTCTCAATACTGAATATATAATTCATATTTTCAAAATATATACAATGTTTAAATTTAGTCAATATAACAAAAGTTTCAATATATGCTCAAACATTAACAAATAGATCCGGATACTTCTTATGGACTTCCAACTCACATTCCCAAGTTGCCTCCACAACTCCATGATATTGCCACAATATTTTAACCAAGGGAATTGTCTTACCTCGCAAGACTTGGTCTCAAGTATCCTAGACTCTTACCGGTCTCTCCTCATACGAGGCATCCTCATCTACCTCTAAGTCAGTCCAATTCAATACGTGTGATGGATTTAGCTCATACTTTCAAAGCATACAAATATGAAACACATCATAAACCCCGGAAAGTTATGGCGGCAAGGCCAAGTGATAAGCTACCTCTCCAATCCACTCAAGGATCTCAAAAGGCCCAATAAATCTAGGGAACAACTTTCCACTCTTCCCAAACCTCATCAAACCCCACCTAGGGGATATCTTCAAGAAAACATGATCCCCTACCTCAAAAGACAAAGGGCTCTTCCTACGGTCGACATAACTTTTCTAACGACTCTGGACAGTAACTAACCTCTAACGAATAAGAGCGACTTTCTCAATCGTTTCTCAAACCAACTTAGCACCTATCAAAGGTGCATCACCACCTCGGCCTAATACACAGGAGATGTACACGGTCGGCCATACAAAGCCTCAAATGGTGTCATGCCAATACTCGACTGGAAGCTATTGTTACAGAGACCCCGTGCAACCTCACTATGTCCTTAATATAAAGGTTGACAAGATAATCTACCGAGTCACTTACGAACGTAGGTATAAAGTGCGTTGACTTGGTCAACCAATCAACTACCACCCAAATCGCATCACTACCCTGTTGAGTCCTAGGAAAGCCCACAATAAAATCCATCGTGACATGTTCCCACTTCCACTCGGCTATAGGCAAGGATTGCACCCATTGGCCTCTGATGTTTGGCCTTTATTTGTCGACAAGTAAGGCACATCGATACAAACATGGCTACATCCTTCTTCATCCCCCTCTACCAAAACTGGCGACTAAGGTCATGATACATCTTTGTGCTTCTCGGATGCACCGCAAGGTGTGAATGGTGAAACTCTCAGAGTACTTCCTCTCAACAAGACTCTGGCACCAAAAGATGGTCATGGTATCTAACATTCGAATCGGGATACACATTCACGCCTTTCTTTACCTTCCCACTAGAGATCTTCTCTCAGAGAGATTCTATCTTAAGGTAACTCTTCTGCACTTCTATCACCCGGCTCACAAGTGTAGGTTGTGCAACCACCGAAAATAAGACTGCAGACTCAATGAACTCGCCAAGATGCAAGTCAAATTCACCAATAGCACCCAACATCTCCTATTCCCGAACAGCAATACTAGCTATACTGCTGATGGATTTCCTATTTAAGGCATCGGCCACAATATTGATTTTCCCCGATGATAATGTAACTCAAAATCATAATCTTCTATAAACTCCATCCACCTCCTCTGCCTCAGATTCAAGTCTTTCTATGTAAATAGACATTTCAGACTCTTGTGGTCAGAAAACACTTCAAACTTCTCACTATATAAATAATGTCTCCAAATCTTTAAGGCAAAGATCACCGCTATTAACTCTAGGTCATGAGTATAATAGTTCCTCCCATCAGTTTTCAACTGCCGCGAGCCATAAGTTACTACTTTCCCTTCTTGTATCAATACATAACCCATACCTTCTCACGAAGCATCGCAATACACTGAATAGCCCAAACCCCTCTCCAAAATAATCAATATTGAAGCAGTGGTAAGTTTCACCTTAAGCTCTTGAAATGACTTCTCGCAAGTCTCACTCTATACAAACTTAATTCCTTTCCTCGTCAGTCTAGTCAAAGGTGAGGCTAACTTAGAGAAATCATTCACAAAACGACGATAATAACCAGCTAACCTCAAGAAACAACAAATCTCAAAGGCAATCTTACGTTGTTTCAAATCTTGTATTGCTTCTATCTTAGAAGAGTCTATTGTCACTCCTTCCCTAGATACCACATGGCCTAAGAACTTAACTTCTTTTAACCTGAACTCACACTTCGTGAACTTAGCATACAAATAGTGGGCTCTAAGCAACTCAAGTACGACTTGTAAGTGTTCCTTGTGTTCCTTCTCGAAGGGTGAAAGGTGAGTAAATTTAGATGTCGTTAACAAAGACAATCACAAAACAGTCTAAGAACTCTCGAAAGATTTGATTCATCAAATCCATAAACGAAGCCGGTGCATTGGTTAGCCAAAAAGGCATCACTAAGAACTTATAGTGGTCATACCGCATACGGAATGTTGTTTTCTGAATATCCTCCTCCTTCACCCTTAACTGGTGGTAACCCAATCTCAAGTCAATCTTGGAAAAGCAACAAGACCCCTTCAGCTAGTCAAACAAATCATCTATACAATGTAATAGGTATTTGTTCTTAATAGTTACCTAGTTCAACTTTCGGTAATCAATGTACAGTCGCAAAGTGTCATCCTTCTTCTTAGCAAAGAGAGTCGATGCTCCCTAAGGTGATGTACTAGGGCGAATGAAGCCCTTATCTAATAGCTCTTGGAGTAGAATCTTCAACTCATACAACTCAGCGGGTGCAAACCTATACGATGCCATGAAAATCGGTGTGATGCCATGAAAAACCAAAGTTGCCTCGGCTCGGGAACTTGGGTACGAGAGGGGAAGGTCATGCAATGAGCACCCCCACTCGCCCGATCAAAAGATCGGCCTTTACTAAGCATGATATTTTGTTTTTGAAAACACATGTGTTCTTATTCCGGTTATTAACCTAGAATTGCTATGTTATGCGCACAACATACAAGTATAGACTAGATCGCCTAAGTTGGAACAAAACATTGCATGTTCGTTTGTGAGAAAATGGTTTGAAGTTTGCTACTCGTAAGTAGGCTAAAATGAGGATTTTGATGAATTGTTCCAATTCAAGTAATCCAACCTTCACCCATAGGCATTCAGGCAGTTATATCAAATAAGCAGTTAGCCTCATGGCAAGCATGCTTTCATGGCAATATTAACACACATATAGTATGCTAAAGCGTAAACACTCACAGTGTACTTCGAGCCAAAACAAGGAACTAATTAGAAATCAATGCATGATCCTAGTTCATGTTAAGATGGCTAATGCAACACACGTGAAAATGCATCTAAGATAGGCTCGGCTACCTAGAATATCATGTGAAATGCAACCTGATAACATGCTGTTGAACACGTATTCAAGTAAATGTATTTGAAATACAATGCAATTAGTATGATGCGTCAAGCCCGGTGCATGCAATACAGATGAATGATGCAAACATGCGAAGCATAAGGTATGCTAAATAAAATATACCCTAAAACTAACCATCGTAAGTGGTTAAGTAAAAGGGAGAAAGAAATGGGGGTTGGAAGACATGCATCACACACGCACGCTTATTACAACATTGCGCCCTCTCGATGGAGGGATAAGAAGCTAACTAGCTAATCTAAGTTAATTAAACTAATTATTACAAAACAAACTAATTAACTAATCCTAGTTAACTAATTATTACAAAACAAATTGAAATAGCTAAACGCATTAACTATTAAAGTACAAACTGAAGCATAAACTAGCTAAACACATTAGCTAAATAAAGCAATGAAAAGGGGCCCTCAGAGGGAAAAAAATGCATGCATGCATGCCCGGTCGCCTCGTTCGGAAATCCAATGCGATGCCCCGATTTGCCTCTGTTTTCAATTGTTCTCAAACCTTGCACCAAGCTCCAGAAAGCTTAAACTTCACCTTGGGGACCTGTGGGAGGGTGGTCGACCAGTTGTTGGTGTCTGCAGCCATGGCCGACCACCTATCTTTGTTGAAAGCCAGAAAAAGTGGTCAGCCAGCTAGTTTTTCTGGCTGGCCGACTAGTTGTTGCTACTGAATTCCAATTTGCTGCAACAGAAAGCAAGAAAAGGCATGGCAATATATTTGCAAGATATGTGTGCACAACCACCCTCCCTATCATGTCATGAACTCAAGGGAGTATAGTTTGCGAACCTCGGGCCATCAATCACGTATTTCAATGCATGATGGCCGAAAGGTGAAGTTGCACAATTCAATATGAAATGAATGCACAAGTAAACACATAAGGCTTAAAACTCTATCATGTGTGATCAAGAGCGTTAATGACCGAGAATTGAGAAACGTTTCATCACTTGAAGTATGAAACGTCCCTCGTTTCTCGTGCTCGGATTAACACTTAATCCAAACAAATGCAACACATAACATGGCATGCTCAATGCAATGTAATGCAACCTTAGTATGCAAACATGCAATATGACTTAAACATGTCAACATGGAATGCCACATGAACAACCTAACAAGGCTAATGGCATGCACAAAGATGCTAATGCATGCAACATAATGCGATGCTACAAGGGCAACTTATCAATGTTATAGACATGCATACTCAATGAAAAGAAACAACTTGGCATGCACAATGCAAAGGGCTACATGGCATACACAATACAAAGTAAGATAGGCATGAAAACAACATGCAAGTGAACATGCTAAATAGACTTAAACCGAAATGGGTAAACCTCAGTCATGTCCAAATCAGTGGCCAAAATACAAAAGCAAAGACACCAAAAACATATATAAGCATGCATGCCAATTGGCCCGCTCAAACAGTGACAAATTTGCAAGTGTAACAACACTAAGTGCACTGAAATAAGATAAGAAATGATGCCAAATCATTTAATCAATGCAAGTAAAGCATGCAAGAGTCCTAAGGCATGAAAACTAATGAAGAGGATTACAAAGGAAGCATGCAATACATGGCATAAATGCATGAACCAATCATGGACAGAGCTTAAATAGGTCAAAACAAGGACCTAAACATGCTGAGCCGAGGGCCCAAATACCTAGGCATGCAAGCATACACACTAAGCCATAGACTAGGCAGCAAAGTACAACACTCAAAAGACACTTAAAGAGTGAATGAAGTGGGAACATGGCAGTCCCAGATGCTCTGAAATGAAGTATTAAATGATGCCAAATCATCTAAATAGCTCAAAGATAGCATGCATGAGTCACCAAAACACAAAGCTAGCAAGGCCAATTGCACTACAGCTATACAAAGCATGAAGCATATGGCAAAGGCAAAAATAGTCCTAGAACATGTTAAAATGAGTCTAAAAACATGCATGGAAGGAAGCCAAAACATGCTAGCATGAAGGGCATAAGGCATGATGCATACAAGGCAAATAAGGTGAATTACACTATACCTATTAAGACCAAGCATGAGATGACTTAACCAACAAAAATCAGAGTTATATCATGACATAATAACCCCAAAAAACACATTGAAATGATGGTTCGCAAGCTAAGGCATGAATGCATACGCAATGATTCATGTTAAGGCATAAAGGGGGAAACCCTCCAATGCATGGAAATAGTGATAAATGCAAGTGCATGGCCCTGAAACATGGACTGAACTATCATTATAAATGATGCCAAATCATTCAAATAGGCCAAGCAATGCATGCTAGTGGACTCGATACACAAAGCTAACAAGCTAGAATGCATTATAGCTATACAAAGCATGGCATGCATGACCAAAACAACACAAATCAGACCTTAAAAATGGTAAAACATGAACAAAATCTTCTTTAAGTTAAGCCAAAAGCATGCTAGAATGACATGTTAAAGCATGAGACACACTAGGCTATTTCATGGAATTGCACTACAAGTGCATGAGGCATGCAAGAGGTGACCAAACCAAACCCTAATAGAGGTATGACATGGCAAAACATCACCAAAAATATGCTGAAATGGACTCAAAATAAGCTAGAATGACATGCTACTTCATGAAGCATACAAAGCTAGTTTAAGAGATTTACACTACAAGTGTATTATGCATGCAAGGGATGATCTAGACAACCAAAAACAGATCTAAGGCATGCTGAAATAACCCCAAATACATGCTAAGAACAAGCCAACACAAGCTTAAAAAACATGCTCACACATGAGGCATATATGGCAAGTATTGGAGACACAAGGAGAGGGGATGACCCTCTCCTATTAGGACCTCAAAATACCCTTCCCACCACTAAAATTCCTCTGAGTTTCAATGGTGAGAAGGCCAAAACAAGGTGGTCCCAAAGGCTTAAAAAGAAGGCACAAAAGCAAGGTCAAACAAGGCCTAAGAGGGGGTAAACAACCCTAACCACAAAAGTGACCTTAAACAAAGATCTTAAGCACACAAAAACAGAACTTTTTTCAATAGGAAGTTAAGCTCAAAACAGCATGCAAGTAAGGCTAAAAGCTTAAGCAAGAATGGGGGTTTAAAAGGTTAAAGACTCACCCTTGAAGACCACCTTCAAAACCAAAACTCCAGCAACTTTTCTGAGCTTAAACCAAACCAATAACACCAAAACCAGCTCCTAAGCACCTCAGCAACAAAGGGATGGTGTTTGAGTGTGTGTTTGTGTGTTAAAGTGAGACAAAATGACACTTTTTGGCCCAAAATAAGATCAAACAAGGAGATATAGATACAAAGCTATATGTATCACTCCAACCTCCAATTTCTGACCCTAGAGGAGGAAGGAGATGGTTCTCTCTTATAGAGAACCAAAAGCAAAGCTTCTTGAGGAAGCTAAGGTTCAAGGCAATCCCTCTTTACACGTGTATGGAAGATAGCTTCAGTGCCCTCCAGCTGTGCCAACTGGAGGAAAATATCTCCAAAAAGGTGGCAAAAAGCAAACCGACCACTTGAAGTGGTCGGCCAGCTACTTCAAGTGGTCGACCGACCACTACAAGTGGTCTCCCAAGAAAACAAGTGGTCGGCCATGGTAGGAGATGATCAACACACTGAAAACAAGCCAGGGATGGGGTGGTCGACCAGAAAAGGTGGCCCAAAGACCAAGAAAACCAGTTGTCATATCAGAAAACTGGCTGGAGGGAAGAAAAGTGGTCTCCAAGGAGAAATACTGGTCTCCCATTCTTGTACCACCTTCCAAACAAGGAAAACAAGGTTTGTCCCAAAAACAAACCAAAACGGATGCAAGACGAAAGTTCGGGAGGCAAAACGCGCAGTCGGGAGCCTCGAAAACTAGCTAACAAGCACCAAAAGTGGTTTACAACCACAAAAGTGGTCTCCCAAACCACAGTGGCCCTCCGGAATCCTTCTTGCTCATTAGCTTGCTATAGTTCGGACTCAATGTCACGGTTCTGAATCTAATCTTACAATGTGTGATGTAAGACCGATAAATCACCAAAGAGTCCAAATCTGGCAAATCGTTTTGGAAAACTGATTTTTATAAAGAAGTGCCAAACATGCACTGTTTTTCCAGATACAAAATCGCCATCTAAATATTTTATTTTTAGGGGAATTTAGGAAACCCTGACTCGTGCCTAAGGCCACGTGTCCGTCATCACCAAAGTTGCCTCGGCTCGGGAACATGGGTACGAGAGGGGAAGGTCATGCAATGAGCAGCCCCGCTTGCCCGATCAAAGATCGGCCTGTACTAAGTATGATATTTTGTTTTTAAAAACACATGTGCTCTTATTCCGATTAATTAGCTAGTCTTACTATGTGATGAGCACAGCATACAAGTATAGACTAGATCGCCTAATTTGGAACAAAACATTGCATATTCGTTTGTTTGGAAAATGGTTTGAAGTTCGCTAATTGCAAGTAGGCTAAAACAAGGGTTTGATGAATTGTTTCAATTCAAGTAATCCAACCTTCACCCATAGGCATTCAGGCAGTTATATTAAATAAGCAGTTAGCCTCATGGCAAGCATGTTTTCATGGCAACATTAACACACATGTAGTATGCTAAAGCGTAAACACTCACAGTGTACTCCGAGCCAAAATAAAGAACTAGTTAGAAATCAATCCATGATCCTAGTACATGTTAAGATGGCTAATGCAACACATGCGAAAATGTATCTAAGATAGGCTCAGCTACCTAGAATGTCATATGAAATGCAACCTGATAACATGTTATTGAACACGTATTCAAGTAAATGTATTTAAAATACAATGCAATTAGTATGATGCGTCGAGCCCGGTGCATGCAATACAGATGAATGATGCAAACATGCGAAGCATAAGGTATGTTAAATAAAATATGCCCTAAAACTAACCATCGTAAGCGGTTAAGTAAAAGGGAGAAAGAAATGGGGGTTGGAAGACATACATCACACACGCACGCTTATTACAACATTGCGCCCTCTCGATGGAGGGACCGAATAAGAAGCTAACTAGCTAATCTAAGCTAATTAAACTAATTATTACAAAACAAACTAATTAACCAATCCTAGTTAACTAATTATTACAAAATAAATTGAAATAGCTAAACGCATTAACTATTAAAGTACAAACCGAAGCATAAACTAGCTAAACACATTAGCTAAATAAAGCAATGAAAAGGGGCCCTCAGAGGGAAAAAAATGCATGCATGCCCGGTCGCCTCGTTTGGAAATCCAATGCGATGTCCCGATTTGCCTCTGTTTTCAATTGTTCTCAAACCTTGCACCAAGCTCCAGAAAGCTTAAACTTCACCTTGGGGACCTGTGGGAGGGTGGTTGACCAGTTGTTGGTGTCTGCAGCCATGGCCAACCACCTATCTTTGTTGAAAGCCAGAAACAGTGGTCGGCCAGCTAGTTTTTCTAGCTGGCCGACCAGTTGTTACTGCTGAATTCCAATTTGCTGCAACAGAGAGCAAGAAAAGGCATGGCAATGTATTTGCAAGATATGTGTGCACAACCACCCTCCCTATCATGTCATGAACTCAAGGGAGTGTAGTTCGTGAACCTCGGGCCATCAATCACGTATTTCAATGCATGATGGCCGAAAGACGAAGTTGCACAATTCAATATGAAATGAATGCACAAGTAAACACATAAGGCCTAAAACTCTATCATGTGTGATCAAGAGCGTAAGCTCAAGGGAGTACGATTCTCAACTCTCGGGCCACCGATCGAGCATCGCAATGCACGACGGCTGAGAAGCCAAGTTTGCACGAATCAATGTCAATGAATGCACAAATAACACATAATAGCCTTAACCTCTATCATGCATGATCAAGAGGGTCGGCAACCGAGAAATGAGGCACGTTTCATCACTTCAAGTATGAAACGTCGCTCGTTTCTCGTGTTTGGATTAACACTCTGTCCAAACACAATGCAATGCAACATGATCAACCTATCAATGCCAATGGCATGCAAACATAATGCAATGCAACAACATGCAAACGACATGCAAACAACATGAGCATGGCAAGTTAAAGTCCTTAAGCATGCAAGCTAGTGAAGGATGCAACACGAGGGCTATGTAATGCAATGCTCAATGGACCAAACCATCCTCAAATGGACCTCATGCATGCCAAGATAATGACCAAAATGCTCTAAAATGAAGGCATGAAAGGCAAGATAATGCATGCTCATGTATTGGCCCATCAACTAAGCATAAGAGCACAACTCTCAAACATGATTAAGAAGTGACAAACATGGAAGTGTGACAACACTATATGCTCTGAAATCAGGTGTTAAATGATGCCAAATCATACAAACAACACAAGCATAGCATGCTAGAAGGCCTAAGGCACAAGGCTACCAAAAGGAACTACACAAAAGGCATGCAATTCATGGCACAAATGATTGAACCAACCATGGACAGAGCTCAATTAGGTCAAAACAAAGACCAAAACATGCTAGGATGGAAGCTCAAAAGTCTAGGCATGCAGGCATACGCATTGGCCCATGAGCGAGGCACAAAGGCATAACCCTTAAAAGCACTCGAAGAGTGAAAGAAGTGAAAACATGGCAATGCAATGTGCTTTGAAATAACATGTTAAATGATGCCAAATCATCTAAATAGCTCAAATATAGCATGCATGAGTCATCAAAATGCAAGACTAGCAAGGCCAATTGCACTACTGCTATACAAAGCATGAAGGATATAGAAAAGGCAACCCAAAATAGTCCTAGATCATGCCAAAATGATACTAAAACATGCATGGAAGGAAACCAAAACAAGCTAGCATGAAGGGCATAAGGCATGATGCATACAAGGCAAATAAGGTGAATTACACTACACCTATTAAGACCAAGCATGGGATGACTTAACCAACAAAAATTAGAGTTATATTATGACATAATAACCCCAAAAAACACATTGAAATGATGGCTCGCAAGCTAAGGCATGAATGCATACGCAATGATTCATGTTAAGGCATAAAGGGGGAAACCCTCCAACGCATGGAAATAGTGATAGATGCAAGTGCATGGCCCTGAAACATGGACTGAACTATCATTATAAATGATGCCAAATCATTTTAATAGGCCAAGCAATGCATGCTAGTGGACCCGATACACAAAGCTAACAAGTTATAATGCATTATAGCTATACAAAGCATGACATGCATGACTAAAACAACACAAATCAGACGTTAAAAATGGTAAAACATGAACAAAATCTTCTTTAAGTTAAGCCAAAAGCATGCTAGAATGACATGTTAAAGCATGAGACACACTAGGCTATTTCATGGAATTGCACTACAAGTGCATGAGGCATGCAAGAGGTGACCAAACCAAACCCTAATAGAGGTATGACATGGCAAATCATCACCAAAAACATGCTGAAATGGACTTGAAATAAGCTAGAATGACATGCTACTTCATGAAGCATACAAAGCTAGTTTAAGAGATTTACACTACAAGTGTATCATGCATGCAAGGGATGATCTAGACAACCAAAAACAGATCTAAGGCATGCTGAAATAACCCCAAATACATGCTAAGAACAAGCCAACACAAGCTTAAAAAACATGCTCACACATGAGGCATATATGGCAAGTATTGGAGACACAAGGAGAGGGGATGACCCTCTCCTATTTAGGACCTCAAAATACCCTTCCCACCACTGAAATTCCTCTGAGTTTCAGTGGTGAGAAGGCCAAAACAAGGTGGTCCCAAAGGCTTAAAAAGAAGGCACAAAAGCAAGGTCAACCAATAAGAGGGGTAAACAACCCTAAACACAAAAGTGACCTTAAACAAAGATCTTAAGCACACAAAAACAGAACTTTTTTCAGTAGGAAGTTAAGCTCAAAACAGCATGCAAGTAAGGCTAAAAGCTTAAGCAAGAATGGGGGTTTAAAAGGTTAAAGACTCACCCTTGAAGACTACCTTCAAAACCAAAACTCCAGCAAATTTTCTGAGCTTAAACCAAACCAATAACACTAAAACCAGCTCCTAAGCACCTCAACAACAAAGGGATGGTGTTTGAGTGTGTGTTTGTGTGTTAAAGTGAGACAAAATGACATTTTTTGGCCCAAAATAAGATCAAACAAGGAGATATAGATACAAAGCTATATGTATCACTCCAACCTCCAATTTCTGACCCTAGAGGAGGGAGGAGATGGTTCTCTCTTATAGAGAACCAAAAGCAAAGCTTCTTGAGGAAGCTAAGGTTCAAGGCAATCCCTGTTTACACGTGTATGGAAGATAGCTTCAGTGCCCTCCAGCTAGCTGGAGGAAAATATCTCCAAAAAGGTGGCAAAAAGCAAACCGACCACTTCAAGTGGTCGGCCAGCTACTTCAAGTGGTCGGCCGACCACCACAAGTGGTCTCCCAAGACAACAAGTGGTCGGCCATGGTGGGAGATGATCAACACACTGAAAACAAGCCAGGGATGGGGTGGCCGACCAGAAAAGGTGGCCCAAAGACCAAGAAAACCAGTTGTCATATCAGAAAACTGGCTGGAGGGAAGAAAAGTGGTCTCCAAGGAGAAATACTGGTCTCCCATTCTTGTACCACCTTCCAAACAAGGAAAACAAGGTTTGTCCCAAAAACAAACCAAAACGGATGCAAGACGAAAGTTCGGGAGGCAAAACGCGCAGCCGGGAGCCTCGAAAACTAGCTGACAAGCACCAAAAGTGGTTTACAACCACAAAAGTGGTCTCCCAAACCACAGTGGCCCTCAGTGGCCCTTTAGGCCAAGGAAACAAGGTGTGGTTCAAAAATCACACCAAACAGAGAACGTTAAGCAGTCCCGAGACAAGGCACGCGGCCGAAGGTTCCGAAAATCGAAAACTGGTCTCCAAACGGGATAAGTGGTCTACGACTACAAAAAGTGGTCTACGACCACAAAGAGATGGTCTACAAGACCACTCCCTCCCTCCAAGGAAGAGAAAGAAGGTTCGGTCCACAAACCGAGCCAAAGCACTAAGAGTTCAAAGGCCCAGAGGCAAGGCTCTTAGCCAAAACTCTGAAACCTCGAAATAAGCCCAACATGCACTATCACCGAGTGCTCAATCGATGACGTCTGAGCCTTAAGGTCGGTCAAAAATGGGGTGTCTACATGTGGGTTAGAACCCCTCTACTTCTTACTGTCCCCCTAAACATCCTGACTTTTTCTAGAACCCCTCATCCATCTGCATCATGGTCTTAAGGTGAGCCGCCGCCTCCACAAGGCATCTATAATATCTAATCATTGACCCGGCCACTTTGAACATGAGCCCGATCCTCAATCTCTTCTCAAACTCTAAACAACGGTGCCATGAGTTACGATGCAAACCTCAACAGACTGGTAAATGTGGCCTCAAACTCGGCCACCGATGTGCTCAACTGCTTGAGTTGAGAAAACTAGTCAGTGGAAGGTAAGAACTTGTCCTGGAAGGCTTGACAAAGGCCTCCCAAGTCACTCCAATATGCCCACGCGCATACTTTCACCATTGACCCGCATTTTCCTTCAGTTGGAAGGATGCTAGGGTCACTCTCAGTCCGTCCTTTTCGATGCTAAGCATCTCAAACGTCTTAACTATCTGTTCTAGCCACTCATCAGCCTTTAGTAGCTCCTTGGGATCACCCAAAAGCTTGTTCGGATTCGACCGAAAAAAATCTCACTTTAAGAATGACGGCCTTGCCTCAACTATTTAGGCCTGGACTTGATTCTCACATGACCATACTATACATACAAACATCTTTGCCAAGCGAGACAAACCCATTTTGGTAATAACCACTTTCTATGTACCCAAAGTATTCAAACCTGGTATGCTCTGATACCAAGTTGTAACGCCTTGAAATAAATGCAATAAACCATCCAAGACAATAAATAAATAACAATATGAATTAGAGTGTGAGGTTTTTCTATTACATGAGATTCGATTGTAAAAAAAAAGGTAACAATGCGATTTATATTCATAAATAGTACATCCTGAATCTACAGCATTAATAATGTAATAAAAGCTAAATAGATAATCATATGCCCTAATGGCTTACATTTTTCCAAGTCAAGTCTTGGGTACATCAAAAGTGAGTCTTAAGCTCAATACAAATAAAGCCCTTAGCTTAAACAAAAGTACAAAAGAACAAAACTGAGCCTTCAGCTCCATCGTCCTCCCAAGCTAAGTCCTTCGTAGAGGCATATCACCAGTACCTAAAAATAGATTTCCCCAAATAGGGTGAACCAAAGCCCAGTAGAAATAATCTAAAACAATATATGAATCGTAACAAGGATATAAGGGTAAAGTGCATATGCAATGCCCATGTCAAAACGATTTACATTTTTTTTTCTCAAAATCATGTCATGCTTAAATTATATCACAATTCTCAAATCATGTCCTTTACTATAGGAAACAAGGGGGAATTTTCCAACCGGTACAACGTTTTACGATATTTCGTCCGTGAAAAACCGTTAAACGACACCTATGTAAACGTAGCCTATACAAGCACTATTATTGCTATTTTGCAAATATTTTTTCCGCGGGAATTGGCACCTATGTATATGCGCATTTTTCGAGACTTTCACCATAAACACAAAAGCCAACTTAATTTGGTGATTCACACCTCTTTCCAACATTCACTCATTTTTCTCAGAATCATATGCATTTACAATGTATTAAATGAGAAACAAATGTTCAACGCACATGGATGAGAAATTATTTTCAATTCACCGAATCCTCATGCAATTTCTATAGCAATCATAGTTATCCTGCACCGGTAGACCAAAACAAATATTTCTAAATAGATATAAAATCTCCAATACAGATAAACTTTCCAAAATTTAAGATACGAGTGATAATACATATCCAACTCTACCATCCATATCAATATCCATCCAATTTCACATTTCAACCATCAATTACATTTATTTATACAAAATAAATATTTGGGACATTTAGGACAAAACCCTTTTTTTTCTTTTTCTTTGTTCAAAATCCAACCCAAGGGTTAAAATGAACAATTTGTTCACAATTCAACCTCATTTCCACTCCCACAATCATTTTCCATACAGCTATTTAAAAATCTCTCTTTTCACATATATGTATGAGTATTTTGGTACCCGCATATCTTCTAATATTTTAATATGAGATTGTTTGGTGAGTTAGTGGTTGCTCACCCCTTGCCTGTACATGTGTACAGGGAATGCTTTTCGGATTTGAAGATCAAACAATAGTTTTTACCATTTCATAAGTGTAATGTAGTGATAGATTGTACTACTTCATTTGTTGTTTGGCTGAGTGCTATTTTTTTCTAAAAAGTAGTGCCCTCGCTTTTATTGTAAGCCTCAGGGCATTTCTTTTATTTATATGTAAATGTAATTATTTGTAACAAGAGGGAATATGTATATTTAATTATTCATCATTTCATCCAAAGATGAAATGTTATTTGTAAATGGACTTAATTAATGAATATTGGTAAGGTTATCCGAGTAAAAAAATACGGGGCGTTACATACCAACATGTTCCAAACGCAACCAATATAACCCAGTAGTCAAACTCAAGGAGGGAAAAGAGGAATAAGATAAGAACAATAACACAAAACCATGAAACTCGAGTTCAAAATATCAGATGGGTCGGGTCGGATCTAAAACGAGAATCGCTATAGAAAATTTAGTAAACAATGAGAATTAAGGAAAATAAAATAAAAGAAAAGAAAAGAATAGAAAATAAAATATATTTTCTTGTAAACATTTGATTAACATGAAAATTTTGTGAGAAAAATATAAAAAAATAAAAATAAAAGTTTAGTTATAAATAACTCACATTCAATTTTTCTTTGTTTTTTTCAAGAAATTAAAAATTAGTTACAATACTAACATAGATCGTAAAAAAAAATTAGTTTTGTTTTATTTTTTACGACTGTTAAGTTAAACAAACTCATAATGGTTAAATTTTTTTTTTTTCCCCTCTTTCTCTCACTTTCTACCTATTTCATCCTAAATAAACTAAGTCATAAGAAAAAGTCTGAGATCCCAGATTTTATCCAGAATGAATATGTGTAATAGAGATTAAATTGATGAAATATGGGGTCAACAAGTGAAATGAATTTGAATTATTGATTATTGTTTCTGAGTAAATTCTAAATAGATAATTCTGATTTGTAGTATTGCTCTTCCATAAAAGGTGATATAACTAATCCTATATTTCATCGGATTAAGTGGTTGAAAAAACTACTTTGTTATTTCTTTACAAAAACAATAAAGGCACATTTTATTTAGTGATAACTGGGGGAATAAATTGTTCATTTTTTCAAAACAAATCAAATCCTGTGCCTATTGCTATTCAATTTACTTGATTTTTTTGTATAGATTAGTTTCTCAACAAATATGAGAAAATGAATGGTTTAAATGACAGAAATAGACTCGAGTTAGACTCCATCAAACAACTGCCTCCTGTGAGTAAATAAATAATTCGTTCTTTTTTCTCCTTTGTATTATTTTTAATAGGCCAATCAAATGTCAATAGACAACGAATTTTAGATTTTCATCTCCAACTTTCTACTAGTTTTTTCATTTAATTTGATTTCAAATTTAAGTAAAAATCTTGTTTGGATATGAACTATTGCAACCATTTATCAATTTTTCAGCATTTTTTTCAATAAATTTCCATCTCATCCCAAATTTTCCTTTTTGTCAAATTTGATTTTTAAAAAAAAAATCATCTTCAATATTTTATCTTTTTAAATTTTGATCAAATTCAAATTTGATGAAAAAAATAATTCTTCTTGATTTGATAAAGATTTGATGAAAGAATTGAAAATATTTTTTAAATATTTCTTCATCAAATTAAATTTGATTAAAAAAAATATTTGAAGATGTTTAAACTTGTGAAATTAAGAATGAAAAAATGTTTAACAATTTCTTGTTGGATATAGCCAATTGGGTGTGTTTGGTAACGTTTACGTTTTCAGTTTATATTTACAAAAATTTTATAAATTGATTTTTGTTTATTTTTAAAAAAAAATAAACTATAAATGCGTTTGGTAATTGACCAAATATTTAAAAAAATTTAAAAATATAAAAAAAGAGTGAGAAATGACAAGTGACGGCGGAAGACGGTGGGTGGTGGGTAGTTGGTGGTGGTAGGTAGTGGTGGGTGGGTGGTGGTGGTGGGTGACGGTGGCGGGTGGTGGGTGGTAGCAAGTGGGTGGTGCGTCGTTGGTGGTAGCGGGTGATAGCAAGTGTGGTGTTAGGTGCGTAGTGGTAGGCGGGGTGGTGGGTGTGGTGGCGGGTTGGGTGGTGCTAGGCGGTTGGCGTGGGTGGGTGACTATGGCGGGGTGGTGCGCAACCGGAGGGGTGGTAGCGAGTGGTGGTGGTGGCAGGTGGGTGGCGGATTTGGCGAGTGTGGTCGGGTGGGTGGTGGGATGGTGGGTGGGATGGAGGTGACGGTGCGCGGGTGGTGGACGGTGGTAGCGAGTGGTGATTGCGATGGTGGTGCGATAGTGGCCGGGTAGGTGGGCATGGTGGTGGTGGTGGGGGTGACGGGTGGCAAGGATGCGTAGTGGTAGCGACGTGGGTGGTTTGGTCTGGTGGCAGCGGCGGGTGGCAGATGGTAGTGGGTGGTGGCGGCGGTGGGTGGTGGTAGCAGGGCGTAGATGGTGGTGGCAGTGCGGTGGTGAGTGGTGGTGACAAAAGAGGGTGGCGGGTGGTGGGGTTGGGTGGGCGGGGAATGGTAGTGGTGGGTGGTGGCGAGTGAATGGACAGGTGGGTGTGGGGCGGTGGTGGTGAGGTGGGTGGTGGTGGCGAATGCGGTTAGCAGGCTGGTGGGGTGGTGGTGGCAGAAGACGGTGGTGGAAAATGGTGGTGGGTGGTGGCTAGTGTTGGGTGGTAAAAAAAAAAACTGAAAACTCAAAATGGAAACACATTTTTTGTGTTTTCATTTTTTGGCCAAATTTATAAACTGAGACCACTGATTTATAAATCAAAAATTTTACCAAACAAGTTTTTATTTAAGTTTTTAAATTTTTTGTAAATATAAACAGAAAACTGAAAACGTAAGTGTTATCAAACGGCACCTATGCTTTCCAACTCTCTGTAACTGCAGATAATGAGCAGGGCACAACCTTAGAACATCTCCAATGAAATGGCTAAAAAGTATGTTAAAAATGTGTTATATGGTAAAAAATATAAAAAATGAGATCTATTCATGTTTGTAAAGTGTTTGTTAGTTCAAAGAGTGAGTATGCATGCCAATTGTGTAGGTGTAATTAAAGTATATTGTCTAAGTGTGGAATCTTGTCACGCCTCCAAAATAATACAATAAAGATAATTCATATGCGGAATAAATATGAGAAACAACATACTTTCATATATCAGAGTTCACTGTTTAACAACCAGTTAAATGCCATATAGGCTTACATGTTTCCAAGTCATTGCTTGGTTACACAAATTGAGTCTCGCTCATTACATCTTAAGCCCTTGGCTTTACAAATAACAAACATATATACATAAGGCATAATTAAGAAGCTCTTGCTTTCCAAAACTCCATCCACTCTATTGCCTTGAAGGAAGCATCTCACTTGTACCTGAAAATGGTATTCCTATATAGGGTGAGCCAACAGCCTAGTAGAAATAATATAACACAATTTATGAGGTTTAGCAAAGGTATAAATGCCACGTACATAAACAATACCGATCCTGAAACATCCATAAGACCTGCATATCCATATGCCACTAAGACCAACCTTATTCCATTTTTCTTTAATTTCATTTCCAGTTCATATATGCTACTCAATTCATAAGTTAAATTCGTTATCTTTCAACAATCAAGATGAGACTACAACTCAATGATTTTTCAATTATTCAAAACTCACATAAACACTTCAAACCTGCCATTTTACGGATATTTCGTCCGAAGGAATCAACACTCATTTATATATAAAATTTTGGGTCTTTCACCCAGGACACTCTGGCTAACTTACTTTAAATGGAGTCCATCCCCTTTCTCCTCCCAAACAAATATACATATGCAATGTATTTATAAACATAATCACATATGGAGTACATCCACTTTCTCCTCCCAATAAACATACATATACAATGTATCTATAACATGGTCATATTCAATGACACCAACAATGGATTAGCATTAAATCGCCTAATTCTTATATAATTTCTACAACAATCTTAGCTATCCTCCACCGATAGTCCAATGCAATTATTTCTAAAAAGATGTTCAATATCAAAATAAATAGTTTATTCAAAACTTCCATAGGTGAAATAATACATATCCAATATTACAATTTATAATCACAACCTTCCAATTTCACGTTTTCAATGTTAATCCCAATTATTTATGCAAAATAATAATTTAATCAAAATTAAGGCAAAATCCCCCTTTCACCAAATATCAACCCAAACACCAAAATTAACTATTTTGGCACAACATGATCTTATATTCAAGCCGCATACTCGTTTACCTAATATTCATCAAAACCCCTCTTTTCATTTCACACCCAAATCCTAGATTTGTCCAAACCACAACCAAATCTCATCATCTATACACAATAGCAAATAATTAAGCTAAAAACCATATTAGAGTGTGGAAAATCCCTACCTCAAGCTTGAAGAAGAAACAAGCAAAAATCCAAATTTTCGATTTTGCCAGATTTTGATCTCTACCGATCAAAATGTTGCTCTCACCAAACTCTTCACTTTGACATGAATGCCATCTCCTTTATTTGCATCCTAAATACAGTTTCTTCGTGACAATTAACATCATCTCGTAAAGCAATGCACTCCCACCACCTTCTCTTGTATCCCATTGATATCGGTTTCCATGCCTCCAAAAGCAAAGAAAGATTACAGCTGTCAGTAGTGCACTTCCCTTCACTACAAAAAATTTCACTTTTAGCAGTGGCCAAAATTGTCGCTAAAAGCAGAAAAAAGCGTCGCTAAAAATTAGAAAACCTTTACCCGCGGTTGAAATAGTGACAGCCAAACCGCCGCAATAGCCCCGTCGGCATATCCTTATAGTGACGTTGTCCTCAAACGCTGGTATAGTTATTTTTATTGCGACGGTCGATGTAGTGACAGTTATAAATGTCGCTATATCTTAAATTTACCCATTACTCGCTAACTTTATAGCGACAGGTCGATTGCTTGTATATCCTTCACTTTTGCGACATTTTGTGAACTGCTGCTATATTTTGACTCTATTCCATCAATTTTACACTGTCGCTATAGCCATAGAATTCTTTTTGAATTTTATTTGCAGCAACAGTTATTAGCCGCGGTTGTAGGCTACGTTTACTATTCAATTACCAATAATATATAACTTAAAATTTTTAATGATTTGCTAACCATTAATGGTTGTCTCTCACTTATCCCTACTCATATTATATATCTATAAAAACACTTTTTTATTCTAATAGCTCAATATTCAATAATTGTAAAAGGTAAAAGAGTCTGCATTTTCATAATTCCAAAATATACAAAACACCATAATTAAAAGGTTCATTACATAAGCTTGTAATGCAAAATAGATCCAATATTTCTAGCAAACTAATAGGCCACGCCATAATCTAAAAGGTATATATAAACTTGTCACATTACAATAGTACTCAAAAGTATTACTCATGACGCCATTTTATAAAGACCTCCATAAAAAATGTTCAAATCGAGAAATGACATCCATTGTTTGATGCTTCATATTGTCTTCTTTCCTGCACTGCAATAAAAATGATTGAATGAGCATAAGTATCATTTTCAATTTCAAAATCTATAAAGAAAATTTAGACTACAAATAGTTCTTGACAGGTCTTATTTTTTTGGTAAGTATGTGGTTTACATATCAAAACTGGCATATTGTAAATAATAAATAAATTCAATGGCCAAAAATAAAAAGCAACTCCAATTAAACTATTAGCAATTTGATCAATATAATGTCTACAAATTACTTTCTAAAAAAAAGACACAACAACAACAACAACAATAGCAAGAGATCAAACAGGGTTGAGCAATCAGAAAATTAACAATTGAATTAGCTAAGAGGGTTTTTCAATAACAATCGAACAACAGTAGGCTCCATTTGTGTCCAATTAAATAATAAAAAAAAACAACATTAAAAAAGCATCTAAAATCCAACTTAAAAAAAATAGAGACTATTTGAGTTTTTAAAGCTGAAAACCCAAAAAGAAGAACGAAACAGTTATGTTAGGAACTTGATAAAACATGTTGGTTAGCATGCAAATAAGCTTGCTGCCAACAAGTTCCGCCCAAGAATTTCTCCTGCCAACCTCTAGAAGAACCTTACCCACCTTCAGGTAGATGAAAAAAAAAGAAAGTTAAACCCAAAACTCAATGGAGATGTTGATGTACATGAAGTTCAATAGAAGCATAGAACAAAAAAATTTACTGACTATGTAGAAACTATTGCACAATACAAAACAAACAAGCTCAAACAATGATAAATAGTCAATAAAAATACATGATTAGAAACTGTAGCAGATTCTCATTAGCATCACTAAAGGGAGATCAGTTGTGGCAGTATAATGGTAAAATATCAAACTTGTCCTCATTCTTTATTTCACTTTTCTTAAGATTTCATTAAGAAAACATAAAAAACAATCATTACCTGAATATAAGTCAACTAAATTCCCTGAATTGTCAAAATCAAAAACTTTGTTCAGGTTCAAATTCCTAAAAGCTGCAATTAAAACAAAGGTCTGATGACAAGCCACTCCCCATGCTCAAATGTGGCTAATAATAGAGATACCAACAGCAAGTAGGAAAAACCAAGCAAGCATTTCCAGTTCTATAAAACCACATTAAAATATTTGATAAGCTACTCTTATAAAACCTTTTGTTCCATCATTTATCTAAAAATGGGCATCTGTGTGATACACAAGCTTGTAGCATCCATCAACAGCCAAAAACATGAATAAATTATTAAATAATAATAATTTTTATTTATGTTTTCAATAGTTGGCACCTAGAGTAAACATCATCAAAAGTGATTTCTCATCAATTTGAAGCTCCTCATAATAAAGAACACACAAAATTGTACTTGCACAGAAAATACAATACTGAGCAGGGGAAAATGAATTACCCTTATGTCAAGTCCTTCTAGCTTCTTCCTCCGGATTTTGCCTCTATCACAGACAAAATAAACAGTTTAGGGCTGAAGCCCAGACAGATTATTCCTTCTCTTGTATCTATGATATAACAAAATGGCAAAGAAGACTTAACAATGATACATGAAGTACTAAAAAGACAGTAACCAATTAATGATAGTTTTATGGGTCAAGGTGACCAATCCATAACCAATTGAAAGTTTAGACTACATTCAACCTAAAACAATCTGGAAAAGGTTCAGAGTCCATCACAAAAATAACTTGGAAGAAATTAAATACAATGTTAGTGCCAATTCAACATCAGTCAAGAAGTCACTTTAGCTTCTCTACCTGAACTACAACTTGTACAAAATAAAATTAGCAGAAGAAAATGAAATAAAGAAAAGGAATTATCCTCGACCCCTGTAATGTATGAAGAATTCTTATGTAACAAAGAAAAAGATTGGAAAGTAGCAAAGAAACTTTTGGTGACCATTATTTTTAAAAGCTTTAACAAGCCAATTTTAATACAAAATATGATAATCAGTGGTACATTACGTCACTGTTACTATTAGATCCCACAACAACACTAAAACCGTGAATGCTCAACGGCCATTATTAAGGTGGTTTGCAAATGATGTGTGTGTTTGTGTCACCATCTTCAATCATAATCCCTGATAGACACACATATCTACGTAGCATACACAGAGAATGGGACACAAACATGACACAACACAAACACAAGGACACAATAAATTCCAGAAAACTTGCATCTTTGCTTATTTATCTCATGGTGTAATGCATGAACACTTTCATAAACAAGAAGCAATGACAATAAAAAGAGGCAACAATTTTCTATAATTACATTATTAAGCCAACAAAACATTACAAACTGCATTAAATTCATAGACAACAATTTTCTCAACCAAAAAAACAAAAAAAGAAAAAAAAAAAAAAAGAGAGAGAGAAGCAGAACAAACCAATAAACAAAAAGATAGGCACTATTATTCCATTGTGGCATTTTATCAAACACCTAGCATACATAATGATTCCACAAGCATGGGATTTTATTGTGTCGCATCAACAACAATCCATTCACTTCACTAATTATATTGGTTAAAATATGAATATTATAGATGATCAAATATATATATGTGTGTGTGTGTGTGTATATCATAATCAAAATATAGAACGTGTTAATCAATCTATTTCCTAAATTATTTTCCCAAATCAAAATCATTCAAGATGTTCATGAAATCCTTCAAAGTAGAGAAGTTTTGGAGATATTAGAAGCAATGAATGGAATGGCAAGTCTCATCTTAACAATGAATTACATTGACCCAAACTTGTCCGAAGACAGTAAGGGAAAAAGAAAAACCAAGACAGTAGAAGAAAGAGAGAACGGAAGGGAGAGAAACCGAGAGACCAGAAGAAAGAGAGTGATAGAGAAAGACAAACAGAGACATCAAACTGACCTTGAAATCACAGTGTTGTTATAGCTTGACGTCGTCAATACGCTGCGGGGGAGGATGAACGAATGCTCTGATATTTCGCAAAAGAAGTATTGATAAACTAGGGCACAAATTGTGAGTTGAACGGTTTTTTTGTTTGGACTGAAATTCTGATATGTTATTCACCCACAAATTCTAATATGTTATTCCGCGCAAAATCAGATTTGTTTTGGCGGGCCTTTTTATTTTTCTTGGCTTTTTGTAACGGTTGCGTACAAACCGCTACTATAAAAAAATTTATGGCAGCGTTTCAAGAAAAAAATGTTACTAAAAATTTTATTTTTAGTTGTGTGGTCAATAACCGTTACAATAGCCTATTTATAACAGCATTTTTCAGACCGTTGCAATAAAAAACGCTGCTAAAGCTTGATTTTCTTGTAAGATTAGTTGCTTTTGATTTCTTGTACTTTAAAATGGTGAACGAAACCACCTTGGCAGCTAGGAGGAAAATGTCATTTGTTTCATTAGCATGTTGTATAAATTTTAGAAGTGCCTCCTTATTTAATGATTTTGATCTTGCCCCCGTACAAAGTAGAGAATGAAACAAGTCCCAATCATCCTCCTCATATAATTTGCTGCAGTAGTAAGATTCTCCACATCCACCTGGACAAGAAATAACTGAAGGCAATGGAAACTGTTTTGAATAAGGCAAAACCAATTCACCATTCATCAATGATTTCATACTCTTTAGGAAGAGGAGTTCTATATTTAGAACTGCTGGAACTACATTCTTTCGAGCTTCTGTGATCTACTATTCGAGCTTCTGTGATTTACCAATTTCCAAAAAAACAAATTTGCCAGCTCCTTTTTATTTAGTGGCCTCTTTCACACCACAACTTTGATCTTTGCAACATTGCTGGCCTTGTCTTTCTCTACAGCAAACTTTTTAAAAGGTTGTTATCAGGCACAGCACGAACTCTACCTGTTTGCTTATTATTTGCAAGGTATGGCTCAGTGTCATCAAAGCTTCTGCCCAATAAAGCACCCAAGATTGCATCAACAACACAGTGAAGCAACACATCACCATTAGAGTGAGCTTCGCAGCCTCTATCGTGGGGGATATCGATGCCCCCGATGATGAGAGGGTATCCAGGTTCCAATCTGTGGAGATCGAAGCCATACCCGACTCGGAAAGGCAGAGAATTGGGCAGAGTAACAGCGGTCTTCTTCGGCTCAACTTCCACAACTGCACTCGCAATTTCAGCCACCACTACCGCCGTCGCCGGCTGCGGCGGTAATCGGACAGAGAGAGACAAGCGTTTGGCGATGGAGATATGAGAAGAGAGAGAAGAAATGGTGCATGGATTTGTAGAGTAGCTTTGTTTTGGAATCGGAGAGGCAAAATAGAGAGGAGTGGTGGTCATCGCCATTGTTGCAAACAATTGCAGAGCCTGTGTGTGTAATGCTCATGAGTGATGAGAAAAAAAAAAGTTGTAACTAAGAAGAGAGAGAAGGAGATATATTAATATTCAAACCCCTCCTCCTACTCATCATACCCCCACGAGAGAGAGATAAGAGAGTGCATTATTTTCTCTTTAATCATTTTCTTCCATCGAAAGTGAGCAACCCTCTCAAATAATTTTCCACCACCATATTTCTGTTTTTTTTTCTTTTATTTTATTTTATTTTATTTGGATCTTTACAAATCCACTCTGTGGAGATATATTTTCTGAGTCCCAACACGTGGCCAAGGTGATGCCGATGTGTCAGCCAAGGTGCCACGTGTCCAGGTCATGAAGCCGAGGTGATCTCGGCAAGGCCGAGGTTATCTCCGAGGATATCAGAATCCGAGATAAGCGGATAAGGGACAAGAGTCCTAAAATGAGGAAGGACTTCAACCTGGATAAGGATAACACTCTTAGGGAGTTTATCTTTATCTCTTGGAGAGTCCAGGATAAGCACTGAGCGAGAGTCCATTGAAGCTAGGCTTCTAGTAGGACAAGGATTAAGTTAACTATAAAAGAGAGGCACCCCCGATTGGTCTAAGGTACGCAATCTATATTCTGAATAGTGAGATTAGTGCTATTGATTATCTTTGAGAGATATACTGACTTGATCGTCAGAGTGCCCCCGGGTGGACGAACCACCACCGGAATCTTCACTTTCTGCTGCAGGTCAGCCAGGTGTCATCTATTCTGCCAGTTCTCTCCAGCTGATTACTGAGTTGGCAGTGTGATCGAAAAATCACTCACACAATTTGGCGCCGTCTGTGGGAAAGAAAGGAGAATAGATGGCCAGTGACAGACAAAAGGAAAAGATTTGGGACGACACTCCTGCTAGGAGTGGCAGACCTATCGACCTTGACATCGAAGGAGACAACCGCAACACAGAAACTCGTGACCAGAATCACAGCAAAAAAGACGTTGGCCAGGATGGCGACTTACCAAAGAAGCCAGATCGAAGTGGGTACTACAATGAGGATGTCCTCCAGGTATGGAAGGATAGATGCCTGCAGGGGAACGAAGAGGTAAAAGAGATGGCGAACAAATTGGCAGACCTGCAATCGGTCGTCAATTTTATGATGCAAAACAATGTCATGCAGCCACTGTTCCCGCTGCAGGACACGCCGATTCCAGCGGCCAATACACAGAAGGGAGGGCAGAAACCAATCCCAGAAATCCCCAGCACACCAGGAGCGAAAAACACTCTCACCGGCCTTCAAGGGAGGTCAGACGAGGAGAGTTGAGAAAAAAAGAGTCGCGGAGGACGCATCGCGCCAAGGAGGCAGACCCCAAAGAACATCGGCATGTTCAAGGGCAGGCGCTCTGCTTCGACACAACTCACGAAAAAAGATCGAAAATGACCCACCATGAAGCTAAGAGTAGTATGCCGAAAAAACTGAAGCCAGGAGATAGCCGAGCTCCTAGATAGAGCAAAGAAGGCTTGAGAGATTACTTCAAGAGGAAGCAGCAGAATGCCGATGTCGAGGTAACTTTCCCTGAGAAGCCGAGAACACCATTCTCAGTGAAGTTGGACAAATTTGAGGCATCGAAGAGATTTAGTATGCCGAGGTTCCAAATATACGATGGTAAGTCAGACCCAACTTCCACGTTGGATTATACTTGAACTCGATGGCATTGTATAGTGGGAACGAGCTGTTGCTCTGTAAAGTGTTCCCCTCATCGTTCGGGGAGATTGCATCAGATTGGTTTCACAAACTACCGAAGGGAAGCGTGAAGACCTGGGAAGGCCTGGCCGAGATGTTCGTGGCCAGGTTCGTGACAAACAAGTTGCAGCCATTAAGGGTGTCCCAAATATACTAATTGTTTTTACACCATCATTTAACTAAAAAATTAAAAAGTTACTAAAAAAATTTACCCCAAACAGGACCTAATTGACAAGAAAATGGCAAACCACAACCACTTTGTTTATTTATTTAGAAAATTACTTATCAGTTCTAATTGAGTATTCTTAATTCACCTCCAATGACCATGTGAAAGGACGAGTTCATGCTCTACATCCTTTCTCTCTCTATCTCTTTATTCGTTTTCTTTTTCACCGATGTCAAATGGAGATGATGTATTGAGGCCATCTGAGGGACCTTGTCGATAAGGCCAAAACAAGGGAAGAACAGGCAAGATTGCCTCAGGCGACAGCAGCTCCACCTCCCCCAGTACAGCAACCACAAGCAGGAGGACCTTGGGTAATTAATGTAATTCACTCGAAGGTCAACGAAAACAAGATTCGGGGGGAGACCTAGAAGGTAAAACATCTGTAGCACGTCTACCAAGTCGGGGAGAAGAGACATCGGGCAAAGGAGTACCAAGGACCAGTAGTGTCCTTTTCTGAAGCCGACCTTGAGATGGTGCAGCATCTGCATAATGATGCCTTGATAGTATCCCTCCAGGTTGGGGAATGCCAAGTAAAGCGCATCCTGATTGACCAAGGCAGCTCTTGTGACATCATGTACGTCCGATGTTACAAGGAGTTTGGCCTTCACCCAGACGATATGGAGCAGTCCAATAGCCCAATGGTCGGGTTCAATGGAACGCCGACATAGCCACTAAGAATAACCAGCTTGGAGGTGCAGACAGGCACCAGGAAGATAACAACAGAGTTCACCGTAATTGACACACCCTCCCCTTACAACATCATTTTGGGAAGGCCATGGTTGCATGCAATGAGGGCTGTTCCCTCAACTCTGCATCAACTATTGCGGTTCCCAACAGAGTATGGGATTGAGGAGGTCAGAGGAGATCAGCTGCAGGCAAAGAATTGCTCCATGGAAGCAATGAAATCCACCTGCAGCATTCGAAAACCAGAGAAGGCAGAGATTGAAGACGAAGACGTGGAGGTCCTAGAGGATGTCGGCAAGGAGCCGACTGAAAAGAGTGAAGAAACACTGAAGAAAATCCTCATCCAAGAGGGGGATGAAGAACGCTTCTTTCTTCTCGGTAAGGGCCTAGCTAAAGAGGAAGAAAGAGAGATGGAAGCTTTCTTGAGAGCAAATATTTAGGTGTTTACTTGGACGCCTTACGAGAAGCCTGGCATTGACCCCGAGGTCACTTGCCATAAGCTGAATGTTGATAGGTCGGCAAAACCGGTAATACAACGAGCAAGAAGACAGACTTTGATACACGTCGAAGCAGTGGAAGAGGAAGTAGACAGGTTTCTCAAGGCCAGGGCCATTCGAGAGATAGATTACCCGACATGGCTATCAAACACAGTAGTAGTGAAGAACAAGAATGGTAAATGGAGGGTCTACGTGGACTTTACCAGCTTGAACAAAGCCTGTCCCAAAGACAGTTTTCCTCTATCCAAGATTGACCAACTGGTAGACGCCACTTCGGGGCATGGAAGGATGACCTTCCTAAATGCCTACAGCAGATACCATCAGATAGCCATGTATCTCCCAGATGAGGAGAAGACTGCATTTATCACCCCAAAAGGTCTGTACTGCTACAGAGTGATGCCTTTTGGGTTGAAAAACGCAAGAGCAACTTACCAAAGACTGGTAACCAAGATGTTCAAACACCTGATTGGCAGAACGGTGGAAGTTTACATCGATGACATGGTCGTGAAGACCAAGGAACCTAAAGGTCATTTGACCGACTTGAAAGCAGTCTTTGACATCCTTAAAACATATCGGCTCCGACTCAATGCAGCAAAGTATGCATTTGGAGTAGGATCTGGTAAGTTTTTAGGATACTTGGTGACCAAAAGGGGCATCGAGGCCAGCCCAGATCAGATTAAGGCCATCCTAGAATTGAAGAGCCCGACGTCGGCAAAACAAGTACAAATGTTGATTGGAAGGGCCGCAACCCTGAACAGGTTCATAAGCAGAAGCTCAGACAAGTGTAAACCTTTCTTCAACTTAGTGAAGAAAGCCACAGATTTTTTATGGACAGAAGAATGGGAGGCCGCCCTGGTGGACCTGAAGAAGTATTTGACCACAGCTCCAGTTCTTTCAAATCCAGAATCTGGGGAGGAGTTGTTTTTGTACTTAGCAGTCTCAAAACACGCAGTAAGCGCAGTGGTAATCCGAGAAGAAAAAGGGGTGCAAAGGGCTGTTTACTATGTAAGCAAAACCCTGGCCGATGCAGAAATAAGGTATCTACCCTTAGAAAAATTGGCACTAGCTTTAGTAATGGCTTCAAAGAAACTGAACCATTACTTCCAGGCCCATAAAATTGTGGTGCTAACAGAACACCCCTTGAAGTCTTTGCTACAACAAGGAGACCTGACAGGAAGAATAACCAAATGGGCAGTGGCCTTGGGACAGTATGACTTGGAGTACAGACCCAGAACAGCAATCAAAGGCCAAGTTTTGGCCGACTTCGTGGCCTAGTTCACACCAGAATCCATCGCACATCGGGCTCCGTTGAGTCGAGGTGAACGATGTCCAAGCAAGCAAGGAGAAGCCCAGCCAAATGCAACAGAACAAAGGAAAAAGGAAAAACTCAAACCCTGCAGCATTTACATCGGTGACTCCTTTAGACTGTTTGTCGATGGGAGCTCAAACCGACAATGGGCAGGGGCAGGAGTAGTACTGGTATCTCCAGATGGAGAAGTATTGGAACAGTCCATTCGATTGGGGTTCAAGGCCTCAAACAATGAAGCAAAATATGAAACATTGATTGTAGGACTAAAGCTGGCGGTAGCAGCAGAAGCAGATGAGGTGATAGTCTTCTGTGACTCCTAGCTCATAGTCAACCAGACAACGGGCGAATTTGCAGCCCGAGATGAAAGGATGTCAGCCTACGCAAAGGAAGTCAACAGGTTAGTAACTTTATTTTAGAATTGCCGACTACATCAGGTTAGCCGAGATGATAACAGTCACGCCGATGCACTAACCAATTTGGCCAATGCAATACAACCTGGAAAAGCAAGGACGATAATGGTCGAATACTTGTCGGGCCCGAGCATCGAACCACTGACCACAGAGCATGAAGCAATGTGTGTGGACATGGGACCAAGCTGGATGGATGCAATTGTTGCATTCCTTAAAGAATAAAAGCTGCCAGATGACCACAAGGAGGCACACAAGATCAGATTGAAATCGGCAAGATTCAGTCTAACAGCAGAAGGACATCTCTACAGAAGATCTTTCACTGGACCCCTTTTAAGGTGTGTACACCCATCACAAGTTGAAGATTTTTTATATGAAATACATGAACGAATCTGTGAAAGCCACACCGGGGGCAGATCACTAGCCCATAGGGCTATTACCCAGGGGTATTGGTGGCCCTACATGTAAAAGGACGTAGAAGCCTATGTCAAGAAGTGTGAAAAATGTCAAAGGTTTGCACCACTGATACACCAGCAAGCAGCAAACCTTAACCCAGTATCCAGTCCTTGGCCATTTGCCCAATGGGGCATGGATCTTGTTGGGCAACTGTCCCAAGCAACTGGACAAAGAAAGTACCTGCTGGTAGTAATAGATTACTTCACCAAGTGGATAAAAGCTGAGCCCTTAGTCAAGATCCAAGATGTAGACGTGAAGAACTTCTTATGGAAGAACATCATCACCAGATTTGGGATTCCAAGAGCAATAGTTGCTGACAATGGAACACAATTTGACAGCAAGATAATCAAGAACTTCTGTGCAAAGTTCAAGATAAAGAACTACTTTTCAACCCCAAGCTTTCCTCAAAGCAATGGTCAAGCAGAAGCATCCAACAAAGTTATCCTAGATGGGATAAAGAAGAGGCTGTAGGCAACAAAAGGAAAGTGGGTGGATGAACTACCAAGTGTGCTTTGGGCATATCGGACTACACCGAGAAAAGCAACGGGGGAATCCCCCTTTGCCATGACCTATGGCACAAAAATTGTCATTCCGCTTGAAGTCGGCATCCCTGGGATCAGAACCCAGGGAGTAGAGAACGGGACTAATGATGTACTCTTAGCCCGAGATCTGGACCTACTAGAAGAAAGAAGAGAGAGAGCTGCAATTCAGCTCGCAACTTACCAGGAGCAGCTTGCCAGAGCTTACAATAAAAGAGTCAACCCAAGGGAGTTCCAAGTCGGCGACCTAGTCTTGAGAAAAATCGTCGGCAACAAGAAGGATCCCAGGGAGGGCAAGCTTGGCCCAAACTAGGAAGGACCCTACAGAATCACTTCGGTATTGGGCAATGGGGCATATCGGCTTGAAGATAGTGAGGGCAAAGAGTTGCCAAGACCCTAGAATACTTGTAATCTGAAGTTTTTCTATCATTAGATTTTCCTTGTTATTTGCCGACGTAATGAATAAAATTTCAGCAGAATTCTTCTATATTTGTGACTGATAAAGTTACATAACGATGTTTCTGGAATACATGCATAATGAGACCCCAAGTGGAACTTAGGTTCACATTAGAGGGCAGAGAGAAGAAATGATGTTTAACACTTGTTGAAACTTGAGAAAAGTTTACAAGCTGAAGTTAAACCGAAATGATGTTTTACACTTGTTGAAACTTGAGAAAAGTTTACAAGTTAAAGTTAAAACCGAAATGATGTTAAAACACTTGTTGAAATTTGAGAAAAATTTACTAGTTAAACCAAGGGAGTATTGAGCTAAATACTTATGTACTTGCCAATGTAAACTAAAGTGTTTCACCCTGAGAAGGTTGCACAAGACTATGGCGCATCTTGAAGACACAAAATTATTTTAAGTATGAAAGTCATACAAGAAGCAATAAAGGGAAGACAAACAATGCAAACATTCAAGAAAGAAGGAAGTTGTATTCATTAAAAGGTACATTGGTAACTTAAAAGAGTTTACATTACTTTGAAAGGAGAAACAAAGTACAAAAAAGGAAAAGAAAAACATAAGGCTAAGACTCTTCAGCATCATTAGCAGGCTGGGGCTGGATCTCGAAAGACTGCTGGGAGGGAATCTCGGCGGCCTTCTCAGCCGCAAGCTCAGCGTCAATTTCTTGCAAAGTTTGATCAAGGCTCTTGTCGGCAATGAGCACGTCCGATATCGCCTTTTGAGGCGTAGCATCTTTAGGAAACTCCTCAACCTCCTCATCCTGAGTCAAGTCTAGGACTTGCTCATTTTGAGTAGGTGACTTGACCCCAGCAGCTTCCTTGGGCCTCCTCACCAAAACCTCCTCCTCGGACTCAGAATCGTCGTCGGCGGGTTGGCTTGGAGTTGGGGGAAATGGCAGAGGAAGGACATCAGCATTCCTGAGGGGGGAGTCCTCGAGGACATCAAGCCTTTTCAGCAAGGTCATCCAGCCAACAGTGAAACCCCTGTTGCATGCATGTTTCACCGGCTTTTCGTAGTCCGCCGTGACGTCAGCCACCCCCTCGTTGTAGCCCTTTTCATCGACTGCCTTGACTTCGGCCTCTTTAGTGGCCAGAGTGTCTTGTAGTTCTTTTTGGGCCTGGGCTGTTTTCTCCTCGGCATCCTTCTTTTCGGCCTCAAGCACCTTTTTGATGGCCTCAGCAGAGTCCGCCTTTTCTTCGGCGTCGTTTTGGGCTTTGATGGCTGCCTCGGCCTGGTCTTCCAGCTTTTTCATTTTTGATTACAAACTTTTGTTGGTCTTTTGAAGGCTAGAGACCTCCCTCTTCATTTCGGCCAACTTCTCCCGATTCTCAAAAGATTGTACTGAAAAGGAATGGGCATACTGGATGGCCTGAAAGTAAAACAGAATAGAAATTGTTAGAAAATGTTAGAAAAAATTACAAGTATGGAATGAACAGAAAGAAAGAAAAAGTTGTCAGATAAAGACACTTAAACGGAGCGTTGAAGCATCAGGGCGTAGTTTTCATACTCGCTCAACTCGGCGTTTTGGTTGAGATCGTCGGGAAGAAGCAGAGCGGTACTGAGGGCTACGCCGACGTTAATATCATCAGCACTATCATTGACCATAACTGGCTTATCTTCCAGAGTAATTTTGGGGGCCCAGGGGGCATCATGTTTTCGAGACCCCGAGGTAGTTGTCGCGGATGACCTCGGCTTCTTTGATTTTGGGAATTCAAATGGTTGGGCCTCACAACACCTTTTCCCAGCAGCAGACTGAGACTTGTCGCTCTTAGCTAATTTAGAGATCGACAAGGTGTCTTCAGTTTCAACCTGAGTCACCTTTACCTTCGGCTGAGCCTTTTTTATTCTTTTTTGCTTTGATGGAGACTGGGTTTGCGTTGGATGAACATCAACGTCAGAATGGATGCTGGCTAAGAGGTCTTTTGTAACAGCTCTCTGGCGGCCCATCTCGGAAGAAAAAATAGTTCGTTGCCGACGTTGTCGCTGAGATGGTGGGATCAGGTATGGAGCCAAGGTTGACGGTTGCTCAACTGGATTAGAGGTTGATCCTTGGTCTGTCCGAGATGTGGACGCGACTTATGGAGTTGTGGTAGAAGGTGGAGAAAGGCTTTTCTTCTTCTTTTTTGGGACGTCGGGAAGAGCCAACTTATAAGTGGGGATGAAGTTGAGAAGCAGAGGGGCCTTCCGTTTGAGGACTGGCATATCCAAAAATCTCCTCAAGTCTTTGCTACGAAAGAAAAACTGACGGAAACCCTTTGGTGGCTAAGGAAGAGCTGCAAACAAAACAGACGTTAGAAGTAGATAAAATATTAAAGACTTTGAAAAATTTTGAAAAAAACAAACAAGTATGGACGCAGGGCTCTTACCATTGCCCTCTACAAAAACGGTTCGAGGAATAGGGTAAAGATGGAGGTCCTCATCTGGAGCGAACTCCCAGTTCCCTGAGATAATAAAGTAGTCATCTCCAGCGCCCTTGTTGGAGTCAGGGAGGTCGGCTATGATTTTGTACTCTGTAAATCTTGGCTTGAGGTAGTAAACGTAGCCCGTATCTCTTTTGAGGCCACACATGGTGTAGCAGTACTGGATATCGGCTAAGGTGGTCCTAGTGTTTTCTTGTTTGGCTAAGGTTATTATGCCATTAATGACTCGGTAGGAGTTGATGGCAAGTTGTATTGGGTTCAACTTATAGTAGTGAATTATCTCATGGAAAAGGATGTTGAGTGGAAGCCGAAGTCCACACTCAATAAATGCTACGACAGGGAAGGGCATGGAGTCAGTTGTGGGCATGATAGAGTCGTCATCCCCAGCCAACCTCAGATGGACGTCAATAGGGATGGAAAACTCTCGCCTAAAGTATTCTAGTTTTGTCGAGGTGTCTACCCTATGCTTCCACATACCCATGATATCGGCCTAGCTAGGAGGAATTGGATTTCAGAATGAAGGTGTTTTAAAAGGGTTGTTGGGACCTCAGCAACAACCTAAAGTATGTGCTGGGCAAGAGTTTGTAGAAATAGTTTCAGTTTTTCCTAATAATCGTGGGTTCTATAAGCAAATCCCAAACCTAGATCTATGGAAACGAAGATTGAAGGCGTTAATCTGGAAAACAAAAAAGCAAGATTGTGCTTCAGAATCAAGTACAGAGATGGACTATCAAGAACATTGTAAATACGAAGGGTATGAGGCCAAGAACAGTGCAAAAAAGTTGTGAATAGTGCGAGTATTCAAGACATGGGCAAGGAACAAAATCGTGAACTAAATATGCTTAGATAATAGATTCATAAGTCAAAAACTTGAGTAAAACAGCAATGACGACTAATAATGAAGTAGAATTTCTTGAAAAGCAACAAGAAGTAAGAACCAGGAGGAACAGTGGCTTACCGGAAAGAGGGAAGCCGGAAAGGGATTTGCCGAAGTCTGACAACGGTTGCAGAGGCAGAAGATCGGTGGAAGTCACGCCGGAGGTAGTAAACGGAGCAAGTTACAGAGCTCAAAAAGCTTGAGCAATGGCGGATCTGAGGAAGAGAGCTAGAGAGAGAGAGAACTTCAGAAACAATGAAAAGTGAAAAGACAGGGGAAAGAAGGAAGTTTTGTTAAAACAGAAATGGCGGCAAAAGGGTCATAAATGTGCCTAGAAGAACATATGCGCCAGACGGCGCACGTGAGAATGATTCGATTTACAGACGCGTATCAAGTACGATCCAGTAAGAAAAAGACGCGTGGCTAAAAATGGTTGAGTTGTTATGCATGACAGCTCATGCACGTGAAGAAGTTCTTGGAGATCTTGATCTTTAAGAAGACATGTCGGCTTATAATGATGAGCTCGGCTTAAGCCGATGTACTAGCAGGAAGTACCGATATAGGTTCCATCACCTCAGAATGCCGAAATAATAGAACCTAGAGGCAGTTGTGGGGATATATTTTCTGATACCAACACGTGGCCAAGGTGACGCCGACGTGTCAGCCGAGGTGCCACGTGTCCAGGTCATGACGCTGAGGTGATCTCGGTGAGGTCAAGGTTATCTCCGAGGATATCGGAATCCGAGATAAGCGGATAAGGGACAAGAGTCCTAAAATGAGGAAGGACTTCAGTCTGGATAAGGATAACACTCTTAGGGAGTTTATCTTTATCTCTTTGAGAGTCCAGGATAAGCACTGAGTGAGAGTCCATTGAAGCTAGGCTTCTAGTAGGACAAGGATTGAGTTAGCTATAAAAGAGAGGCACCCCCAATGGGTTTAAGGTACGCAATCTATATTCTGAATAGTGAGATTAGTGCTATTGATTATCTTTGAGAGATATACTGACTTGATCGTCGGAGTGCCCCCAGGTGGACGAACCATCACCGGAATCTTATCTTTCTGTTGCAGGTCAGACAGGTGTCATCTATTCTGCCAGTTCTCTCCAGCTGATTACTGAGTTGGCAGTATAATCGGGAAATTACTCACACACACTCAAATGTATATTTGTAGATAAAATAATTAATTCCAACAGCTATTCAAAAAAACAAAGCAACAATGGTAACTTTTATTTGTAAATGGCAAAGGTTACTTTTATATGTAAATTTTAAATGCCGGTTGTTGCTTGTTACATCAAGTTAGTGTGGGGTCATTTATTGACAAGTTAACATGCTCTCTCTACAGTTGATAACAGTTTTAACTAATGATACAACTAGTAACAATCTTAACTAATTCACTGGAGACAAAATAAAAAATGTTAGTTAGTTAATTGTGTAGTCACTGACACTAATGTATAAACTTTGCCTCATTGGAGATGCTCATGGTGTATATTCCAATTTTAGTCATTCATTTTATAATTTTAGTTCCCTGTTAAAAATAAATGGTGAACCATAGTAATAAAAAATTTTAATTCAAGTAAAGAGATAAGTAACTTCACCCACCACATGTGACTACACTAGCATTTATAAGATTTGTTTGATACATATTATTGTAAGTTAAAATTAATAATAAGAAATAAAAGTTACAAAACATTCTTCCAGATTTTAGAAAATTAAAAAAAAAAATCAATTTATTTAACTATTTTTATTTAATAAATTATAACAAAAACTATACCAAACCCATTAACACATACTTGGGGAAAAAAATATATTATAAAATGACTCAAATAAACTACACCAAACGACATCATAAAGGCTAGTAACTCAATACACAAAAACTAGCAACCAAGGTAAAAACCATGAGATCAAGAGGGGTATTTTGAATGGTTAGTCGTCCAAATTTTCATTTAAGAGGTTTAAGATTCAAATTCTCTCGCTTGTTTGGTTAATAGGCTTAGGCGGTAGGGGTGGTTTACGGCCCGCCGACCTACCCAATTCACCCAGTCCAGGTTGATACTTAGAATTTGAAAAAATTATTTTGTCCAAAGGGTTGGACTGGGCTAAGACTTTCTGCCCATTTAACCCAATCTAACCTGGCTTGTCCATTTATAAATTATTAATTATACTTTTATATTATTTTAATTATAAAACAAAGTGAAAAATATATATAAGACAAAAAAGTATATATGTACTTGTTTCTAAGACTCAAATTAAAGGATAAATTACAAATACAACTCTTGAGATTCGCTTAAAATACGGGTGGTCTCATGTGATTCGAAAAATTACAAGTACTCCATTGTTAGAATTTTTTATTTAATAGAATTAATTGAAAAAATAAAATTTTCAACTGCTCTCCTATACAATAATAAAATTACCTGCATTATTAATTAAAATAAATTTTTGACATCATTAAAAATTATTAATTGACTTGATGATTTATTAATAAAATGGATTATTTGTCATGAAATTTGAAACTTTAAGGGGTGTGATGTAATTTTTAAAACCATAGAGAGCAGTTTGTATTTTAAGCAAACTTTGGAGGTGCATTTGTAATTTACTCAAATAACATTTGTTGAATCATATTTATTTTACCATTGAATTGTGTTAACATTTCAAATTCGAATAATAAATAAAAGAATCTAAATAATTTAATATTTATTAAAAACAAAAATAAGAAATTAATAGTTTATATTTATCGGGTTAAATGGACAGGTTTGGGATTTGAAATTTTTTAGAATTGGGCTTGGGATGGTTACATTAAGATCGATCTTCAACTGGGCCAGGTTTGGGATGACGCTTCTTCTCTTATTATGCAGTACAAGTCCGGCCCGAGATTTGTACACCCCTGTTAGGTGGTGGTGGTCTTTTATTTTATTTTTTTGAACTCAAGGCGGTGGGCAAATTACACAAATAGTCATGTACTTTACCCTGTGTGTCATTTTGGTCCTTGACATTTCAATTTGCTCGATTTAGCCTCTCAATTTAACGAGGTGTGTCAATTTCGTCCAATAATTGACGCCCGTTTGAAATTATGGACGGAAAGCCATCACCTGCCCCTCACGTGCTCCCTCTAGCAATTACTAAGGGGCACGCTCGTCTTTTCACTTCAAACCCTAGGTTACCTCCATCATCCCTATACTTGCATCTTTCCCAAATCAGCAATTCCATTCTCTCTCTACACAATCGAATCGTTCCTAGGGTTTTGAGTTACCAAAAACTTGTGTGATTGTAAATCTACTGAAATTGGCGTCGATATAGAAGCAAACGATTGATGAGGTGAAAAGACGAACATGGCGATTGTGAGGATTGGTGATAAAATACGAAATTATGGTCAGCGAGGTGAAAAGACGAACATGGCGATTGTGAGGATTGGTGATGAAATACGAAATTATGGTCAGCAAAAAAGTACTCTTACCTTTTTTATTTTTATTTTTATTTGCTTTATTTTATCTATGTGCAAGTTGAATCAGTGGGTGGATCAAAGAATCTACTTTTGCTTTGCTTCATTTGAAAGTGACAAGGTGAATATATGTTTATATATTCACACATGTCAACACATCTACACAACTGCACACTAACAAAAAAAAAACAAATAAACATCTATAATTTATGTATATATAATAAGTTGTGGTCCCCCTTGTCCTGTATTGTGGATCATACAATAAATATGTTATCTTCTATTTCAGATCCATGTGGTGATTATTTCACTATCAAAATACAGCATGGTGGGGTTTTTAAGTCTTTAGTAAATAGGGCTTACGTAGGGGGGAAATTATCATTTTGGGACAACTGTGATGCTGACAAAATGAGGTTGACAGAGATAAGGGATATGGCTCAAAAGTTAGGTTATATTGAATTCAGTTCATACCATTATCGAGTGCCTGGTAGGGACTTAAATTATGGATTAAGGCCACTTAGGAAGGATAGTGATGTAATGGATATGGTGAAATGGGTGCATGTAAGTAGGATAATTGAAGTGTATTTAGAGCACATCCATGATGATTAGTTGCTTGACCTTGAAGAGTTTAATCCCTTTCACCATGCATCAGTTGTCATTGAGAAAATTAGAAGTGGCATAAGTAATGTGGATGGTAAGGGTCAGGTTGATGTTAAAAGGCTGAGTCATGATTCATCCAACTATTCTACAGATCTAGAGGAGTTTGAGGATATTGACTATGATTTCAATGAAGATGACATACTATTTGATGCTAACGTTGATAGGAATGTTAAATAGGGTGGGTTAAGGAGGCAAAAGCATAATAATGAAAGAGTCGAGCCTCACATTGACTGCTTAGAGCCTGATGCTACATCTGATGACCTCAAAAGCATTAATGGATCTTCTGATGAAGAGGCTAGAAGTAACAAGGTTAGATACCTAGAGTTTAATCCAAATACAGATATGGCAGACCCACAATTCAAGGTTGGCATGGTTTTTGGCACTGCCAAAATATTCAAAGCTACTGTTAAGGACAACCATCATTCCAGATAAAGACATACGTCCCCACTCACAATTATGGCAGAATTTTTTATAATAGACAAATGAATTCTACCTGGCTATCTAAGAAGTACTTTGAGACATTATAAAGTCCAATCCATCTATTCCAGTGCAGTCCTTCAAGCAAGCTGTGCAAAAGGATCACAAGGATGAGATATCTAGGAGCCAAGTGTATAGGACAAAGAGAAAAGCACAATAATTGATAGAGGGAAGCCTAATGGAACAATATGCCAAATTATGGGATTACTGTGAAGAGATAAAAAGAACTAATCCAGGGACAACAATCATAGTCAAGGAAGATGATAAAGAATCAGAAAATGAAGAACATGAAATAGATGAAGCCAAGCCTAGGTTTTAAAGGATTTTTGTATGCTTTAGAGGTTGCAAGCAAGGTTTTTTGGCAGGATATAGGCCATTCATTGGGATTGATGCCTACCATTTGAAAGGGCCATACAAGGGACAACTGTTGCAAACTATTGGTTTAGATGGGAATAACAACGGCTATCCGTTGGCCTTTGCAGTTGTTGAAGAAGAAACAAAGAGTTCATGGAAATGGTTTTTTGAAATATTATGTGACACTGTTGGGTGGTTCAACAAGCAAAGAGTGACCTTTATGTCAGACAAGCAAGAAGTAAATGCTTATTTCAAGTTTCGTGCATTTATTTTTACTATTTAGTTCATTTAATGTCTAACTTTTTTTTTTGTTCCCCTGCAAATATAGGGATTGTGTCCAGCACTTGTAGAGGTTGTACCCATGGCAGAGCATAGGTTCTGTATTAGACATCTTTACACCAATTTTAGAGATGGCTTCAAGAGGGTACACCTAAAGGACATTGTGTTCAAAGCTGCAAAGGCTTCTTATGTACAAGCATTTGAGGCTCATATAGAAGAGTTGAAGGAAGCTGATGAAGATGCATTTAATTAGTTAGTTGAAAAACCCCCAAGCACCTGTTCTAGATCTCATTTCACACCATTTGTTAAGTCTGATATCTTGGACAACAACATGTGTGAGAGCTTTAATAGCTTGATCCTAGAAGCTAGAGCAAAAACCATAATCCCTTTGTTAGAGGACATTAGGTGTATCTTGATGAAGAAGTTGCAGGTGAGAAGGGAAGTAATGAGGGCTTACCCAGGACCTATTTGTCCTAATATACAACAAGCACTAGAGAAAAGAAAAGAAGATGCAACCAATTGTATTGCTATGTGGGTAGGAGGTCTGAGGTGCCAAATCAATTGCTTCAATGGGCAACAATTTATAGTTGATTTGGGTGATTCAACTTGTTCATACAGAAAATGGGATCTAACTAGCATACCATGTTGTCATGTCATTTCAGCCATATATGACAAACATGAACAGCCTGAAGATTATATGACTCATTAGTATAAGAAGGAAACATACATGGCCAGTTATGAGCCAATGATATACCTAATAAATGGTTTTGAAATATGGCCAAAGTCTGTATTGCCTGGATTATTGCCTTCAAAAGTGAAGAAGCAACTTGGTAGGCCAAGAAAGTTGAGAAAAAGGCAAGTAGATGAGCCTAAGAATCCTCATAAGTTGCACAAAGGAAACACAATAACTACATGCAGCTTGTGTGGTAAGCTTGGGCACAACAAAAGAGGATACAAAGGCTAGCCTATTGCTCCAAAGGTTAGCCTACACACAATTTGCTACATCTTCATAAATTGAATTCATTTATTAGAGGTTCTCCATACAATTAATTACTAACAATTTGCAGGTGACAAAGAACCAGCCAAACACCCAGAGAAGCAGTCAGACAAGCAATCAGCCACCTACTCAACCCAGTAGTCAACCAAGAGACCAAGCAATCACTGAAGCCACCAGTCAATAAGGCAGTAGGGTAAGAATTTCAGAAAGGCCTAAAGCAAGGCCTAAACCTAGAGCAACCACTCAACTAAGCAGTTCAGCAAGGCCTAAGGAAAACAGTCAACCACTTCCCAAGAACAACAAACCAGTCTCAAGTTTAGCAAGTGGTAGTCAACCAAGCTTAAACTTTAGAGTAGCATTGTGAGGGGTGAACATCAGGGGACCTCCACCAGGGTTCATTAGAACAAGCACATTCATTGAGCCAAACCCATTTGAAGGTCCATATGAGAGTTCAATAACATATGTGTCAAAGGAGCAGAAGTTTGTGACCTTGTCTTCACTACCAAAACATGGAACAAATTCAATGTTGAAGGAGTAGTTGGCTAACACTTTAATAGTAGACAACACTATTTTGTGGATTGTTATGCATTATGTTTTGTTGGATTTAGCCTTATGTTTTGTTGGCACATGGTAAACTGATTGGCCTTTGTGTTATTTCAGGTATTTGTTTTTTGTATTTGACCATGTTTGGACCATGTTTTTTTTGTTTGTATCAACTATGACTGCAATGTTTATTCCTATGTCTTGTTATATGTTACATCATGTTTGCTAAAAGTGAAACAAACCAATGCAGCAAAAGTGAAACAAAACCATGATACATTGTGATTGAAAAAATTAAAAAACAAAACAACTCCATTCAACATTTATTCAAAAATTCAACATTGATTCAAAAGTTGATTAAAAAACATTGATACAGCTTGATTCAACATTGATGTAGTGTCACTCAAAACATGTTTGGACACTCATAACATTCATACGTAATAAATGCCAATTATATAACACTGGACATAACAAAATCAAACCCTAGACTCCATTCCCAGTCCAGAAGCTTCAATAACAAGGGAGAAAAAAAAAATCGCACTTCATTCCTAATCCAAAAGCTTCAATTTCCATCATTCCCAGTGCTTGAAAAAGAAGCAGTTGCAGAACCATGTCCAATCATGTTCCAACACTAAAAAATGAGCCATGACAATGCCATCAAAGTAATCAACTTCATTTGTCTTGCTCTGTGCATCTTCAATTGCTCTTCATGTATGGTGGTTCTTCGAAGCAACCCAAGTATGATCTCTCGAGTGCGAGGACACAATGGAGGATCCACCCTAGAAAGAATCCACATGCATGTCTGCTCTGCAATATTTTTTTCTTAAACACCTCAGTTGGCTTTGCAAACAGTATAAGAAAAGGACATCCCAATTTTTTTCCATCTACACTTACACCATATTGAAGACATCCCAAAAACCTTTGTCCAGGGTTGCTCTTCGTCCAGGAAGTCATCAACTAAGCTTCCATTCTGCATCGACACAGTACATGATCCATCATCTTCTTCCGTCATTCGTCTTCTATCAATTTTGGAGTCTGTATGTCATAACACAAATACCAAATCAATTTCCTAATCGAATGCCGATAAGGCCTTGAATTCGCAAATTGAAACAGAGGCACAAACAAATATTTCTACGAGAGACAAATAGAAACACCAATAATGCAATGCACATGTAATTAATTTAGAATTTTATCTTAATTACTCATTAGGCATAACTAATCATGATTTATCTGCTAATCATAGGTCGAGGTTGTTACACTTGCAATCAACCAAGAGACCAAGCAACCACTGAAGACACTAGCCAACAAGGCTGTAGGGTAAGCATTACAGTAAGGCCTAAAGCAGGTGGTAGTCAACCAAGCTTCAACTTCAGACTAGCATTATAGGGGGTGAACATTAAGGGACATCCACTAGGCTTCATTAGAACAAGCACATTCATTGAGCCAAACCCATCTGAAGGTCTATATGGCGGTTCAACAACATATGTGTCAAAGGGGCAGAAGTTTGTGACCTTGTCTTCACTACCAAAACATGGAAGAAATTAAATGCTGAAGGAGTTGTTACCTAATAGTAGACAACAATTTTTTTTGTGTGGATTGTTATGCATTATGTTTTGTTGGATTTAGCCTTATGTTTTGTTGGCACATGGTAAACTGATTGGCCTTTGTGTTATTTCAGGTATTTGTTTTTTGTATTGGACCATGTTTGGACCATGTTTTTTTTGTTTGTATCAACTATGACTGCAATGTTTATTCCTATGTCTTGTTATAGGTTGCATCATGTTTGCTAAAAGTGAAACAAACCAATGCAGCAAAAGTGAAACAAAACCATGATACATTGTGATTGAAAAAATTGATAAACAAAACAACTCCATTCAACATTTATTCAAAAATTCGACATTGATTCAAAAGTTGATTAAAAAACATTGATACAGCTTGATTCAACACTGATGTAGTGTCATTCAAAACATGTTTGGACACTCATAACATTCATACATAATAAATGCCAATTATATAACACTGGACATAACAAAATCAAACCCTAGACTCCATTCCCAGTCCAGAAGCTTCAATAACAAGGGAGGAAAAAAAAATCGCACTTCATTCCTAATCCAGAAGCTTCAATTTCCATCATTCCCAGTGCTTGAAAAAGAAGCAGTTGCAGAACCATGTCCAATCATGCTCCAACACTAAAAAATGAGCCATGACAATGCCATCAAAGTAATCAACTTCCTTTGTCTTGCTCTGTGCATCTTCAATTGCTCTTCATGTATGGTGGTTCTTCGAAGAAACCCAAGTATGATCTCTCGAGTGCGAGGACACAATGGAGGATCCACCCTAGAAAGAATCCACATGCGTGTCTGCTCTGCAATATTTTTTTCTTAAACACCTTAGTTGGCTTTGAAAATAGTATAAGAAAAGGACGTCCCAATTTTTTTCCATCTACACTTACACCATATTGAAGACATCCCAAAAACCTTCGTCTAGGGTTGCTCTTCATCCAGGAAGTCATCAACTGAGCTTCCATTCTGCATCGACATAGTACATGATCCATCATCTTTTTCCGTCATTCGTCTTCTATCAATTTTGGAGTCTGTATGTGTATATAATGGAGATAGAGACAACATATATGGTTTTGGTGGGAGGTAACCTAGGAATTGAAGTGAAAAGACGAGTAATTGTTAGAGGAAGCACGTGAAAGGCAGGTGATGGCTTTCTGTCCATAATTTCAAACGGACGTCAATTATTGGACGAAATTGACACACCTCATTAAATTGAGGGGCTAAATTGAGCAAATTGAAATGTCAAGGACCAAAATGACACACGGGGTAAAGTATATGGACTATTTGTATAATTTTCCCTAAATAAAAGGATCTAAATAATTTAATATTTATTAAAGACAAAAATAAGAAATTAATAGTTTATATTTATTATGTTAAATGGGCAGGTTTGGGATTTGAAATTTTTTAGAAGTGGGCTTCGGATGGTTAGATTAGGATCGATCTGCGACTGGGCTAGGTTTGGGATGACACTTCCTCTTACTATGTAGTAAAAGTCTGGCCCGAGATTTGTACACCCCTGTTAGGCAGCAGTGGTCTTTTATTTTATTTTTTTGAACTCAAGGCGGTAGTGGTTTTTGAATCCCAAATTTACGTAACATGGGCCCAAAAGATTATGCCTACGTAGAGTTTTTGATTATTAAAAAAACAAAAAAATAAAGATTGAATTTTCGTTTGATGGTAATGGAATTGTTCCCCCGCCTTACCTCATTTTTTCAATGAAAGCTTGCAAATTGGTCAAGAGAGGATGTAGATGTTGTTTGTGCAATATTTTGGATACACAGACAGGAGATGTTAGCCTAGACAGCATACCAATGGTTCAAGAATTTGTGGATGTATTTCCAGATGATTTACCAGGGGGTGTCATAGACAAAGAAATTACCGTTGATGTAGTGCCATATACTCAGCCTATTTCAAAGATTCCATACGAAATGTCACCTGCAGAGTTGAAAGTTCAATTACAAAAGTTGTTAGACACACGGTTTATTCAGCCGACTACATCACCTTGGGGTGCACCAGTTCTGTTTGTTAAAAAAAAAAGATGGAACACTCTGGCTATGTATTGACTACGGGGAACTAAATAAAGTTACAATTAGGAATATATATTCTCTATCCCGAATTGATGATTTATTTGACCAATTACAGGGAGCACAAATATTTTCAAATATTGATCTTAGATCTGATTATCACCAACTAAAAGTTAAAGCCGAAGATGTGGAGAAGACGGCTTTTCGAACAAGATATGACTATTATGAATTTTTGGTTATGCCTTTTGGTATTACTAATGCACCTGCTACCTTTATGGATTTGATGAACCGGGTTTTCAGACCCTATTTAAATGTTTTTGTCATTGTCTTTATTGATGATATTTTCATTTATTTCAAGACTAAGGATAAACATGAATAACATTTGGGGATTATTCTCCAAACCTTAGAGAAAATAAGTTGTATGCCAAACTAAAGAAGTATGAATTTTGGTTGTGTTATATTTTTAGGTCATGTTATTAATTAAGATGGTATTTCAGTGGATGCACAGAAAATAAAAACTATTGTCAATTGGCCCAAGCCAACTAATGTGACCGAAGTTCGAAACTCTATGAATTTGGCAGGTTATTACCAAAAGTTTATCAAAGATTTTTCAAAAATTACAGTACCCCTCACTCAACTAACTCAGAAAGGGGTTTAAAGCTTTGGCAAACCATGACAAGTTTAAAACTTGGCCATGCCAAAATTGGGTTCAACGTTACTAGTGTAAAGAAATCTGAAAAGTAAATAATAATAATTAAATTAAAAATCCAAAAAAAAAAATAGTAAAGACAAAAAAAAAAAAATAAGGTTCAAAAATCAAATATTTTTACTCTTTTTTCAACAAAAAAAAAAAAATACTTTTATGGTTCGTTCAGTCAAACAGGACTTAAAAGTCTAAAGTTAAAATAAATAAATAAAGAAATAAAAAGCCAACAAAAAAGTTTTCAAGAAAGCCAATTCCCAAACACATAACAGCTAATCTAATATTCCTCGATCCATAACCCAGCCCAGTATCAAGTTTAGGCCATGGAATATAGTCCAAAAGCTATACACCCCAACCCACTGGGCCACAGCAGATTTTCTGGGCCTAATTTTTTGAACAAGCTAGCAGCCTTATCCTCGGCTTCTCACCAGACCAGCTTCTCTGTTTGGTTGTTTTTTTTTTTCATTTTGTAGAAAATATATAAAACTTGTATGGTAAAGTGCTTTTTTTTCCCCTAAAAACAACTCACGTTTTAGAAAATATCAACAACAACAAAAAAAAAAAAACAAATTGAGTTATTGAAATTTGTTTTTGCACAAATATAAAAAATGTGTAATTTTAATTTTTATTATTTTTGTTTCGGAAAACAAGGAGAAGAAAGAAAAAGAAAAAATCAAATAGATGGATGAATTTTGACCTTTGTTTCTTTCTCGTACGAATCTTGATCTCTTGATTGTATAAGAAGAGTTAGTTCAATGGTTAAGTCCACCAAGAAACTTCAAAAAAATTCTTATAATAGAAAATTTTAATTTTTTTATAATGCTACTTCTACTTAAATTTTTACTAACAATTTTATTAAAAATATATATATCCAAATATCATTGAATGATTAAATGTCATTGTTTTTTTACAACTAATCACATTTGACCTTTTATATTTTTGGCAAGATTGTTAATATGTGTAGAATTTTTCATTTCTTATAGAGAAAATTATTAAAAAAATCCTAAGTAAGGAGGGTATAAAGTATTAGGTCTAGTAAATATTTTTTATTGGTGAGAGGTCCACCGTTTGTGAAATAGTTTAGTGATAAATCCTTTTCTTGATTTTGTATGACATTTGATTTCTAATTTTACCCTTTAATTTATATATTGATTTTTTGTTTTTATCTATTGACTTTTCGTTAACTACATGTTCAATTTTTTTTCTATCTGTTCAAATTTATATCTATTTGTTCAAATTTTTGACTATCTGTTCAATTTTTTCCCTAATCTGTTTAAAATTTTGCTACCTGTTCAATTTTTTTCCTAAATTCAATTTGTCAAAATTCTATCTGTTTAAATTTTGATTCAATCTATTCAAAATCTATCCGTATGAAATGCCATCTATTGAAATTCTTGCCCTAATTTTCCCTATCTGTTGAAATCTATCTGTTCAAATTATTTTCCACATAGTGATCTAATCTATATGCAAATTCGAGCCCTCAATGTACTTTTTATCTGTGTGATATTTGTACAAATCTGAGTCATTACAGATCTGTTTCAATGATATTATAGATCTATTTCATAATCAACGACAACAACCAGAATAGATCAACAATTATCAAAAAAAAAATCTGTAAATATATGTATATATAGAGAGAGAGAGAGAGAGAGAGAGAGAGAGAGAATTTGACAAAGATATATACACACAAATCTGTTCAATCTAAGCATAGATCTAAGGAACTTCAGATGGCGGTTTAAGAAACTTCAGATAGCGGTTTCGCATCTGGTGATGCATCAGAGCCATCACCACCATCCGATTCTTTCTAATCGTTGACTTATTCTACGTGAACTCTTTCTTCCTTCAAATTTCCTTCATCTTTATGATGAGTAATAGTAATGTTTGCTGGACCTGACTGAAGATGAGGGTCATCTTATTCTTGTTCTTCATCATCTTCCTGTTTGACATTAGGATTAGGGTTAGGGTTAGGGTTAGGGTTAGAGGAGGTGGTGGCAGTAGAGGAGTGAAGGTAAGAGAGGGCTCTAGAACGGCGGTTGAAGAGAATTCGAAAATGTCAGTTCTGCATCGTACCATCCATTCGAATTTATATTCTAATAGGTCATTTTTTCCATATTAGAAGTATTATGTGGACTATTATACCATATATGCAGGAGAGAGAAAATTATTTTTAAATATATTTTATTTATGATATATATAAAATATAGAAGATTATTATTTTTAGTACTTTTTTTACTTCAATGTGAGGGATTCACTTGATCAAAGATCTTCTTTCACTATTATTTAATAATAAGGTCCTGTCATGGAAGAGCATTTAGAAGAAAATGTTAATTATACATATAGGCCAATGATAAAGATAATGATGGACTCGCAACAAAGATGATGGTAAACTGGCGATGAACAATCTTTTTTTGCCATTGTTATACATAAACTATAGTCTCTTCATCAGTTTGTGTAGTCATCAATATTGTGTAGTTTATTCACCGATATTATGCTGGAGTTAACTATATACAAATTTTTCTAAAAAGGTGCATCAATATATATGAACTATTTGATATTTTTTTATATATTTTTTGATGATTTGTTGTATATTGATTGTTACTATGCTTTTTGGTTGAACAATCATTTTTATTGTCATTGAACAATCGAAATAGTCAATTTTTACCTTTTAAATTTTGTTCGTATTTTTACGTTGCAGTGTACATGTTTACATTGGTATGGTTTAGTTTTTTTTTTTTTTTTTTTAAGGCTAATTATATTTTAATTGTAAACTGTGAACATTCACATTATATTTTAGTATGGATTTTTTTTTTTTTTCGAAAGTTAGTTGTATGTTTGTTATTTTTATTACTATACTTATTGGTTGAACAATCATTTTTGTTATCATTGAATAATCGAAATAGTCGATTTTCACTTTTATTTTATGTTTTCACGGTGTATTGTGAATGTTCACATTGGTATGAGTGTAGTGTTTTAAGGATAGTATGTTAATTGTAAACTATGAATATTCATGTTGTATTTTGATATGAGTTTTATTTTTTTAAAGATTAGTTATATGTTTGTTATTTATTATGAATATTAATATTGTACTTTGGTATGTATTTTATTTTTTCAAATGTTAGTTGTCTATTAGTAGTCATACTAGCACAAACATAGTATGTACATTGAGATGTGAATGTTTACATTAATTTTGTAATACAAATAAGTAGTCGCATCCAATGTTAATGTTCCTACACTCATATAACATTGATTGTGTGCATGGTTCCATAAGATGTTATTTATCAGCATGCATTTATAATGTGAAAGTTCATATCAACATTTAGTGAGAGATTTTCAGAAGTTACACGATTTAGGATTTTGAGAATGTAAGAGATTTTTTCTTTGGAATAATTGAGAGATTTTTTTCTCCTAGAATGAGGGATAGTTTTTCTTCATAGAACAAGGGAGAGATTTTCTCCTTAAAATAATGAGAGATTTTCTCTATGGAATAAAAAATTTTGCTTGGTTAGAGTTTTCCAAAAACACTTTTCAAAAAATTCTACTTTCTTATTTTTCGTATTTTTTTGTTTTTATTGAATTTTTTTAATATTTTAAGCAATTTTTTTTTAATTTTTAGACATACCTAACATAAATATATCTAAAAAAAAATTGTGCAAAAAACCTTTTAAAAATTCACTAAATACAAAAAATACAAAAACAAAATACGAGAATTCAGTATATTTTTTGTATTTTTATGTATTTATTTATTTTTCACAAATTTTTTACTTTTTAGATACATCTAAGTAAGGTGCATCTAAAAAAGCAAAAAAATGTTTAAAATGTTAAAAATATTCACTAAAAATAAAAAGAAACACGAAAATCAAAAAACTCAGTTTTTAAAAAACTTAATCCAAAAAACTCAAATCAAACACACTAATCATTTTTTTTTTATTGTATATTATTTTCAAAATAGAAAGAAGCGCAAAAAGTCGACTATTTCGATTGTTCAGTGGTAACAATCGATTTATTAAACACATCTACACACATAAAATAAATCACATAAAAATGATATTTATTTTTTATGTGTTTAGTCGATTTTCACTTTTGTTTTGTGTGTTTAGATGTTCCATAAATCTTAAGAATGAGTTTCTTAAAAAGGCTCCCATGTCTAAACTAAAAAATCTCAACGCATAAAAATAAATACCATTTTTATTATTTTTTATCATATAGTACTCTTTTAACTGAGAAGTTATTTAGTTATTCTGAGACAGCACCACATAGTATCTTATATATTTTGTGATTAGTAAAAAAGATGAGATTCACAATTTTATATTAAATAATTAAAAAATAAAAAAATATATATGATAATTTGTGATTATTCAGCACATACCTCTTGATTAACAAATAAGTTTTCCTTTTAACCACTGCATTGTATATGCTATTGGAGGATTGGTAGTTCACTTCTTGTTATAGTCGTTAGCCTCTCTATACCTATCTCTCTAAGTGAGACATGACATGTTCGATAAAACTCAACATTTAATAATACCTTAATTATTTAATATTGGTTGTTGTCCAAACTTGGAGCGTTTTAATCAATAGCTTAACGTAGTGTCTCTCGCTTGATTGAGAAAGCAACTTTTGTCCCTGTCTCAATCTCAAACATCATTTTTTTTTTTAACATGGAAAAAGATATTTTGAGATGTTATTACTGTATCTGTGAGTACAGGTTATAGCGTAATCAGTTGTCAAACTAATTTAACCCAACTCATAGAAAAGGATCCACCATCGAAACACCAATGGAGCTCAGCCACACGCCTAGGAGAGGTCAAGTGTCGATTAGTACAAGATCTCCGCAGAAAGTCAACTGGATAACCCAGCATATTTGCACCCCTTAAGAGTCGAACCTGACTCCCTCTTAGAGAATGAGCTGCCTTCACCATCAGGCCACCATCCTCGTGGTAAATCCCAAACATCATTAAACATCACATTTTCTGGTAAAGTATTACTGGCATAGATAACAACATGCCTTAACTTCTATTTGACATCCTTATATTAGTGTATTTTTTTATTTTTTTATTTTTTTAGGTTATATTACTTCTTTATTTTTTTACATATCTTTTCATAAAAAGTTAAAAAGTATACATATTGTGGGGACATATTTTTTGAATACCAACACGTGGCATGGTGACGCCGACGTGTCAGCCGAGGTGCCACGTGCCCTGGTAGTTAAGCCGAGGTAATCTCGGAGAAGCCGAGGTAATCTCGGAGAAGCCGAGGTCATCTCCGAAGATGTCGGAGTCCGAAGATAAGGGACAAGAGTCCTAAGGCAAAGAGGGGACTTAGTTAAGATAAGGATAAAAGCTCTTAGGGAGTTTATCTCTATCTCTTAAAGAGTCCAGAGTAAGCACTAAGATTGGAGTTCATAGAAGTCGTACTTCTAGTTGGACTTGGATTGAGTATATTATAAAAGAAAGGCACCCCCATGGGTCTAAGGTATGCAATTTATACTTTGAGTATTCAATTTAGTACTTGATTATCTTTGAGAGATATACTGACTTGATCGTCGGAGTGCCCCCGGGTGGAAGAACCACCGCCGGAGCTATTCTTTTCTGTTACAGGTTGCTGGAGCCATCTATTCTGCCGGTGCTTAGCTGCTGATCACTAAACGGGCAGTGTGGTCAGATTTTTACCCACACACATATTTAGATTATTCCAAACACCCACTTAATCTCTCTCTTAAACTGTGTTTGAATTATAAATTTAAAAAGAAATTCAAAAGAAGAAAAAAAAGAAAAAAGGTAAAACATAAAAAAAAAATATATATAATTACATTTCACTTGTATCTTACCTATATTTTTTCTTTTCACGCTCAAATTTATGATCCCAGCATAATATTAGAGTATCACCGATGAATCCACATAAAGTCCTTTACGTAAGAATATTACTGTGTTAGCAAACTCACTTTTTCGTTTCTCCACCAATGCACTGCATAGCTATTTAGGTCCAGATATGAGGTAACTGAGAATCTAGGCTGGATAGAAAATTCCCTGAATTATAAAATAAAATAAAGCATAGTTGTTTAGCTAACTAAGAAAATTGTTTAGTGCCTTGGTAGCTGTAGGGATGGACAGTCAGCAAAGGAAAGAAACAGGAAGAAAAAAAAATTGGTGGTACAAGCACACCTGACAATGCATCTCACCAATCACCAAATATTTTGCTCCTTGACTTTCTCTTATGATTCAACACAAAAGCGTAAGTCTTACTTTTTTTTTTTTTTCACCGATCAAAATACTTGTGAGAACCAACGGAGTTGGTGGCCCAGTGGTGAAGGTATTGTCTTTCTATAGTCATGAGTCAAGTTCGATTTTTGAGGGTGCGAAAAATCTTGAATTTTTCAGGAGCTTTCTTCGGAGACCTCGCGCTGTACTCCGACCGAAACTTGTCCATGGTTAGGGCGGTTGATGAGCTCCACTGATGCCTTGGTGGTAGGTTCCTATGGATTGGGTTAAATCAGGCTGTTTTTTTTTTTTTTCACCGATCAAAATACTTGTGAGAACCAACGGAGTTGGTGGCCCAGTGGTGAAGGTATTGTCTTTCTATAGTCATCAGTCAAGTTCGATTTTTGAGGGTGCGAAAAATCTTGAATTTTTCAGGAGCTCTCTTCGGAGACCTCGCGCTGTACTCCGACCGAAACTTGTCCGTGGTTAGGGCGGTTGATGAGCTCCACTGATGCCTTGGTGGTAGGTCCCTTCCTATGGATTGGGTTAAATCAGGCTGACAACTGACTATTCCGAGGACTGAACCTACAGCTGTAGTGATGATACCTCAAAATATCTTATTTTATAATTCAAAAAAAAAAAAAAAATACTTCTAAGACACCACCAGACCATGTATCAAAAGTACCAATTAACTTCTTAAGAAATAGACACATTGAACTAGCAAGGTGGGGCCATGTTACTCTTTTTTTTAAAAATTATTTTATGTGATATATTTATATATTGAGAAGGAGTACAAATTTAGAAATTTTTATTCAAAATTTACTTAGAAATAATAATCAATTGTTGCAATTCATTTTACTCATAGATTCTATACTTCAACAAATTAATCTTCACCATACAAATTGATTATGGGCAAATTTTAGAACTGCAAATCGGATTCTTAGCTTTTTCCTTATATATTTACGAGGGTCTTACTCTTGCATAATAATATTTAAAATATATTTTAACTATATTAAAAGCTCGTTTGGAAAGTTGAGATTTGGGATTTTTTTATTAAAATAGTCACAAAAAAATAAAATAGACTTTTTAGATTAATAAGACAAAATATTACATCTAACCCATAATCATACATTCTTTCTCTCACAAAAAATCAAAAAAGCCAAAAAGTCCTTCCCAAACCAGACTTTTTAACCCCAAGCTAAAATAACTAAAAAGTCAAAAAGTTAAAAAATCAACCCACTTACCAAACGAACCCTAATATCACATTCACTCACTCTCTAAACTAACAAATATTTAACAAATAAAATTAAACATTATTTTTAGGATTTGGTTTGTCTCAAGTTATCATCTCAACTTGAGAAAGTGTTTGGACCTAGTAGACCTGTTTTAGAACCATTTTCGATGATTCGAACAGTTTATTTTTTAAAAGTCATTGAGTATAATATTAATGCAAAAAATAAGATGATCGGCTATATCTGATCATCTTATTTTTTACATAAATATCTTACTCAATGATTTATAATAAGTAAATATTTTGAATTATCAAAATTAATCTCAAAATCAACCTATCAAATCCCAACATACTCTTAAATTGAGATAATTAACTTAAAAGATACCCAACCTTTATTTGTGTTACTTTTTATTAAAAAAATAAAAAAAAATAAAAAAATAACTCTTTAATATATGAATTTAAGCATTCATTGGAGATGCTCCTAATTATTAGTGCTTTGACTCTGATTTTCTTGCCATTAGTCAATGATATTAGTCACTTTCAAGATGAAGAAAAAGGGGTAATTTCAACCTGATTGGGTGTTAAAAAAAAAATATATATATATATATATAAAGAAATTTATAATTTTAATTATAAATATATATAAAAAATTTCATTAATTTGTAATTATTTTTTCAAAATATCATTGATGTCATATTTCTCCCAAAAAAAAAAAAGGAGTACAAAATTGAACTAATGTCCACGAAGTAGGGGTTTGGGTTTTCCATACGATACATTAATATGGGACCAAGCATACATAAATTCAAAGGGTTGGAATTGACCATTTTTTATGAATCCAATTTTAACATTTTAATAAAAAAATTAATAACACTTTTTAATAATATTTTGGAAAAAAAAAAACTTAAGATTTGACCTTTTTAACAAAATAAATTCTGAATTTTTAATTTTATAAATTTTAACTCTAAACTTTAATTTGTTTCTAATCTAAACTATCTTTCTATTTTCGTCAAGTAAAATCGACGAAAAATTCACTTTGCTTGGTTTCCATTTTTTAAAAACAGTTTTCAGAAAATTCTACACTCTTATTTTCCGTGTTTTTTCGTTTTTACTGAATTTTTTAAATATTTTATGCAATTTTTTTACTTTTTAGACACACCTAACATAAATACACCTAAAAAGTAAAAAAATTGTAAAAAAAATCTTTTAAAAATTCACTAAATACCAAAAATACAAAAAAAAAAAAGAATTCAGTACATTTTTTGTAAAAAATACAAGAATTTAATATTTTTTTTTGTATTTTTATGTATTTCTTAATTTTTTTAAATATTTTTTCACAATTTTTTTACTTTTTAGACACATCTAAGTAAGGTGCATCTAAAAAAGTAAAAAAAATGTTTAAAATTTTAAAAATATTCACTAAAAACAAAAAAACACGAAAATCAAAAAACTCAGCTTTTAAAAAACTTAATCTAGAAAACTCAAACCAAACTTTCGTTATTAACTTCAACGATAAAATGATATTTTAGATATTTTATATACAATTGCATTGAGTATAATGACTAAAACACCTTTTTTGTTTGTTTTACTCAATGAAAATAGACTATTGCTTTAAATTGAAATAAATAAATAAAATTTGGGTTTAGATTGAAAATAAATTAAAAGATTAGAGTTTAAATTGTTAAATTTAAAAACTCATAATTTATTTTGTAAAAAAGGTCAAACTCTGAGTTTTTTTTTTCCTGTAATTTCTCTTATTATTTTTATTAAAAATTGTCATGTTTAAATTTCTTATGTAAGTTTATTAATATGAATAAAAATTTTGTAAAACAGAATTGTAGGATCAATTTAGTTTTTTTGTTTTCTATTTCGGATTAATGTAATCTTTTTCCTTATTATTTTAAAGTCAATGTAATAATAAAAATAGGACACTTGGGTCAGAAATCTAAATTTAAAATTTTTGAGGCGATCCTCTCAATCCCTATTATTTTATTTTATTTTGACCATATTACTTCTATTTACCACCATTGGTCGCCACTAGCCTCTAACGCTATCACATTTCCTATAATGATTAATGTTTTGGCAAGTCTCCAGTAACCAACAATGGCCAATGATTGACAATAGTATGCAAGACCAACAATATAAGAGTTAAAAAGAAAAAAAAAAAAAAAAAAAAAAAAAAAAAAAACTGCAAAATTACCACCTTACTTGTTTTCACTTTTTAAAAAATTTTATTTTCTTATTTTTTATATTTTTTTGTTTTTATTGAATTTTTTTAATATTTTAAGTAATTTTTTTACTTTTTAGACATACCTAACATAAATATACCTAAAAAGTAAATGTATTTATTAATTTTTAAAAATATTTTTTTCACAAATATTTTAATTTTTAGATACATCTAAATAAGGTGCATCTAAAAAAATAAAAAAATGTTTAAAATTTAAAAAATATTCACTAAAAACAAAAAAATACCAAAACCAAAAAAGTCAATTTTCAAAAAACTTAATCCATAAAACTCAAACCAAACACAATTTTTACGTCTCACCAATATATTTTATTAAAAGTATCCTTAACACCAAAACAAAATAATCATTGAACTTAATGCCATATATAACTATAAAAAAAAATAATAATAATAATAAAATAGACTTGTCATCAATTTTTTCTAAAAAAATAATAAATAAGTTTATTTTTAAATTAAATAAATAAAATTAAGTTAAAATTAAATATTTTTTAATAATTTCAACTTGTATAATTAGTTTTATAAAATTTAACTTGTGAAGAAAAAATAATTAATATTTCTATATGGGTAATTTTAATTAAGAATTATTTTGAGATAATAAGTTAACAAAAACACCACCTTGCTTGTTTATCATTTTTCAAAAACACTTTTCAGAAAATTTCACTTTTTTATTTTTCGTGTTTTTTTGTTTTTACTGATTTTTTTAATATTTTAAGCAATTTTTTTAATTTTTAGACATACCTAACATAAATATACCTAAAAAGTAAAAAAAAAATTGAAAAAAACTTTTAAAAATTCACTAAATACCAAAAATATAAAAAAAAATTACAAAAATTCAGTACATTTTTTATATTTTTATGTATTTATTAAGTTTTTTAAATATTTTTTCACAAATTTTTTACTTTTTAGATACATCTAAGTAAGGTGCATCTAAAAAAGTAAAAAAAATGTTTAAAATTTTAAAAATATTCACTAAAAATATAATCTAAAAACTCAATTTTCAAAAAACTTAATCTAAAAACTCAAACCAAACACACTGATTAGAATCCGAAAACCACCACAGGATTCCCACCCCATCCTACTACTTCCAACTATTCTAGTCCAATCCGGTCATCCCGTGGTGGAAAAAAAGGGGGGGGGGGGGGGGGGGTTGTTTCTACTACCATGACAAGTGGGGGGGGGTGGTTGTTCTACCATGACAAGTGAATAAATTGAATACATTTCATGACCAAGTTGTTTTCCCCAACTCAAGTGAATAATTGGTTGTATATTCAATTTTTATCATCAATTGTCATTGTTCATTTTATGCCTTTTTAGTAACAAAAATAATTAAAAAATATGTTTAGTAAAAACTTCATTTTTATTATCATTTTTCAAAAAAAGATTTTATTACATACATACATATTGTAAAAACTTCCATTTCAGTTTCATTTTCAAAATATGTTTTTTTTTAAAATTTCATAAAAGATTAAAAACTAGGTTAATAAAAAAATAAATAAAAGGAAAAATTAGTGAAACATCCCTATCCAACTTTGGGTAATAGGAGAGGTTCAATATTTTTTTTTTTATTAGTTAAGGTCCTCTGACGAAATTTTTCTGTAATCATATCGATAAAATTTCTCTGTGATCATATCAGAAAAATTTCTCTATGGAAATTGAAATTTGTTTGTGTCGGGGGCAAAATTTTTCTGTGAAAATATTGAGGGACCTCAATTACTATGAAAATATTATATGTCATTTATCTTATAAAATCTTAATATTATGAACCTTAAAAAAATTCCCCTAAATAAAAACATTGATAGTTTTCATATAGATTTTTTAGACAAAATTATCTTTTCAGTATTTATTTTTATCAAACTAATTTTTATTTTTTCTTAAAAATTCAGAAAACATATTTTGAAAACCAAATCAAAGAAAACATAACTTTTGTAATTATATTACCTTTATAATTGATTTTTATATAATATTTAATAATTTATGAGGCAATTATAACATAATGGTTGGGCCAATAGTTGAACTAGTGATGATTGACCCCGTCTTTTTCCCGTTTGTTAAACGATCCAGATTGGTGTTTTCATCGCAGAAAAATAATAAATTACGTCAGTAGTTCTTATATTTTGGTCATCATATTATTGTGGTATTTGTAATTTTAATTGAATCGATTTTGACTATAAATTTATAATTTTGTCTCAATTTGGTCTAATTGTTTATAATTATTATTATTGTGTGTGTCGATTTCCGACCACACTGCCAACTTAGTACTCAACTGGAAAACACCGGCAGAATATGTTAAGCCCAAACAACCTGTAACAGAAAAAAGAGATTCCGGCGGTGGCTCATCCATCTGGGAGCACTCCGACGATCAAGTCAATAAAATAACTCTCAAAGATAACCAATAGTGCTTGACTCACTAGACAAAGCATAAAAGACATACTTTAGACCCATGGGGGTGCCTCTCTTTTATAGCCAACACAATCCTAGTCCCAATAGAAGCCTAGCTTCAATTGACTTAGGATTTCTACTAATCTTGGATTTCCAGTAGGATTGGAATAAACTCTCTAAGAGTCTTATCTTTTTCCAAACTGAAGTCCTCTCTCATTCTAAGACTCTTGTCCCTAATCCGTTTATCTCAGATTCTGGTTTCTTCGCAGATAACCTCGGCCTAGCCGAGATCATCTCGGCGTCATGACCAAGACACGTGGCACCTCGGTTGGCATTTCGATGACACCTCGGCCACGTGTTGTCATTCAAAAATATTGTTCCCACAACTGCCCCTAGGTTCTATTACCTCGGCATCCTGAGGTGATGGAACCTATATCATTTCTTCCATTTAGCATGTCGGCTAAGCTCGCTTCATCATCTATTGCCGAAGTCAGAACTCGTCGGCTCAATATGACCAAGACCTATAGCTTGCTTTCATCAATGCTTTAGAACCAACGACCAAGTTCGTTCAAGTTTCTCAGCCGATACCGTTCTCCTAGCCGAGATATTTGTTTCATTTAAATCAAGAACTCCAAGAGTTCCAGCACGCGTATGAGCTGGCACACACAGTATTTCAACCGTTTTTACCACGCGTCTTTCCCCTACTGGACCGTACGTGATACGCGCCATCAAGTCGCATCACTTTCGTGTGCGCCGTCTGACAAGCACGTCATCCAAGGCACCATAATTGCCATTTTGCCGCCATTTCATGTTTTTGATCAAAATCAACTCTCTCTCCGTCTTTTAACTTCTGCATCTTCGTTCTTGTTCAAACTTTCTCTCTTAAATCCTCCATTGTTACTTTTGTGAAGCTTTCTACAACCAGTTTCACTCTCTCCATCCGGTGAGGCTTTCGTTGCACTTCTTTGCTTACTACCACCGTCTGACACCGGTGTACACCGGCCTTTTTGTAATCTAAACAATCATTCTTCAATGTTAGGCCGAAGTGCCTTTTTTCCATTTCTAAATGCATTCTTTAATTTCTTCTTTCAACGTAGTTGTATGTGTCTTCTTTTTACTCTTGTATGATTTTATACTTAAAATAATTTGCATGTCTTCAAAATACACCTTAACTGTGCAATCTCCTCGGGGTGTAATACCTCGGTTGTACCCACTAATCGGTTTATCTCAGCCTCGGCTTAACACTTGAAAATATTTTTCACAATATTTTCACAAGTGTTGTTTACAACTCGATACTTCACTCTTAGCAAGACTTCTGTTTTCAAATTTCTTCCAAGTCTTGGCAACATGGTAATCTCGGCAAATATGTAGATATTTCTTTCAACATAACCTTGGCTTAACTTGTAAATTTTTCTCAAAATTTCAACAAGTGTTTAAACCAATCTTCTTTTATCATAACCTCGGTTAACTTTAACTTGTAAACTTAAATTTCAACAAGCATTAAACGTGACCTCGGTTTAACTTCAACTTGTAAACTTAAATTTCAACAAGTGTTAAACACGTCCTCGGTTTAACTTCATCTTGTAAATTTCAATTTCAACAAGTGTTAAACACGACCTCGGTTTAACTTCAACTTGTAAATTTTAATTTCAACAATTGTTAAACACCTCCTCGGCTTAACTTCAACTTGTAAATTTCAATTTCAACAAGTGTTAAACACCTCCTTGGTTTAACTTTAACTTGTAAATTTCAATTTCAACAAGTGTTAAACACGACCTCGGTTTAACTTCAACTTCTAAATTTTAATTTCAACAAGTGTTAAACACGACCTCGGTTTAACTTCAACTTGTAAATTTCAATTTCAACAATGTTAAACACGTCATCGGTTTAACTTCAACTTGTAAATTTCAATTTCAACAAGTGTTAAACATGACCTCGGTTTAACTTCAATTTGTAAATTTTAATTTCAACAAGTGTCTAAACCAATCTTAGCTTGTGAAATTCCAACTCCCAAGCATCATTCTTCAGCCCTTTGCCCCCCTAACGTGAACTTAAGTTCCACTTAGGTTCTCATTAGGCACGTGGCTTTAACCTCGTCGCCGATGTAAGATTCAAACAAAGACTGGCCGAGGTTATTAACCTTGGTCTCTTTACTAAGGCACTTAGCTCCAATCTGTGTCTGATTTTGCCGATATGACAAGTGCAGGTTAACCCAACTTAGTTCAACTTTATTATATGCAAGTAAAGTTTCTACTCTATCATATAATAAGTCTAAGTTATTCGTCATATTTCAATCAGAAACATCGTCATAGGACTGGTCGGTCCTATCGCACAGATTTCAAAAATCAAACTAGCACTTCAGCCGTTATGCCCCATTGCCGGCAACCTTTCTCAGGTTGTGGTCCCTAACTTTGAACTCTCTTGGGCTGACCTTCTTGTTGTAAGCCCTAGCAAGTTGTTGTTGGTATGCCCCCAGCTGAACTGCTGTTCTATCGCACGTTGCAGGTGGATTTCAAAGCTTTTTCATGCTTTTTTACATAGGCTTCAGTTTCCTTTTACATGTAAGGCCAAAAGAATCCCTACAATATTGCGGCAAGGGATCTGCCCTTTGCATGGCTTCCACATACTCCTTTGTGGACCTTATATAAAAATTCTTTAATTTAGGCCAAGCTCTTCTCTTCTCAGACTTAATCATCTAGGCCGAGATCTCTTTTCGGCGAACCATTTCTCTTCTCTTGTTTGGACGCCTTTATCCCTGGCCTGTCTTCCTCGACTCTGGCATACTTTTTTATCCTGGCCATCAGCTCCTCCATGCTTTTCGCTAATGTCTTTGCCAATGATTTTCGAAGCAGGCAGTCATCCTTCAAGCCGTTTTTAAACGACACGACCGCCATCTCTTGGTTGCATCCTGGTATTCGGTTGAATACCTCATAATACCTTTTGGCATAGGCCATAAGGCTTTCATCCTCGCCGATCTTCAGGGCCGTCAGGGCGTCCACCCTCGATGGTTGTAGCTTGTTTGTCACGAACCTGGCCACAAACATCTCGGCCAGGCCTTCCCAGGTTTTCACAGTTCCTTTCGGCAACTTGTGAAACCAGTCCAATGTCATTTCTCCGAAGGATGAGGGGAACACCTTGCAGAGCAACGGCTCGTTCCCGATGTACAACGCCATCGAGTTCAGGTACAAGCCGACGTGAAGGTTGGGGTCCAACTTACCGTCGTAGATCTGGAATCTCGGCATGCTAAACCTCTTCGGTGCTTCGAATTTGTCCAATTCTACCGATTACGACATTCTCGGCTTGACCGGGGAGGTTACATCGACATCTTGTTGCTTCCTCTATAGGTGATCTCCCAGATCTTCTTTGGTCCGTCCAAGAGCTCGGCTATCTCCTGACTTCAGCCTTTTCGGTGCACTACTCCCAGTTTCATTATGGGTCCTTTTGGACTTCCCTCCATTGGTTGCGTCGAAGCACAACTCCTGCCCTGGAACACGCCGATGTTCTTTGGGGTCGGCTTCTTTGGTGCGATACGTCCTCCTCGATTCTTCCCTTCTTGATTCTCCTTGCCCGACCTCCCTTGAATGTCGGTGACAGTGTTTTTCAGTCCTGGTGTGTTGGGGGACTATAGGGACTATTTTCTATCCATCTTTTCGGGCATCTTCTTTTGTCGTTGGAATCGGCGTATCTTGTAGTGGGAACGGTAGCTGCATAACACTATTTTGCATCATGAAATTGACCACTGTTTGTAGGTCCGCCAATTTGTTCACTATGGCCTTCATTTCCTTGTCCCTCCGCATGCATCTATCTTTCCATACCTGGAGGTCATCCTCGTTATAATACCCGCTCCGGTCTGATTTCTTCAGCACGTCGCCCTCCTGGCCAACGTCCTTTTCTCCGTGATTCTTATCACGAGTCTCTTCGTTGCAGTTGTCTTCTTCGACGTCAAGGTTTACAGGTTTTCCACTCCCATTAGGAGTGTCGTCCCCGACCTTCTCTTTCTGTCCATCATTGGCCATCTATTCTTCTTTCTTTCTCACAGACGCCGCCAAATTGTGTGTGTCAATTTCCAAACACACTGCCAACTTAGTACTCAACTGGAGAACACCGGCAGAATATGTTAAGCCCAAACAACCTGCAATAGAAAGAAGAGATTCCGGCCGTGGCTCGTCCACCCAAGGGCACTCCGACGATCAAGTCAGTAAAATATCTCTCAAAGATAACCAATAGTGCTTAACTCACTAGACAAAGCATAAAAGACATACCTTAGACCCATGGGGGTGCCTCTCTTTTATAGCCAACACAATCCTAGTCCCAATAGAAGCCTAGCTTCAATTGACTTAGGATTACTACTAATCTTGGACTCCTAGTAGAATTGGGATAAACTCTCTAAGAGTCTTATCTTTATCCAAACTGAAGCCCTCTCTCATTCTAGGACTCTTGTCCCTTATCCGCTTATCTCGGATTCCGATTTCTTCGCAAATAACCTCGGCCTAGCCGAGATCATCTCGGCATCATGACCAGGACACGTGGCACCTCGGCTGGCACTTCGGTGACACCTCGGCCACATGTTGTCATTCAAAAATTATGTCCCCACAATTATTATTTTTTTATGAAAAATATACACAAAAGTGGCGCATGTCATTCTTTTAGAGGGAAAATTGTAAACTTAATTAACTCGGTGAGTTAATCTCAACCAACTTAGTGATTAATTTTATTATTATTATTATTTTATAAAAAATATACACATAAGTGGCACATGTCATTCTTTTAGAGGGAAAATTGTAAACTTAATTAACTCAGTAAGTTAATCTCAACTAACTCAGTGATTAATTTTTTGTTAAAAATCATAATGATGTTATCAATTGTACCAAATTGATACAAAAACTAAAATTAAGGATAAAAATTGAACCAATTAAAAGTGTAGAAATCAAAATAACATAACAAACAAAATATAAAACTAGCAACCTTATTAAGAGTTCATTTGCAAATTGAGTTTTTAAATAATTTTTCACAGAGATATATGTAAAAAAAAATTTAAAAATTTACCTTTTGACTAATTTAATTTGTTCCCAAACAAGGTGTACACCAACCCCAACAGTTAGTAGTAGAGTTGCTCATGGATTGATTTGGTACGGTTTGATACTAAATTTAAAATAAATCCAATCATAATTGGTTCTACATTTTTTGACTCAAAACCAAACCAATCCTACACTTTACCTAATGTGACTCGGATTGGTTTGGATTGAAACTGCAGCTGCACTTTATTAAAAATAAGTGAATCAATCTATAATAAATAATTAAAATAAATAAGTTTTTAACATTTAAATATAACACAAAAATTCATTAATACAATCAATGCAAATTAAACTCAAATTAAACACAAAAATTCATTAATACAACCAATGCAAATTAAATATAAAATTTAAATTCAACTCAAACTTAAACACAACCAATACAATATAAATTCATTAATACAACCAATGCAAATTAAATAAACCTTTGAACATGGACGAAGGGAACATATGTAACGCCCCAAAAATAAATACAACAAGTTCATTTCATAAGCAAAAATGTAATTGAATTAACTTACTTTCATTCATCAGAGTTTGATATACAAAAGGTGATACATGCGATATACATTCGTAAATAGTCTATCTTGAATCTACAGCATGTATTATAAGTAGACAAAAGATGAAAGTTGAACAGATATTCAAATGCCCTAAAGGCTTACATCTTTTCAAGTTGTTACTTAGTTATAACAAAAGTGAGACTAGCTCAATACAAATAGAGCCCTTGACCATACAAAAGGAAATACAACAAAAAGGAAGCTCTTGCTCCCAAATTCCCCCAAGCTATTGCCTTGGCAGAGGCATGTCACTAACACTTGAAAATAATTTTTCCCAAATAGGGTACACCAAAACCTAGCAAAAATAATCTAACACAATATACGAGATTTAACGAAGATATAAGCATAATGTGCATTTACAATGCCAGTAGTAAACATTCATATTTGTATAGTCATAAAGTACCAAAGTTCATATCTCAATCCTTTTTCTTTCCATTCATTTCAAGTAAATTCATTTCATCTCAATTCACGAGCCAATTTCATTATCTTTCAAACAACCCTTCTAAGACTACAACTCAGTGGTTTCTAAAAATAACATAACCATCATACAAACACTTCAATTTGTCATTTTACGAAAATTTCGTCTGTGACACCCATGTATACGTACGGTTTCGAGACTTTCACCCTAGACACATATGCCAACTTAATTCCAATGGAGTCCATCCTCTATCTCCTCCCAAACAATGGAGTGCATCTCATTTCTCCTCCCAAATAATCATATATATACAATGTATTTAAAACATAGTCATATTCAATGACAATCAACAAGAAATTAGTTTCAATTCACCTAATCCTCATGCAATTTCTACAACACTCATAGTTATTCTCCACCGATAGCCCAATAGCCCAATACAGATATTTCTACACAGATAGTCAATCTTAAGACAGATAATTTATTCAAAATTTCACAAGTGATAGATAATACATATTCTTCTCCGCCATTTATGTCCATACCCATTCCATTTCACATTTACAATACCAATTTCATTTATTTATACAAAATAAATATTTGTAACATTTTAGGGTAAACTTCCCTCTTTCCCAAACATCACCCAAATGCCAATACAACATCACTTTCAACCCCATAATAATTTATGTCATATTCACATAGAAACTCTTCTTTTGATTTTAAACCCAAACCCTTGGTTTATCCAAAATACTCCAAACTCCCATCATTGTTACACAACAATGAATAACTAAGCTAAAAATCATATGAAAGTGTAGAAAATCCCTACCTCAAGAAGAGAAGACGAGCAAAGCAAGGTTGAAACTCCAAAAACACCAGAACCTACTTTTGTTCAGATGAAAAGAGAACCGACAATGTGTTCTACCTTTTTAACAAAGGCCCAAGGGTAGAGAAATCACTAGATCTAGATGAAAAAGTAGAGAGAATGTAGGTTTTAGAGAGAGATAGATCTGAAAAGGTGATATAAAAAGTCATTTTCGCGATCTGATATATGCACAGTCCGCCCGAGCGTAAGAAATGACGCTCGAGCATCAGACACAATAAGTTGTTCCGTTCGAGCACAAGAAGTGACGCTCGAGCGTAGAAAACACACATCCAGTAGTTTTGTAGACAACAAACCAACGCTTGAGCGTAGAAAACACTCTCTCAGTAGTTTTGCAAACCTACAAAAATACTGAGAGTTCGCAAAACCCGCTCAAGTGCAAGACCTGCTGCTCGAGCGGAAGACCAAAAATCTGGGTAACAAGAGTCTGGAAACTAAGCAACCAGCCTGTTCCAAATACAACCACAACAATCCCAAAGCCAAGTTTAAGGAAAAATAAGGTAAGCAAGACATGTTCAATAGTATGAAACCAAGAAACTCGTATTCCATATTACAACAAGGGTCGGATCAAAATCGGAGTCGCTATAGCATAGAACTAGGGGGTTACGTGCCCAACCTAAGTTTCCAATAGTTATATTATTACCCTATATATAGTTTATATCTTATTTATCGTTTATAAAATTATAATACCATCCCTCTTTAAATCGTGTAAAATTTCTATGTATTTTTTAAAATTTTAAAGTGTCTTATTATATATTTTTTGGCCATTCTTGTATACTCTTAATTAGAAAGACAATCGAAAAAATTGAAGGGATTATTACATTTTACCCCCTGTGGTTTTACGCATTTTTACATTACCTCATTGACGTTTATAAATGTACTCATAAACCCTCTTTGGTTTTGACTGATATGCAAAAGTGACGGGACGTGACAGAATTATTGAAAAGATTAGAATACTCTTATTTTTTTCTTCAATTTTCTTATAAATATCATTTTACTACCATAACTCTCTCTCTCTCTTTCTCTCTATCTCTCTCTCCCTTCATTTTCTTCATAATGATCTTTTTCTTTAATAGTAGTCTCTTTTGGCCATCCCCCTATTCTTCCTTTCTTTTTTTGATCAGCAAAGAAAAATTTCATTAACGGCATGAAATTAAAGGTACAGGAATATGACATGCATCGAGAGAGATTCAGAAAGTACAAAATACCCCTACTACTGCTACTCGCATCCATACAACCAACCCCTTGGCCTCACGATTTTTTTTTTTAGCAAAAAAAGTTAAAAAGAACTTAACTAAAAAATAAAATACATGAATCCCCACAAAATCAGCCCACAAAACCCAAAGCCAAAGCCAAAACTCCACACCAAATCCAAGTTGCTTCACTATTTTTGAAACTAAAACTATTCACCTAGGCTGCTACAACTCCCAACACCCACCTACTAATTTTGAAACTAAATCTTTTCACCTAGGCTTCACTCCCAACGCCCACCCAACCAAAACTTTTCAACAGCCTGCTTCACTCCCACCTGCTTCACCTAGGCTGCTACAAGACCCACGCCTGACAACACTATACCATGCCAAGACCCACGCCTGCTGCATGCTCCGCTGATCCGACCGAGGAGGTTCTATGGCCAGAAACCTCCATAGCCAATAGCTCCATGACCACAAGCCACCGAAAAAATCACCTGGAAAAAATCTCCTGGAAAAATCACTCTCCCTAAAACTCCCTTGACCGAAAAAACTATGGCCGGAACACACCTCCATCCATTGATTTTCCCAATCCCACCTCTGCCACTATAGCAGCAAGCTCACCCACGCAGCTTAACATTACTCCTACAACCTTCACGGTAATAGTTCTGATCAACCTCTGCTACAAGACCCACGCCTGAAAACACTATACCATGCCAAGACCCACGCCTGCTGCACACTCCTACTAGTAATCTACAACTGTGTGAAGCAGAACTGGAATCCGTTACAATTCTGATCAAGCCTCCACTAACACACCTGCTACAAAAACTCGTAAGATGACGATCCAATCACCAATCAACCGCTGAGACACCTCCATACATCTGGACGAAGATCACCCCTCAAACTCTCACTCGAAGAGGAGCGCTCGAATGAAAACCAGACAGATCTGGATCAAGTTCAACACCCATGTCCGAAACTTCCTTTTCCCCCAAAACAAAGCATCGATACTACTTCATAAATCTGAACCATAGTTCACCCTTCAAGCTCCTACTCGCGAAAGAGCGCACGAATGAAGATCCTAACCAAATTTGGACGTCCTCTAGCCGATCCAACACCGACCTCCTCCTCTAAAAAGACCCTTGTTCCAGGCATTCCCTGATGAACTCTCCCTACAGCAGCCCACAAAGCATTCCAAGGTGGGAAGATAATGGGGGAATCAAGTTTATTAAAAGGAAACTAACGAACAAACACAAGAAAGAAACTGGGCCAGCCAACCGCCATAGCCGAAGGCTGCGGCCGACCGGCCCAAAATGAGACCTGAGAAGGAGGTTTTCAGAGAGAGAAAGAGAGGTTTTCAGAACCAAACACCCCTCTTTCTTCCTGCTCCAAACTTTCCTCCTTCTCGCCTTTGCCCCCCCCCCCCCCCCATTACATTTTTCTCCCTCTCTCTCTCTCTCTCACTACTTCCCCTTGCCTTGCCTCTCACCCTCCTTCCTTCATGTCCTCTCTGTGCAAAACACACCAACCAACTCTTCATATCTCCATTAATGTCTTTTTTTCTCTCTCTCTCTCTCTCTCTGCTTTTTCTTTTTCTTCATAACCGTAACTTCTTGTTGAACATAATGCTGAATTGGGTTAAATATGACTCTGGATTGTTGTTGAACATTGGGTTGGCTGATGAAACCTCTGCTCCTACATTTTGGACATTGAAGTAGCGGATGATAAAGCAACTTGTTTCACTGATAGTGGGTTTGGTGGCGTGGGTCTCACAGGTAGTAGTGGCGTTGCACATACTGGGATCACAGACATGATTCGAACCGTTTGGAGCAATCCTCTGTGGGTTACATCCACCATTGTAGATAGTCCTTCGTATGTAGCTACACATTGAAGAAGAATTTTGAAGTGTGAGAAAGCTCTTGGAGATGGAGTTGCAGATCCAAAAAGTCTATTTCTGATATGGGCTTGATCATTTTGGATGTTGTGATCAAACATTGAACTCACTAAACTGCTAAGCTTCAATGGAATTGGACTGTAACTTGAATCTGCATGGCCAGGACCTGATCTTACAGTGGTGTAGACGGGGAGCTTCAGACCCCAGCTCTCTCTCTCTCTCTCCCCGTGTATATATATATATATGAAATCTACCACAGTCACACACCGATCGGAGGGAGTAGGAGAGACGAACCAATCAGGTTTCGTCGAGAGCTTTAGAGGCTGTGAAGATCAGCTTCTGTTGGTGGTAGGGCAACCGGTTCGCCGCCGTAACCAGGTTGAAGCAAGGGAAGAGGTGAGACTGATAGAGGACTGGTTTTGTAAAACTTTAGGGGAGAGAGACAGAGACTGGTTATATACTAAGCCGCCGTTTGTTTAGAAAGTTAGAAGGGAATTGAGATTGACAGTGAGGTGAGATTTATTAATATTGTGTTTATTTTAAGAGATATGGAGGGGATTAATATTGAGTTTTGGATTAGGATGGGCCTCTCAAAGGGGATTTGGATGGGCCTCCAAGACTTGGATGAAATCTACCACAGTCACACACCGATCGGAGGGAGTAGGAGAGACGAACCAATCAGGTTTCGTCGAGAGCTTTAGAGGCTGTGAAGATCAGCTTCTGTTGGTGGTAGGGCAACCGGTTCGCCGCCGTAACCAGGTTGAAGCAAGGGAAGAGGTGAGACTGATAGAGGACTGGTTTTGTAAAACTTTAGGGGAGAGAGACAGAGACTGGTTATATACTAAGCCGCCGTTTGTTTAGAAAGTTAGAAGGGAATTGAGATTGACAGTGAGGTGAGATTTATTAATATTGTGTTTATTTTAAGAGATATGGAGGGGATTAATATTGAGTTTTGGATTAGGATGGGCCTCTCAAAGGGGATTTGGATGGGCCTCCAAGACTTGGTATTAGAAAAATAGTCCGGCGAATTATAAATTTTTTATTTTTATTTATTTTTTATTTTATTTTTTACATGTCGGACATTTTTTTTTTTTGAACATTAATGTTTAATTTTTGTATTTTTTGTTAAGTAAAAATTATTATTTTATTTGTTTTATTTTTTTTGGAAATTTTTTATTTTATTTTTATTTTTTTAAATTTTTTTACATGTTGGGTATTTTTTTTAAAACATTAATGTTTAATTTTTTTGTATTTTTTTATTATTTTATATTTATTTTATATAAAAAAAATTGACAATCCCTACACTAACAACTATCATCAAAACAAACACAATTTTATTTAATCCCCTCACTGGCCCTGTTTGGTAGAACTGTGGGAAAGTGCTTATAGCTTATGCCGAAACAGCTTATAGCTTATAACTATGAACATAAGCTGATTTCTGACTTATAAATTAAGCATCTCCTGCCCCACTCAAAGAATAAGCTGATTTCTGACTTCCAAAAAGCTATAAGTTATAAGCTATAAGCTAAACCAAACACATCAAAATAGCTTAAATTAAGCAGAAAGCTGAAATAAGCTGCTTTTAAGTTCTGCCAAACAGGCACACTATCAATCCCCTCCATTCTATCTCTGAAAATAAACGGGGCCTGAGAGACTAGAAGGAAAAATTAGTCAATTCAAGTCCCAGTGTTGGCGCCAATCACTTAATTCTGGTGCAAACATGCGTCTCTGACACATTTGGCCCACGCACTGTTAAGTTTCGTGAAAAACGTCACTTTTACACATCAATCAAAATCACAGGAGATTTATGAGTAAATTTATAAACGTCAGGGAGATAATGTGAAAACGCGTAAAATCACAAGGGGTAAAATGCAATTATCCCAAAGTTGAATCAATTGATTTTTTTTTTTCTTATTAAATGGTTTGTTTAACTGATTGTTTCTGTCCATTGTGAGGCTCTTTGTTGAGTTGATATTGTTAAACTTGTTAATCGTAAATTCAATTGGGTTGTTGATTATAAATTTATAAATCACGTTGACATAATTTTTATAATAATTGTAATATTGAACCTCGTTAATTACACACACAAAAATGTACAAATTTTATAATATCTCATTCTTGCTTGTTGTGGTTTTTTTTTTTTTTTTTCTCATTTTTGCTTATTGTGGGTTTTTTTTTTTTTTTTAATGTTGTGACTAATATGTGCCCCTTCTGCTTGGAATTTCTGGCTTCGTCACTGACTGCAAAATTCATCTCAAGCTTCTAATACTTCCTTCATTTACATAATAATTCTTGTGTGTGTGAAATTATTAGGTGTGATCAAGTCTATTGTAATAAACCAATTAGGTGAAGACATGTGACGCCCCAAATTTTTTTTGAAACATCATAAGATTTAAATAACGATAACTTGCTAGATAAAGTTTTAACTACTAATTAGGAACTTTTAAGTTCTTACATAGTCAAAGTCCAACAACAAAATAAAACTACAAGTTCACACACAACGTCACAACATAGTTAAATCCTAATACAAGGGATAACAGGATTTTATTTTGATAAAATCTTGACTCTAAGTCAGCCAAGGTTCGATATTGGCAGCAGCTCCAATTTCAGCCTCAGTCCCTTCTTCGACATAATCTGGCATGAAACGCCAGGGCAACAAAATATATGCCATGAGTTTTACAACACAGTAAGAAAACATAACCAACCTATCATTCTTTTTAAGAGAAAAATAATAATATTCTAAACATGAGATAACAATATAACTATACACAGATATTACAACTATTAGAATAATTTCAGTAATTTTAATAAATTAGGTGACACTCGAAATCTCACCAAAGAGATTTAACTTACCAACCACTAAGCATGGCAACGGTTAATTTGAAACCCTCCCTTGGTCAAATATTTAAGTGTTACCAACCGTAACTACCAGGGATGCCCACGTCCGGAGTTATATACCCAAGTAGTTACATCCGTGGTCTGTCCCAAGGAAACGGTCTGCCAGGGGTAAGTAACCTCCCTGTGTACCACCTGCACATCCACCCTTATTCCAAAACCGAATACTGAAAAGGGGTCAAATAAGTATCGTGCTATCTTAGAGTTTCGCAACACAATTTACGTGAGAATTCTCAAAACCAGGGCTCACCCTGAACAACCGGTATTGACCGTCAACCCTTAATTTCGTACACTCTTTAAAACCAATACTCAACCTAAACAACTGGTATTAACCGTCAACCCTTAGTCTCGTGGTAGTTGAAGACATCTCTCTCTCCCTCTCATTCTTTCCATTATTTTATCTTGCTCACTTTCTCAAAATTCCAAGAATGAAAGCTTTCCCTAAATTCCAAGAGGGATGGTGGTTTCTTTCTCCTATACCACCATGCAAACAAGCAGGTGGCATAGCTACGAACATCTCTTCTTTTTTTTTCTTTTTTTTTTTGTGTGTGTGTGTGTGTGTATTTGTATGGGTTCTGAAAATTGATACACTAAGATTTTTATCTAAGGTATTTAGTAAGAATAATTATTATATTGAATCCTAATTAAAATAATTTATAAACAACAAATATTGAACACTCACAAAATTATTATTCTTAATAGGGTCTTTGTTAGTGATAGGATTTGGTTAATTTAAAACTAATTAATTAATTAATTATTATTTTTTCTTTCAAGAATAATTTAAATATGGGTTTTCACAATCTACCCCCTAAAAAGAATTTCGCCCTCGAAATTAATTCGTACCTTTAGATTCAAAAAGTTGAGGATAATTGACACGTATCATATCTTCTCGCTCCCACGTTGACTCTTCCGTCCCACGATGTCTCCAGAGAACTCGAACCAATGGTATAGTTTTACCTCGTAATTTCTTCTCACGACGATCTAAAATCTTGACAGGCTTTTCTTCAAATGTCACGTCTTCATCAAGATTAATTTCCTCCCAATTGATGATGTGAGAAGGGTGTGGCTCGTATTTCCGTAGCATAGAGACGTGGAAAACATTATGTACTCCAGCCAGTTGAGGCGGTAGAGCCAAACGGTACGCCACTTCTCCTATTTTGTCCAAAATTTCGAAAGGCCCTATGAAGCGAGGTGACAACTTTCCCTTCTTTCCGAAACGAACAACTCCTCGGCGAGGCTGTATTTTCAGAAACACATGATCTCCAACTTTAAATGCTAAAGGTCTTCTCCTTTGATCTGCATAGCTTTTCTGCCTACTCTGAGCGGTCTCAAGCCTTTGCCTAATTAGTTTCACCTTCTCGGTAGTTTCCTGAACTAACTCTGGCCCTAAAAGAGGTGCTTCTCCGACTTCTGTCCAACATATTGGTGATCGGCAAGGCCGTCCGTACAAAGCTTCATACGGTGCCATACCAATACTTGCTTGAAAACTGTTATTGTAAGAGAATTCGACTAGTGGTAAATATTTCTCCCAACTACCTTTAAAGTCCATCACACAAGCTCGAAGCATGTCTTCTAAAGTCTGAATTGTTCTTTCCGATTGACCGTCAGTTTGAGGGTGAAAAGCTGTACTAAAACACAACTCTGTACCTAAGGCTTTTTGCAGACTTTGCCAGAACTGTGACGTAAAACGAGAATCACGATCTGACACTATTGAGACTGGTACTTCGTGCAATCTAATGATTTCTCGAATAAATAATCGTCTTAAAGATTCGAATGTGTCTGCTGGTCCTATTGGTAGGAAATGTGCCGTCTTAGTTAATCGATCAACCACCACCCAAATGGCATCATGGCCTTGCGGCGACCGGGGTAATCCCGTTACAAAACCCATTGTTATGTGTTCCCATTTCCACTTAGGTATTGGTAAAGGTTGGAGTTTCCCTGCCGGCCTTTGATGTTCTGCCTTCACTTGTTGACATGTCAAGCATTTAGATACGAATTGAGCAACGTCCTTCTTCATTCCCCTCCACCAATACTGTCGCTTAAGATCCTGGTACATCTTGTTTCCTCCCGGATGGACCGCAAAAATTGAATGGTGAAATTCTTTAAGTACTTTGTCTCTTAATTGTTTGATGTTTGGCACAAAAATTCTACCTAAATACCTTAGGCTACCATCTTGATGGAGCGCCCAACCCGGTGAAGATTCTCCGGACACTACTCGTGCCTTGATGGAGTCAATCTCCTGATCAAATCTTTGGGCTTCCAACACTTTGGTAAGAAGTTGGGATGTTGTAACTATTGTAAACAACCTACCCTTCCCATTCTGAGTCTCTGGTTGTAACTTAAACCCATTCACAGTGCTTACCATTTCCCATTCTTTAATTGATATGTTGGCTACAATCTCCCTTGTCTTTCGACTTAGTGCATCTGCTACAACATTAGCCTTTCCGGGATGATAAGACAAGGTAAATTGGTAATCTTCAAGGTACTCCATCCAACGTCTCTGCCTCATGTTCAAATCTCTTTGTGTGAACAAGTACTTCAAGCTTTTGTGATCGGTAAATATCTCAAATTTTTCGCCATAAAGGTAATGTCTCCAAGTCTTAAGTGCATAGACCACAGCTACCAACTCCAGATCGTGAGTAGGATAATTTTTCTCATGATTCTTCAATTGTCTTGATCCATAAGCCACTACCTTCCCGTTTTGCATTAACACACTACCTAACCCTTCTTTAGAGGCATCACAGTAAACAGTGTACCCAACGTCACGTTCTTTTTTGTGTGTGTGTGTGTGTGTATTTGTATGGGTTCTGAAAATTGATACACTAAGATTTTTATCTAAGGTATTTAGTAAGAATAATTATTATATTGAATCCTAATTAAAATAATTTATAAACAACAAATATTGAACACCCACAAAATTATTATTCTTAATAAGGTCTTTGTTAGTGATTGAATTGAGTCAATTTAAAACTAACTTTTACACTAATATATAATTCAGATAGACTGTAGACAAAATTAATTAATCGAAAAGGGTTCAAATTTTCTTTAAAAAATAATTAAAAGATGGGTTTTTC
>NW_021025637.1:1155392-1435391 GCF_004153795.1 Camellia sinensis
GATGTTGAGAGATTAGGGTTTTGTTGGGCAAAAATATTGGGTGAGTTGTGAAATTCTGAACCTCACAAAAGCAAAAACTAGAGCATTTGGGCCCTGTTTGGTCTGTGGTTATCATTTTTGGCTAAATAATCACAAAATGATAAATAAAAAATTATAAAATTATAAAAAGATAAAAAAAAAAAAAAAATTAAAAAGCCAATCAAAATTACTAAACGAATAAAAAAATCTTAGACTAAAAAAATTAAAAAGATTAAAAAGTTAACTAAAAAATTCATTGCCAAACAAATGCTTAATATGAAGTTTTGGGCTGTGCAAAACCCAGACAGATTGGGTTAAGTTTTGGGTTTGCCCTTCTTCCCCTTCTCCCGAGCTATTCAAAAAATCAAAAATAATAAAATTGAGCAAGTCTCTAAACTACCCCAAAAATAAATAAAATAAGGGTTTGGGGAAATTTTTCTTAACAATTTTTTTATTTTTTTGATCATTTTTTTAAAATATTTTTTATTACTTTTTACGCCTTATTACATTAAAAGTTTGTAAATTTTTTAAATATATACTAAATGTGGACCCAAAAAAAATCACAAAAAGAATATATCAATTTTCTTAGTTTTTTTTTTTAGGGAGCTTTTTTCTAGTTTGATCTTTATTTATTTTTTAATTGTTCAAGATCTTCTAGTCTAGATAGTCTTAAAAGATTAATATATGTATATTTCATACCAAAAAAAAAAAATCACTAAATATAACAAATTTGGAAAATATATATGTTTAATGGAAATTTTGTTTCCAATATTATGAAGTCAAGACTTGTAGAAGATTGAATGTTGCAATATTATTCTTTAGGGTATGATTTTTTTTTCTCAAATTTAAGTTTAAATTGGATGATGTAATTTATGTAACGGGATTTCACTATGTTATCAAAAAGTCTAATTTATGGCTCAAATTGCCCTATGCCTATAGTTGGAAAATTTGTAGTACATACAAGAGCTTCAACCATAGAAGGTGAGAGTGAACTACGAAATGGGTCAAGAATATGCCCTCCCGTACTAAAAGCCGACTCCGATGCAACGGTAGAAATAGGCATGGCCAACACATCCCTAGCAAGTTGTGATAACACCCTATATTTGGTTGCATTCACCTTCTAATAATCCAAAATCTCAAATGTTTGATTCTTTGCAAAATGTTCAACCTCGGATAAATATTGTTCCAATTCCGACTTAGATCCACTAGTGCATCGCCCCTCCAAATAGGAATTAAATTGGGAGTCAACTAAATAATAGGGATCATCATCATCATCATCTTCCACCATATTCACAACTTCACTCACACTTGGAAGTTTCTCATTTGAAGGATAGAGTGTGACATAATGGCTATACAAACGACTCAAGCAACTCTTAACCTTGTCTACCATCTTGTCTACCATCTCTTCCACTTTCCTATTATCTCCAAGAAATAAATTGGAAAAACAAAACTCCAAGTATGTCATTTTTTTGGTAGGATCAAGAACCGCCGCAACATACAACAACAAATTGATTTTTCTTCCATCCCCCCAATACTTGCTAAACTTTAGCTTCATAGTCTTTGCCATTGTGCTCAAAGTATCATCCTCCTCCAAAATTAATTGGTTAATTTTGCTTTCAATGACAAACATCTCTTTGTAAAAAGCATTGGAAGTAACAAAGAGAGACCCCGAAAATTTCTTGGTTGCAACATAAAATAATTTTAGAAACCTCAAAAAAATTCTACACTTTTTCCAATCCAACTCATTCGGACTTCTTCTTATGCCACCATCAACATCATTGAAATAAGGTTCAAAGTTGGAATCCACAAGCTTCAATCGGTTAAAAGCCTTCTCATACTTTTCGGCGGCCTCTAACATCAAATAGGTAGAGTTTCACCTAGTTGGTACATCTAGGCATACAAGAGCTTTTGAATCAAGTTTGAGTGTGGCCGCACACTTCTTAAAAACATCATGTCTATGAGGAGAAGACCTCACATATCTCACCGCAAGTCTAATGTTGGCAATAGAATCATCCATTTCTTTCAACCCATCACTCGCAACGAGATTAAGAATATGTGCACAACAACGCATATGAATAAACTCATGTTGCAAAATAGTCCCCTTCCAATCTTTGGTTATCGTTTTCAAATATTGAATGGTAAGATTATTTGAACTAGCATTATCAACTGTTAAGGTGAATATGCTATCAATGTTCCACTCAATCAAACACGACTCAATTTTTCGACCCAATGTTTCTCCTTTGTGATCCTCAACTTGTTGAAAATTTATGATTCTTTTTTGAAGTTTCCAGTTATCATCAATGAAATGAGCAGTCAAACACATGTAACACAAATTCTGAATAGATGTCCAAGTGTCCGTTGTAAAGCAAATTCTACGACCCTTCATGGCCTTCTTTAACTTATCCCTTTCATTCTTGAATATATTGAGCACTTCTCTAGATATGGTTTGACGAGAGGGAATTGGTGTGAATTTGGGTTGCATGACATTACAAAATCTTCTAAACCCAACACCCTCCACAAATCTAAATGGCATCTCATCAATGACCACCATCTCCACAAGAGCCCTTTTACAAGTATCAAAATTAAAAATTGTTGCTACAACCTCAACACCCTCTTCATTTTGCTTCGGTTTAAGATTTAGTGTTTGTTGACCATCTGTATCCCTATTTGGATATTCTTTACATTTGGGTGTATGACTCCTCAAATTACTAGTCTCATGAGTTCTGGAGTCAGCCATATACTCTTTCTTACAATATTTACATACGGCTCTACGCTTCCCATCGGTCCCTACAACTTTGTCAAAATGATCCCAAACTGTGGATGGTGCTCTCCCCCCTCCATTACTCTCACTCTTTCTCTTTGGGGGTCTAGGAGGCTTAGGTTCAAGTTCAGGTTCGGGTTCGACTAAGAGAAGATTCATTTGAGAATTAGAGGATTCCGGAGGTACAAGATTGATTGCGGGAGATTGAATACTATCCTCAATTTAAACTGGATTACAAAAATAAAATCACAGAATCAATTTTACAGACATTAAATAAACAAATAGAACAAACAGATTGGAAGTGTTTATTTAATTCACATGACAAATAGTACAAACTCCAAATTGTATATTCATTTGAGAATCTAGTCTCAATGTGATGGATACTAATTGATTTAACTTCCATGTTTGTATACTAATTGATTTCTTATGAATTTTATGTGAATTTTTTAGTGATTTTTAAAATCGTCCAACTTTTCTATAGAATTTTCAAAGAGTTTTTCAATGATACAAAATTCATCAAAATTTGATTTAAAATGAAGATTTTGGCAACCGTTTTTCAATCGCTCATCGATTTATCCCCTCATGGTTCAATATAGCCAAAAAAATCTCCCATGTAATTTTGGATTAAAGTGTTATTGTTTGTTTTTCCATCTAAACTAATGGAAGTTGTATCACACACACACACACCTTATTTTAGAGTGAGCTAGATTTTTTTTTTTTAAATAAAGTGAAATTAACACAACAAAAATATAATTATATTCTCATCTTCTCCAAACCTAAAATTAAATTAAGATATTAATTAAAATAAAATTATAATTAAGGATTGATCTAAAATATAAAATATAATTAAAAATTGATCTAAAATATAATTAAATTAAAATTAGATTAAGTTGTTAGGAATTGCAATAAATAATTAAGGGTCTACAATTAATTCTGATTTAATTGAAATAATGTTAGGAATTATAAATTATGTGTATGAAAGAGAGGGAAGAAAATAACAGAAAATGTCTGAGAATATTACAGTAATTTCGCATATGTAGTCAACGGAAGTTTGTACACTAAACTATTCCTCACTCCTCATAGATTAGTAATTTAATCAAACATTGAAGTGAAACCATGGTGAACCCTTCATGACAGATCATTATTTATCAAAAAAAAAAAAATCAACACAGATCAGATGGATACAAATCAAATCTAAATCAACCCAACTATCCAACTCTGAAGCAGATCAGATCAGATTTTTGCTGAATATCAACACAGACAGATCATTATTTATCAAAAAAAAAAAAATATCAACACAGATCAGATGGAATGGAATCGTTGTTTCGCTGAGAGAGAGAGAGAGAGAGACGGAGACAGAGACTTACCTGAGAGTTGCCGAAGGTCGATCGGTGCTTCGCTAAGAGAGAGAGATGGAATCGGTCGCTTCGCTGAGAGAGAGAGAGAGAGATGGAAGAACAAGAGTGAGATGAGAAGAGAACTGTGAGAATGAAGATGTTTTGAGAGATGCTTACCTGAGATGATAAGAGTGATTAGTGGTTGCTTTACTGAGAGAGATAGATGCCTGAGATGATGAGTGTGATCGCCGATCGGTGGTCGCTTCTCGCAGACACAGAGATGGAAGAGAAGAACAATGGTGGTGAGGTGAGAGAGTGAAATGAAATGAAATGAGAGATATGTTATGAGAGATTAGGTTAGGGTTTGTTTAAACGGTCTAGATTTGTTTGGGCCAAAAAAAATTTAGTTGAACGGCTCAGTTTTTCCTTAAAAAAAAAAAAAAATTATATAATGCGGGCGGGTTGTGTCGGGTACGGGTAAAACCCGCAACCCGCCCGCAACCCGAAATTCTCTCATTTTCCAAACCGCACCCTACCCTAATGTATTTGCGAAACCGCCCATAAACGTGCGGTTCGGATCGGTTCGGGCGGGTTGTGCGGGTCGGATAACCCGCTGCCCACCCCTGCCTAGGATGACGTCAAAATCAGACATATCCATAACTCTTAGATCACAGATCAAATGTGAACCGGAGATTTCTAGCTCGCAAGATTTACATACTAGATTTACTCAGGTTTGACCTCCTAAGGGCGAAGCGACACTCATAGTTATCCCTAGCGTCTCTGGCTCTAGACCAAAACTTGTCACACATGCAGTGGATATAAAAGAATGCGAAGCTCCAGAATCAAACAATACTTTAACCCAAGAATTCATAAGGATTAACATACCTTGAATCACTGATGGGTTATCAACATCTTCTTCTTCTTGGAGAGCATACATTCTCCCTACTGCTTGTTGGTTAGTCTCTCCTGGTTTCTTCCCATTTCCAGCTCCTTGTGGTTGTGTTCTTGGTCGGCCTGCATCCTAGAGGCTTGTGGCTGCCCCTTGTTGGTTTGAGCATTTTGAGTAGGCTTAGAACCTTGCCCAGATTGGTATTTGTTATATTGTTGTGCCCCTCACTGATCCATAAAATACTCCCCACCTTGAGGACACTCACTTCGACGATGCCCCTATTGACCATATCTGAAACATCTTCCTTTCCACTCATTTACAAAGTTTCCTCATTGCTGGTTTCCTCGATTCTGCCTTTGTTGCTGCTGCATCCCTCCGGCATAAGGTGCTGGTGCAAAACTGGGAGAGGACCTAGCCGAGCTGGAAAAGGACCTAGACAACTTCTACTTCTTTGAAGAAGATGATACAAGTAGTGTCCACACTACAAGAAAAGTAACCTATGGTGACGAAAAGTAGTGAAGAAAATAAATTTCGTCATTAAATAAGAATGATCTGTGACGAATTATAAAATTTTGTCACATATAATAAAAAAATAAAGATAATAGGTGAAAACGGTTCGCATATTGAGCGACTGACATTTTTCCTTGTTTCAGTTGGAGGAACTCTTGAATCATTTCTTGTCTTAATGAGTTGGGAAAATACTTTTCCATGAACAGGTCTTCGAACTGTCTCCAAGTTAATGTCTCTACTTGTCGAGTACTTTTGATCATTTCCCACCAATGATCTGCTTCCCCTTCCATTTGAAATGCCGCCATGGTCACTCTATCTTGTTCATTTCGGATGTCGGAAGTATCTAGCAACTTCTTAATTTGTCTTAACCAAGCTTCAGCTTCATGGGGGTTTGATCCACCAAGGAATTTGTGGGGACGTAGCTTTTCAAACTTTGCTATCATCTCCGATTTGTTTTGATCTTGGTTGCGGGGTGGTATATTGCCTACCCTATCAGCAATCGCGCGTATAATTCGAGCGACATCGCCATCAGGCACTCCATCGCCATTACCGTTGTTATTATTTCTTGTTCGTCCAGCCATTCTGCATGATGGGATTTTCTTGTGATTTATTCATTTATTTATTATCATTATTATTATTATACTTATGTGCAAGGATAATAATAATAAAAAAAAAGACTTCACTAATTAGATTAGATAAGCTACAATTAGCAAAATACAAATAAAACAAAGGAAAAGATTAAATAACATACTACGGGCAAGAGATAGCCCATACAATCCGAGTTAACTCCTACACTCACAATTCTAAACTAGGCAACATTTATATGTGAGCATACAAAACAATCAGTTAGCCTAGCTTATAGTTCCCTTAAGACCTCTTAAAATAGCCAAGGAAAGTCTCTCCACACAAGGATTTTCGGCTCCCATGTGGCTTGGAAAAGTCCCATGAATCGCCACAGCACCCTCACGAAGATAGCAGTTTCGCACACACGATGCCCTAGTAGCATCACCGGCTCCTCCCGATAGATCCTCCAGTCCCTGAAGTCCACTAACCCATCTCTCCTCACAATTCCGCTTGGGTCGGGCATGATATACTGAAGGCTCCAAAAGTCAAAAAGGTCGCCCACTCTTTCGGTGAAACCGCCCAGAAAGGGGCCTAGTTGATATACCCAGGGAGTCTCTTGTCTTAGAATCTGGATAGGTCCAATATAGGTGCCCACCCAACTCTCATTTTTCCAAACACAACCTCCGAGAGGATAAAGTCTGACATATACAAAAGAGCCAATCTGCAACCCGTTTTGCACATCCCAACCCTCAAACGTGGCTCCTATATCTCCAGGGTTCCCCTCGGTATTGCCTTCCATAGACTCATCCTCAGTGTCTGACTCAATCACAATAACCTCCGGCGGGTTGTATATTGGTACAACTTCTTCAACTTCTTCAGACTCAGGTTCAGGCTCAAGTTCAAGATCAGGTTCAGGGTCAAGCTCAAGCTCAGATTCATAATCTTCTATAGGCATTTCCACTTCTTCACTTGGGTCGGATTCTATGGATTCATAGTCTTCTATAGGCATCTCCACTTCTTCACTTGGGTCAGATTCTATGTCATGGTTTTCCACCGAATTTTCCTCGTTAGAGTTAATGTCTGATGACCCTGGCATCCTACAAATAAAAAGGTTCTAACTTAGTTCGGTCACCGAGAATTACAAATTAACTTAAGGTTTTCTTAATTGTAAAAATAATAAACTACTACCCATGGCCTAAAGGTTCAAACCTAGGCTCTGATACCAAGCTGTGCCCCCCCAAATTTTTTTTGAAACGTCATAAGATTTAAATAACAATAACTTGCTAGATAAAGTTTTAACTACTAATTAGGAACTTTTAAGTTCTTACATAGTCAAAGTCCAACAACAAAATAAAACTACAAGTTCACACACAACATCACAACATAGTTAACTCCTAATACAAGGGATAACAGGATTTTATTTTGATAAAATCTTGACTCTAAGTCAGCCAAGGTTCGATATTGGCAGCAGCTCCAATTTCAGCCTCAGTCCCTTCTTCGACATAATCTGGCATGAAACGCCAGGGCAACAAAATATATGCCATGACTTTTGCAACACAGTAAGAAAACGTAACCAACCTATCATTCTTTTTAAGAGAAAAATAATAATATTCTAAACATGAGATAACAATATAATTATACACAAAAATTACAACCATTAGAATAATTTCAGTAATTTTAATAAATTAGGTGACACTCGAAATCTTACCAAAGAGATTTAACTTACCAACCACTAAGCATGGCAACGGTTAATTTGAAACCCTCCCTTGGTCAAATATTTAAGTGTTACCAACCGTAACTACCAGGGATGCCCACGTCCGGAGTTATATACCCAAGTAGTTGCATCCGTGGTCTGCCCCAAGGAAATGGTCTGCCAGGGGTAAGTAACCTCCCTGTGTGCCACCTGCACATCCACCCTTATTCCAAAATCGAATACCGAAAAGGGGTCAAATAAGTCCCGTGCCATCTTAGAGTTTCGCAACACAATTTACGTGAGAATTCTCAAAACCAGGGCTCACCCTGAACAACCGGTATTGACCGTCAACCCTTAATTTCGTACACTCTTTAAAACCAATACTCACCCTAAACAACTGGTATTAACCGTCACTTGTTAACTTTATATATACCATTATTCATTTAGATTAATTCATATATCAAACCCATAATCTAAAAATTTATCATGAAACTAGACTTCTCAAGTCTCATCTTTTAGTTAGAAATTACCATATTTGGCTTAGTGTAGGATTTTGAATAAATTTTCAAATACATAGTAAAATCTGTCTCACAGTTTCAGATCTAGTTAAAAATTTGTATAAATTCGTAGAAAGCTCAAAAATTGTTTCCAAAAATTTCTGGATAAACTAGACATCATTATCAACAACTTTGTAGAAGAAATCATCTCGAAATTCTGAGTATAAAATTATCTAAAAATTCAGGTAACATGCTGGCAGATTCAAAACAGATTATTCTCAACACAGTTTCAAATTTAGTTAAAAAATTTTATAAATTCGTAGAAAGCTCAAAAATTGTTTCCAAAAATTTCTAGATAAACTAGACATCATTATCAACAATTTTGTAGAAGAAATCATCTCGAAATTCTGAGTATAAAATTATCTAAAAATTTGAGTAACATGCTGGTAGATTCAAAACAGATTATTCTTAACACAGTTTCAGATTTAGTTAAAAAATTGTATAAATTCGTAGAATGCTCAAAAATTATTTTCAAGAATTTATAGATAAATTAGACATCATTATCAACAACTTTGTAGAAGAAATCATCTCGAAATTCTGAGTATAAAATTATCTAAAAATTCAGGTAACATGCTGGCAGAATTCAAAATAGATTATCTTCAACACAATTTCAGATTTTTGTTAAAAATTTGTATAAATTCGTAGGAAGCTCAAAAATTGTTACCAAAATTCCTGGATGAACTAAATATCATTATCAACAACTTTGTAGAAGAAATCATCTCGCAATTCTGAGTATAAAATTATCTAAAAATTCCGGTAACATGCTGGCAGATTCAAAACAGATTATTCTCAACACAGTTTCAGATTTAGTTAAAAATTTGTATAAATTCGTAGAAAGCTCAAAAATTGTTTTCAAAAATCATTGGAAGCCTAATGTATATATGTAAATATATTATATGTATCTAGAGCATATACACTAGAGAGAGAGAGCAGCGGACGAAACTATTACACACACAGAGAGAGAGAGAGAGAGAGAGAGAAACTAACAGCGGTGGTGGTGAACCGATCGGCACAGCAGCGGTGGTGAGGAAAGGAGAGGCTAACGATCGGCAGCAAGGGAAGGAGAAACCAACGGCGGCGGTGAGGAAAGGCTGTCGGCGGTGAGCCGATTGGCACACCGGCAATGTGTGGGAATCGATGAAATGTTAGCAGCGACGATGAGGAAACTCAGTCTCGTGAATGTTAGAAAGGGGTGTGTATGTGTGTGTGTGTGTGTGTGTGTATTTGTGTGGGTTTCTTAAAATTGATACACTAAGATTTTTATCTAAGGTATTTAGTAAGAATAATTATTATATTGAATCCTAATTAAAATAATTTATAAACAACAAATATTGAACACCCACAAAATTATTATTCTTAATAGGATCTTTGTTAGTGATAGGATTTGGTTAATTTAAAACTAGTTAATTAATTAATTTATTTATTTTCTTTCAAGAATAATTTAAATATGGATTTTCACAAGACATGTCAATATAAATAAAATTATATATATATGTATATATAAGGATGGGTTTAATTTTCGGATTGGTTTGGTTTAGGTAAGACTTAAACCAAGAATCAATCCAATCCTATCGATTTAATGATTTAAAAATTCAAAATCAAATCAATGCATTAAAAAATTAAATCAACTCAACTCAAGAGGTCAATTTAGTTTAATTCTTCAATTTACTGGGTAATTTGAACACGTTGGTTAGTAGACAAAACCTTCGTTCTAAGACCATCTTCAACGTTTACTCAGATGTTTTATCAAATTTGAATTTAATGAAAAATGCTAACTTTTTTTCACTCTAACCATTTCATCAAACTCATATCAAATGAAAGTAAGGGTATATTTTTCATCAAATCAAGGGAGTTTTTTTATCCTTTCATCAAGTTTCGTAGGTGACTCTTAGTGGACGATCGGCGAAACGATCAGATTTTGGTCGGACCTACTTGTCAATCGAAAATTTGCTCTAGGTTGGATTTGATGAAATGTTCCACTCACTATTGGAGTGCATCATATTAGATTAAGTTTTTCATCAAATTTTTGCTTAAATTTGATGAAAATTTGAAGTAAGCGTTGGAGATGCTCTAATTAAGGGGTTATTTGGGATGATCTAAATAAATATATTTTTTAACTTTTACAATAAGATGTGCAAAATAAAAATAAAAATGTGATATGACTCAAATAAATGTACTTATTTAACCAGCGTTTAGAAATAACCTTTTTTGCCTGATTTTTTATCTTTTTAGCTAATATAGCCTAGTTAAATTAGTTCCGTTTAAGAAGAACTTTTTTATTTTTTTATTTTTTTATGAGAGAAAAATTAAAATAATTATGATTTAAATATAACATTTTATTTTGTTAATTTATTTAATTTATTTTATCTTTTTTTATTTTTTTTAACCCTAACATGGTTCAAACTAACTTGCCAAACAGTAACTTAAGAAATGATAAAAAATAATGTTAAAAATTTTAAATATTTTATCAAATATTCCACCATCTATATAAGACTCATAATATGTGTCTCACAATCATATAAAATATTTGATTCGATAAAACATTTGAAATCCTTCATATTATTAGATGACAAATAAACTCAAAAGATTTCACGTAAGAAAATTCAAAGTGAGAACCAAAAAAAAAAGTGATTTATGACGTAAGTTTGGGAGATATTGGCTTGGGAACCACAAGTCCTGTCAACTTTTCCGGCGATTTATTGACACGTGGAGGCATGATTTCTCTACGTTGTTGTTTCTATCCTCGAATCTCGATAGAGATATGGCTTTGCATCAATTGTCTACTACAAATATCTATCCATATACTTTATCAATTGTCAACTACAAAAATCTATCCATACCCTTGAAAATTGTATGTAATTTATGTGGTAACTGGATTATTTATAACTAAAAAAAGATTAGAGAGTCATAATTAAACATCAAATAAAATATAATTAAATATTTTTTATTATAATTAAAATAATAATAATAATAAGTTATAATTCACACTATAATATATCATAATCAAATATCGTAAACATTATAACTCCGTCATATAATTTACATCTCAAAATAAAGTACATATTATTAAAAAATATATATATTTATAAAAGCGAAAATTTTACTGTACACATTTTTTTTAAAAAAAAAATTCATCATGTATGAGTTATAATATTTTATGATTTTAATATTATTTGTGTCATAAATAAATTATTTTGAGTAATAAATAATTATAATTAAACATCACTGGAGTCAACTAAAAACCAATTAATAAGGGCTAGAGCATTTGATGAGGAATAATTAATTAGTTTATTTTCATTAAATACATTTTGAAATTTTAATTTTAATTAATAATTAGTTTTAGAAAAAATTTATCTATAAATTTTATATAGAGAATGTTGATTCATTTAGTTCTAAGAGTTTTCTTATAAACTAATTAATCTTTTTTGTTTTGAAAAGTAGTATTTATTTGATTTGGTATTATTTGAATTTAAGTAAATTTTCTTTTGTGATTCATTTTTCTAATATGTTGATTCATTTTTGGGATGAGAATGGAAATGTGAGGTGTGAAAGATTCATTTTGGAGGGATTGGTGACTGAAGTATTGGTTGTCGAGCGTAAAAATTTACATTTCTGTTAGTATGGTTTTCCAATATTACATTGGAGTGTTATATTAGAGTGCTACGTTTGAAAAAAGGATACTAAAGAGTTTTTATGTGTTATATTGATTGAAGTGTTACGTTGAGAAAAAATATACTAAGGAATTTTTTTAGAATGTTATATTGTTATGTTAAAGAAAAATCCACTAATGAATTTTTTTGTGTGTTACATTAGAGTATTACGTTTGAGAAAAATGCACAAAGAAATTTTTGTATGTTACATTGATTGGAGTATTGCGTTTGAAAAAAAGTACACTAAGAATTTTTTTTTAAAATGTTATGTTGTTATGTTTGAGAAAAATACACTAAAGAGTTTTTAGTGTGTTATATTGGAGTGTTACATTTTTAAAGTGTTACGCTTGGAAAAAGTATACTAAAATTTTTTTTAGTGTGTTACATTAAAGTGTTACATTTTTTGAGTGTTAGATTAAAGTGTTTCATTTTGAAAAAGTACACTAAGGATTTTTTTTAAAGTGTTACGTATAATAATTTTAACATTATAAGAAAATTCATATTTGTCCTTTAACACATAGCACATGCATGTTTATACTTGGTCCTTTATGTATTTCACACTAAAACGGGACCTTTGAGTCCATATGAAAAAAGGAAAGATCAAACAATTCATAAGATCACTCTTTGAGATTTATTGATGTTTCATTCTTGGTTTTATGCATAAAAAAATATAAAATATTAATTATAAATTCAAAAGGAACTAAAATAGTTAAACAATAAATGCATATAATTAAATATTGAGTTTGGTTTGAGTTTAAGTTAAAAATAGAAAGTTATTGAAATCATATAAACACACCTTGAGTAATACTATAGATCACTAATTTACCATCACTAATACTACCACTAGTGAGGTGGCAATTGAAAAAAAAAAGAAAAAAAAAAAAAAAACAAAGCACAAAACACATGTGATAGTGGGTGGGACTCACTGCCACATCATTAGAGTCACCACTAATTAGTGGCCTAAAACATTTTTGAATACACCTTAACAAGCGTCCTGAATACACGGTAGGATTAACCTTAAAATAATAATAATATGTTTGGTTGGAGTATTTTGAATTAAGTTTTTTAAAAATTGAGTTTTTTGTTTTTTATTTTTTATTTTTTTGTTTTTAGTGAATATTTTTAAAATATTAAGCATTTTTTTACTTTTTTAGATGCACCGTACTTAGATGTATTTAAAAAGCAAAAAAATTGTGAAAAATATTTTAAAAAATTAATAAATACATAAAAATATGAAAAATATACTGAATTCTCATATTTATTTATTTATTTGTATTTTTGGTATTTAGTGAATTTTAAAAAAAAAAAATTCACAAAAATTATACTTTTTATGTGTGTTTATTTTAGGTGTGTCTAAAAAATTTTAAAAATTGCTTAAAATATTAAAAAAATTCAGTAAAAGCAAAAAAAATGAAAAACAAGAAAATAGAATTTTCTGAAAAGTCTTTTTGAAAAATAAAAAACAAGCAAAGTGAATAAATTTTAACAAGCTCATAATGACGGACGTGGTGTCACTGTTGTGCGTGATGCACATCGATAACTCTCACATAGGTTGTGAAACTAATTTCATATCTTAGTTTGATAATTTAAGCTATTCAAATTTTAGGGAATATTGATAAGAACATACCTATAAAAAAAAAAATCAATTTTATCGAATATTGATAACTCATTCGTCAAAGCACATCTATATATAAAACAATGAATATATATGTATCAAACTGAATACAAAAGTGATTTGATGAAGGGGCTATCGACATCCGATTAACTTAATTTTTTAAAAATATATTCTTCTCGATATTTTATAAAATCTGAACAATTCGAACCATCAAGATAAGACTCAAAATAAGTCTCACGGGTCACACAACAATCGCCATTATGTAGAATAATGCTATATGCACCAATTAGTGTACTAGCTAGTGTACCAATTGATGATGTGCCATAACTTAAGAGGATATTAGTATTTGTAATATGATTAATGAGCGGGATCAATAATAATGTCATAACTAGTATTAGTACACTGGTTAATATACTAATTGGTGCATATAATATCACCACATTATGTATCACACACAACAAGGACACTAAATCCCATAATAAATACCACAATAAATCATTAAAAAAAAAAAATCTACAATCATAATAATGTGTCATAACCATATATATTAATCAACTCATAATCAATAGGTATATCTTAAAAATAAATAAGACACTCATTCTCTCAATTGAATCCAACTAGATGATCCAATTCCCTCCATTGTGCATTCATTTTAAATTGGTTTAGATAATTCAAATTATTCATTTTGTAAGATATTTTAAAAATATATATATATATATACCAAAAATCAAATTAATCGAATATTAAAAACCAATTAATTGAAACACATTTATTTAAAAAATAAATAACGAACAACATAAATTTAAAAATAGCTTGTTATTATTTTTTAGACAAATACAGACCAATTGAGTGGTTCTCCACATTCGATTGACCTATTTTTTTGTGTGCATAATTTTTTCAAAAAACTCTATAAAAGGAAAGAATAAAATAATTAAGATGAGTATAAAATGAATCCACAATTTGTTGGAGTAGATTGTCCAAAGGAGAGGATCCAATCCCCAAAAAATATGTGTATGATAAAATTTTTCAAACTGTGAATATGATTTGTTTGAGAATTAATTATTTTGATTAATTTTTTAATTTTTTTATAAAAAAAAAAACATACATAAAAATATAGATATATGAAAATTTATAATGATTTTTTTTTTTTACTATATTTTAGTCACTCCGTAACAAGTCCCAAATGAAACCTGAAAGATGCTATACTTTAGAGGCAGGCCGTGGGGGATTGTTTTTCAAATCTACTTCAATGATTTAAATCGTTCATATTATAAAATTTATTAAGTACATCATTTATATAAAAAAATTAACTCAATTAAACATCCGTAGCATATAATAATACCATATTTATATTTTAAAAAAATAAATAATTAACATAATTTTGATACCTTTTTTAAAACAATTATAATTTAATCATAAGATTACAAATATGTAATTAATTTTATTTAAAAAATATAATAAATTTTAAATAATTTATTAAATTTTTTGCCAAACATAGGACTCACCCACAAATCCACATACACCCGAGAAGTTTACCATCCCCTTGTAAGGCACAAAATCAATTAGATGAGACAAAAATTAGTTTGTTTAAATTATTGGATTGGATAAATCTGTCTGCATTCCCAAGAAAGAAAATAAACTAAACAATAATATGTGGTCCATCTCCCCCTTCAAAATAGTCATATATAGCTCTCTCTTTTCTCAGGCTGTCTTCACAACTCTGTTTTGCTCTGTTTTTTTGGTCAATTTGAGATAAAACACAACACTCTTCGAAAGAGGAAGAGAAGAGAAATGTCAAAAGAGAATGTGTTTATTGGGTCAATCGATCAAGGAACCACCAGCACCAGATTCATTCTCTACGACAAAAATGCCCGCCCAATTGGATCTCACCAGGTCGAGTTCACTCAGTTCTACCCACAAGCAGGGTATGAACACACTCTCTCTCTCTCTCTCTCTCTCTCTCTCTCTGTGATTGCGCTGTTTTTCTTTTTATATTGTTGTTTTGTTTGTGAATCTGCAGATGGGTAGAGCACGATCCGATGGAGATTCTGGAGAGTGTGAGGATTTGTATGAGCAAGGCAATTGACAAAGCCACTGTAGATGGGTACAATGTTGACGGTGGACTCAAGGCAGTTGGACTCACCAATCAGAGAGAAACAACGGTCGTTTGGAGCAAATCTACTGGTCTCCATCTCTATAACGCCATTGTTTGGATGGATGTTCGTACCAGTTCTATTTGCAGGTCCATTTCTCTATTCATTCATTGATTCAGCCTCTTTCTTTTCTTTTCTTTTTTTTCTTTTTAATTATTATTATTTTATCATTTTATTTGTGCAAATTGAAGATCTGGAACTGTGTTTGTCGATTCTTATCATTACCCATTTCTTGAATTGTCTGATTTTATATTGGGTTTTTTTTCTTTTTTCCTGGGGATTGTGAGGATATTTTGTTCTTTGGATGCCTAGTTCTGTTCTCTTTTTTTTTTTTTTTTTTGGTTTTGATCATTACCCATTTATTAACATCTGTTCGGATTGAAGGGTTTGATAAGAAAATAAATAAATAAAGTGAACTCCCGTGGGCTGTGTTTGATTCATGGATTTGGGAAGGGATTTGAAAAAGAAAAGGGAAAAGGAAAAGGTAATATAACACCATTTTCTTTTCCTTTTCCTTCCCAAATCCATAAACCAAACACACCTTAGGTGTTTGAATTACTGTGGAGATGAGAAATGGGAATAGGTAAGAAAACCGAATCTCTTGTTTTGTTTCTCACCAAAATTGGTGAAATTTGGTGAGAAAAGAAAGTTGTTGTAAATAATTTTTTAATTTTTTATATAAAACTTAAATGGTCCATCTAAAGTACGTGTAATTATTTAGTAATCTCGGAATATAGACATGTAGTATTCTATAGTATTATGATTGATGGATAATATGGATATGTGAGTTACTGTGTTGGGTGATTGAGCAACATGAGGGCTTAATAAATTATGATTGGTTAGGGTTTTGATCATTACCCATTTATTAACATCTGTTTGGATTGAAGGTTTTGGTAAGAAAATAAATAAATAAAGTGAACTCCTGTTAGGGCTGTGTGTTTAATTTATGGATTTGGGGAGGGATTTGGAATTGGAAAGGAAAAGGATAAAGGAAAAGGTAATATAACACCATTTTGTTTTCTTTTTCTCTTTTCCTTCAGAAATCCATGAACTAAACACACCTTAGGTGTTTGAATTATTGTGGAGATGAGAAATGGATAGAATAGGTAAGAAAAAGGAATCTCTTGTTTTGTTTCTCACCAAAATTTGGTGAGAAAAGAAAGTTGTTGTAAATTTTTATTTTACTTTATTTTATTTTATTTTTATATATAAAACTTAAATTGTCCATCTAAAATACAAAGTAAAGAATAGAAAATGAGAATTGTGTCTTACCTTATTTCCGGTTCGTCCAAATAAAATTATCAGAAACCACAATAAAAAATAAAAAATAAAAATTCGGTGCTAAAACCACAATCATTTTATTTCTCATCTAATTGTTGTATATAAAACATAATCCCGAATTACCATCTCATATAAAGCATAGAAAATGAAAAGGCAACCGTGTTCTAGTTTATTTCTTATTTGTCCAAGCAAAATGATTAGAAAACCCAATGAGAAGTGATAATCTTTTCATTTCTTTTTTTCTCAGCTAGTTTACAAAACGGAAGCATAACTCTGAATTTAATCTTTGTAATTTTGTTCCATCATCTAATATAATTTTTTTTACTGCATTTTTTTAAAACAGGAAATTAGAGAAAGAATTATCAGGTGGACGAACCCATTTTGTTGAAACATGTGGTTTACCCATAAGCACTTATTTCAGTGCACTGAAGCTGCTATGGTTGTTGGACAATGTCAAGGCTGTTAAAGAAGCTGTGGCAAAAAAAGATGCCCTGTTTGGAACCATAGACACCTGGTTGATTTGGAACTTGACTGGAGGTGTTGATGGTGGTTTACATCTCACTGATGTTTCAAATGCATCGCGAACTATGCTGATGAATCTCAAAACACTTGATTGGGATAAGCCCACATTGGAAAAACTCGGAATTCCTTCTGAAATTTTGCCCAAAATTATTAGTAATTCTGAGATTATCGGAGATATATCAAGCGGATGGCCAATTAAAGGAATCCCAATTGCCGGATGTCTTGGGGATCAACACGCTGCTATGGTGGGCCAAGCTTGCAATAAAGGTGAGGCCAAAAGCACTTATGGAACTGGAGCTTTCATACTTCTCAACACCGGTGAAGAGCTAATTAAATCCAATCATGGTCTATTGAGCACTTTAGCTTTCAAGCTTGGCCCAAATGCTCCAACAAACTATGCTCTTGAGGGCTCGATTGCCATTGCTGGAGCTGCGGTTCAGTGGCTCAGAGACAGTCTTGGCATAATTTCAAGTGCAAGTGAGATTGAGGACTTGGCTTTGAAAGTTGAGTCCACTGGCGGAGTTTATTTTGTGCCGGCATTTAATGGATTGTTTGCTCCATGGTGGCGTGACGATGCTCGCGGAGTTTGTATTGGGATTACAAGGTTTACAAACAAGTCTCACATCGCTCGTGCTGTGCTTGAGAGTATGTGTTTTCAGGTAAAAGATGTGTTGGATTCAATGCACAAGGATGCCGGTGAAAAGGGTGAGGTTAAAAATGAGAAAGGGGAATTCTTGCTTAGGGTGGATGGTGGTGCTACTGTTAACAACCTTTTGATGCAAATTCAGGTCAATTTTTTTCCCTGGAATTTTCTATATGTTGTTGAATTTCATTGTTGCTTGTGGAATCTAAAACTAGATCACCATGCAAATTCTTTTCAATTTTTGCCTAGAATTTTCTAATGTTGAATTTCGTTGTTTCTTGACTAATAAATATTGATGAATTTCATTGCTGCTTGTGGAATCTGAAACAAGGTCAGCATGCAAATTCATTTCAATTTTTTCAAAAAAAAATTCTAAATATTGATGAATTTCATTACATCTTGACTAAATATTGATGAATTTCATCGCTGATTGAGGAATATAAAACTATGTCAGCTGAGGATGAGGATGAGATGACTATTTATCTTGCCTTGTTTTTGAAGCTATTTATTTCAGTGGAAAGCTATTTATTTCTAGACTCTTATCAATTATGCATAGAAAGTGAACCGAACCAACCAAATCAATGTAAGTTTTCTCATCAACAACACTGTTGAAATCTCCTTCAAAAAAAGAGGACTCATCAACTAATCATCATTATCGCTCGAATATGTTAGGTAATTTGATAATTAAGAACAATCATATAGTAAACCATCTCTCCCCATTACTACAATTTTAGCCACTATTCTCTATTTCCCTACCTACTTTTGCATCATTGATCTTGAGTCATTCCTCACAACATTTTCCATTGGTAACTAAATCCCGAAGTACAATAAATTGTCTCCATTTTGGGAATCTCTTCTGATCATATTATATGTCACAACATTTGTGATTTTGCAGGCAGACTTGTTGGGTAGCCCAGTGATAAGACCAGCTGATATAGAGACAACAGCTCTTGGAGCAGCCTATGCTGCCGGGTTAGCTATTGGGGTTTGGACAGAAAAGGACATCTTTTCTTCTGGGGAGAAGAAAGAGAAAGCTACCATTTTCGGTCCAATGTTGCATGAAGAACTGAGGAAGAAGAAGGTGGACTCTTGGTGCAAAGCTGTTTCAAGAACTTTTGACTTGGCTGATCTATCCCTGTAATTGCCTTTTCTTTTCTTTTTCTTTTTCTTTTTTCAGAATAAATGTTGATCTTAGGCTATTGTTGCCACCATTGCAATCGGATATAAACATATTCTTCTTCTTGCTTCCTCTGCTGTTAAAAAAATGTTCTTTTTTATATTCTTCTTCTTGCTTCCTCTGCTGTTAAAAAAATGTTCTTTTTTCTATTAATGATCCGTTTATTTTGACAGAAAATATTTTTTTCTCCAAAAACGTTTTGGTTGCAACTTTGAAAATGATGTGTCACTGGATTGTTTATGGTAGTGGTGTTTCGGTGGTGGTAGTAATAGTGGTAGTGGTGGTGTAGTAGGGTGGTGATGGTGGTTATGTGGTGGTAGGGGGTGGTTGCTGCAGCGGTGTTTGTAGGGTGGTGGTGGTGGTGTTTGTAAGACTCCAATCCGAGAACGCTTCTCACCCAAATCAATTCATTTTTTTTTTATCACACGGTGTTCACGTTTTATCCTATTAAGGATCATAAAATATAGTAAATATTTTTATGAAGCATTTTTTGTCGACGGAACATAAATCTTGAGTTTTGCTCTGTCAGCAAATTTGCAGATATATACTGGTATTTTGGCTTCATGCCTTTTTTTAAAAATTTAAATGAAAAAATATATTTAAAAAAAAATGAGCTACCATCATATAGATTTTGCATAGATGTGATTATCTTGAAATACTAATTTTGATATATGAAGAACTTTAACAATGTGATTCATCATATATTAAGAGTGTGTATCTCTAATCATTTAGCTCTTCTTTTATCAAATTCAAATTAAATAAAAAAAAGTACTTAAAAATTATTTTCAATCCTTGCATCAATTATTCATCAAATTTGAATTTGATGAATATTTAAAAAGATGAAGCATTAAATATATATATATATATATATATATATATTTATTTCCGTCAAATTTGATGAAAAGGAAAAATTTGATCCATATTCATTAACAAAATTATAAACTATACTGATCTCTCGTAAATTATAAACTATATAATAAATTGGTCCATATTGTTAAATATATATTAATATTTGCTAATGTCATGTAAAATATTTAAGTAAACAACGATTATCATCCCTTTTTTATTTAAAAACAAAATTAAAGTTTTGTTAAAAATTATGCTAATCTCATTTGAGGTTTAAAGGAATTACAATTAACCTCATAATTTTTGCATAATTATATTAATTTTTTTAAAAATTTAATTCGCATAATAAATTTGGAGAAGAGAGGCGGTAATGAAAAGGGGAAGAGAAGAGAAAAGGGGATAAATTGTTCAGTGAAGTGTTGAAGAGCGAAAGGGTTGTGAGGCGTGTTATTCAAGAGGGAAAATACAATAGGGTTTGACAGTGTTACATAGTAAAGAGAAGGGATAAGTTGTCATGGTTATTTAATTATCTATTTTTCATAATGGCCGTGCTATGTCCCCCGAAATTCCCCCTAATCCCCCGAATTTTCAAACCAGGGCAAAAAAAAAAAAAAGTTTCCCAAAACGACGTCGTTTTGGGGATTAGGGGGGGCTTTTTTAGGGCTTCAAATCATTTTTCTTTTCATAATATTAACAGATCTTTAATTATATGAACCACAAAATTATGCAAATTTATAAATTAAAGGAAATTGGTATAATTATATTAAAATTATTGGACTACTTATAATTTGTATGAACCTTAATGGTAGTTTAGTGTAATTTACCCAATGTAATTTCATAAGGATTGAGAAGGGCAAAGTGACAATTTCACACTATCCGTGGGTCATTATGATAGATCCTTTTTGAAGCTTATAATCTAATTTGATATCTCATATGGAGTTGTTTATGATTTTTTTTTTTAATTATAAAATTTATGTCAGAATGAATAGTCATATGAAACAGAAATAATTTAAATAGGTGGATAAAAAATTTATAAAATCGAAGAAAATGATTTTAATTGTTAATTATCAATTTTAAAGTTATACTAAAAGTACTAAGGCTTCATTTGTGGCTATTTTAGTTAAAAAATAAAAAAATAATTTATACAAAAAATAAAAATTCTATCTCATTCATTATACTTTCTATACATTTTTTTCCAAACATATTTTTGGAAAAATAATAAAAAGAAAAATCTCAGAGTTTGACTCTTGTAACAAAATAAATCATGAATTTTTAATTTTATTAATTTAAGCCATAATATTTTGATTTGTTTTCAATCTAAACCATTTATTTATTTTCGTTAAGTAAAACTGACAAAAAAAAAGTATTTTAGTCATTAATATATATTTAGCTATTATATGCAGGGAGCTTCTATTTTCACACACCATTAGTAATTCTATTTATACAATAAAGTTAACTCATTACAACAAATTTCTTATTACACCACACACAAAAATTTAAAATTTTGATTTTCTCTCTTTATACTTATCATAATACCAAAACACTCTCATCCCTTACCCTCAACCTTCCAAACCCTAACTCTAGCCTATCACTTCCGGCGGGAACTACCACCATCTCTGGTACACACTGTCGCCACCTCTAACCTCCAACCGCCAGCCCCTCTCCCATCAATGACCTAGTTTTGGGAAATGTTTTGAGGCAATCGCGGGAGAGGTAAGTGGAAGGCAAGACAAAAGGTATTGAGGTGGGTCGTCAGACTATGATAGTAGGAGTCGCAGCGATGAGAGTGGTGGTTGCGACGGGGTTGCGAGGGTGACAAGTTGATTGGTGGGGTTACAGTAGAAAAAAGGGCTGTGGGAAATGGTTGCGAGGTAAGAGAGGTGGTCGGAAATGGAGGAGATTGTGGCATGCAGTGTTTTTGTGGTGGTGAGGTAAGAGGCGGAGGCGGAGGCGTCGGCGTCGGCGTCGGCGTCGGCAGGTGGCAGAAGAAATAAGTTAGAGAAATTAGGGTTAGAAAATTTTAGGGTCTATGTCTATTTTGGTAATTTGATATAAGGATAAAATTGTAATTAAAAAAGTAAAGAAAGTTGAGTGTAATATAGGGAAAATTCTATTTCCGCGCACCTGATTAACTTAAAGCACATTTTTTCTCAATACACACACCTATTAATTTGATTATTAACTAATTTTCTCAATCCACACCCTTAAAATTACAATTACATCCTTTACTCATAACCATACACACACCACTTTACCCTCAAATCCATACACTTTTATTGACCCTACTGCACATTTCTAGTTCCACCCACAAAAGTGAAGACCAAAGTCAGTTTCGTTCAAATAGGAAGAAAAAAAAAAAAAGTCTATGAACTTTCCTCACCTCCACTGAAGACCTCCATTGAACCTCTACTAAAAACCATTGAAAACCCTTGTTGAAGGTAAGAAATCTTTCGATTTTATTATTACATTTATCATTTTGTTATTGCATTTACCATTTTCGGATATCTTTGTGCTCCATTGGCATAAAACCATTGATTTTTCCCTTGTGTTTTTCGGTTTGGAGCTCTCAGCACTGGTTGTCCGAATTTGTTTGTTTAATTCGAAACTTAATCACCGAATAAGTTGTATTATTTCGACCAATTAGATCCAAAAACAATATAAACTTTTGAAGTTTGTTTGCTGAATCTGATAAGTTATTTCGGTTTTGTAGTTCCGAACTAATGCAATACTTTCGGCATTTGATTTTCAAAATTTTTGTATTTTTTCGGCACTAAAGTTTCGAATGATTTTTTTTTTAATTATATATAAATTTACACCAAGTTACATAGACCACCAAGATTGGTTTTAAATTAGGTTCTTTTCCAACAATTTTATTTTATGGGCATGTTTATGTATTTTTTTATTTTTATTTTTTTGCGAACTTCAATACATAACAATAGAAACAAAAATCTGTGCAGTATTGATATTTTTACATTATATTGTTAGCTTAAGTAGTTGTTATTGCTATAATGGTTGATGACTATAATTTGACTATTTGATTTTATATTTGTTAGTGTTTTCACTATAAATGCTATATTGGATTGATGAGAACAACTTTCCTTATACAGATGGATGCCGGTCTCAGTCAACATCGGTCACTAACAGCTTCAAATAGACTTCGTGAATTAGAGAATGCTGAACATGGATGTGGACGTGCTTGAGTGCATGATGATGACACACATATTTCCATGGATGATGATCCTATACATGATGCACCAATTATGGATGATATTGCTATGGATAATGACCCTACTGGTGATGTTGCTAACATTGTTGATGAAGATATCCTTACTCAGCTATTTCCGAGAGGGCCAACTGATCCATCAACCCTTAAAAGTTTTAAAAGTCATGTTGCCGCAGCTATTTGGAATGGTGCTAATGAAAGGGTGCCCTTGAAGTGTCATAATCACTCGTCTAAGATTCATTCGTGGATATGGTGGGAACAAGGAATCAACGCTACATTTGTAAACATTGTGGAGATATCAGGACTTGCACACTTAGCTCGTTGCGTGTACCGCTTCGTCAACAAAATTGTAGTGTCTAGTTTTGTTGAGAGCTGGCAACTGGACACAAACACTTTCTATTTGACTGTTGGAGAGATGACTATCACATTGGATAATGTTGCCACTATCCTAGGGCTTCCCATTGTAGGCAAATCTATTAGTGTGCATAAGTTGTCAGAAAGACGGACCATTGCACTAGTAATTAATACCTTGGACATTTATTAGCAAGAGGTCAAACATGAGATATTTAGTGCTGGAGGCAATTCAATAAGGCTTGAGTGGTTGAGGGTACACTTTCATAATGTCATAGACAATGATTCAATGGAAAGAATTGCATATGTAGGTAGAGCATGCTTGCTATTTTTGTTGGGTTATACACTTTTCAGTGACAAGACTGGTACTAGGGTCCTCGTTGTTTATTTGAGTTTGTTGTCCGATTTGATGACCGTATTTTCATATGCTTGGGGTGCTGCTGCATTGGCATATTTATATAGACAGATAAGGTACGCTAACAGGTCCGACATGAAACAAATAGCCCGTTACATGACACTCCTTGAGGGGTGGATTTATGAGCACTTTTGTGGATTCCGACCATACTTGAATATGAATTACACTCGAGACATGCCACATGTTTACCGCTGGACTTCACGAAGAGAGTCTGGTGAAGAGACACAGTTGCAAGCTTGTCGAGAGTAGCTTGATAGGTTGGGTGTACATGGTGTAAGTTAAAAAGTCCTTCAAAATTTGAAACTCTATATTATAAAAAAATAACAGTTGTCATATCTTACAGTTGTTATTGTTTGTAAGTTATTTGGAACCCGTACCAAAGTTGCAGACATGTCCATCCGTGTCACCCAGTTATGTTCTACCATGGTTACCTAAAGTGTTTGGAAGTAGTTGGACCATATCATCTAGAGTTTTAAGACAGGTGTAGACGTCCCCCGAACGCCCCGGGGAGGGAACGAGTCCCTCGTTCCATTCGATATTGGGCTCACTACAGTTCAGGACTCTAAAATTTGTCACGGTTCTAAGTCTGAACCAAAGAGTCCAAATCCGGCAAATCGTTTTGAGAACACAGATTTTTGAAAGAAGTGCCAAACATGGACTGCTTTGCCAGATACAGAGTCGCCACCTAAATATTTTATTTTGGGAAAATTTAGGAAACCCTGACTCGTTTGCCTAAGGCCACGTGTCCGTCATCACCAAAGTTACCTCAGCTCGGGAACTTGGGTACGATTGGGGAAGGTTACTTCGTGAGCACCTTCGCTCGCCCGATCAAAAATCGGCCTCTACTAACTATGATATCTATTTTTGAAAACATTATGTGTTCTTACTCCGGTTATTAGCCTAGATTTACTATGTGATGCGCACAGCATACAAGTATAGACTGGATCGCCTGAATTGGAACAAAACATTTCATGTTTGTTTGTTTGAAAATGGTTTGATGGTGCTACTCGCAAGTAGGCTAAGACGTGGATTTGCCACCCTCAGGTGGGCTTAGAAAACATGATTTTGCCACTATCTAGTGGGCTTAAAACACACACTTGATGAATTGTTCCAATTCAAATTACCCAACCTTCACCCTCAGGCATTCAGGCAGTTATATCACATAAGCATATAGCCTCATGGTAAGCATGCTGTTCATGGTAGTCACTCACATACATGCAAGGATGCTAAAGCATAAAACTCACCGAGTACTCCAAGCCAAAACAGAAGCTAATTAGAAATCCATGCATGATCCTAAATATGCTGAAATGCCTAATGCAACACATGCAAGAATGCAACTATAGCAGGCTCGGCTATTCTAAACATGGCATATGAAATGCTACAGCTAACACGTATTCAACTTGGAATTGAAAATACGATACAGTTAGTATGATACACCGAGCCCGGTGCATGCAAAACAGATAAATGAATGCAAACATGCTATCATACTGTATGCTAATTGAAACATGCCCTAATCTAACCATCATAAGTGGGTAAATAAAAGGGAGAAAGACGTGGGGTTGGAAGACATACATCACACACACGCACACTTATTACAACATTTCCCTCGCGCAGAGGGTCCGAATAAATAATATACAGTCCCGAATAATTACAGTCCAAATATGTACAAAATTCTAATTAATTAACAAATTAATCTAAGAAAGCTGCAAACTAGCACGCAAGCTAGGGACTGCCTCGACTCCGCTCCGGATGATGAATGATGCATGCTCGGGTTGCCTTGTGCGGAGAATCCCTCGCGATGCCCCAATTAGCCTCTGTCTGCAATTGTTCTTGGAATGCGTGCCAGGCTTCGGAAGGTTGCTGATTTCTGATTTGCTGTAACAGAGAGCAACAAAGGGGCATGGCAAAGTATTGTCACATATGTATGCTTGACTACTCTTCAGGGAGTGTAGTCCTCGATCCTCGTGCCACCAATCACGCATATCGATGCATGATGGCCGAGGAATCGAATTGCACGACACAATATAGAATGAATGCACATGAAAACTCAACTAAAACCCAACTCCATCATGGATAATCCGGAGTGTCGGTGACTGGGGAATTGAGACACGTTCCGTCACTCGGAGTACGAAACGTACCTCGTTTCTCGTGCTCGGGCTAACTCCTATCCTAAACACAATACGATATGCATGACATGCATGAAATGCAACTAAGATACAACCTAACATGCAACATGCTATGAAATGGCATACACGATGCACGAGATAACATGGCATACACAATGCGCTAACATGCAACCTAGCATACACAATGCTATGAAATGAAATGGCATACACAATGCATGATGGACTTACACCAATATGAGTGGACCTCAGACATACTCACATAAGAGGCCATAAGATGAAAATGAGACAACTCGAAATGCGTGCACACATGCACGCAAACCTAGGACCGAACCTAAGACACGAATGCCACTCTAACAAGACATGGCAAGGCATGGAATATGGCATACTAGCATGCAAATTTCAGCGCTAAAATATGACATAAAACAGCCCCGAAACATGGCAATATGGCACCCGATGCACGGAATGAGACCTGAAACACGAAACTAGGCATATGCATTGGCCTATAGCTATACTAAACATGCATTAGTTGAACATGAAATGTGAAGATAGATTCAAGGCAGCCCCAAAAAAAGCATATTTACAGTTTTAAGCAAGGCCAAACAGTGAACACAAATAGGGCTAAACCAATATGCAAAAATGGCCCTAAATGTGAGATAAAGAAGCAAGTCACAGCTGCTGACCCCAAAAAAGAGAGGGCTCTTTTACAGTTTATAACCAGACCCAAAACAGTGCACAAGCATTCTCAAAATACTATGCAAAACAAGGCCAAAAAGAGAGCTATAACACAAAGTATAAAAAGGATGCCTCAAAAAATAAAAGACCCTTAATGAAACATGAAGAGAGGGTCAAAATAAAGTCATTTGTAGTTCGGACCATAGCCCAAAAACAGAAGCACAAGAGGCGAACAAATCATGCAAAAATGGAGCCAAAAGAGAGATATAAAGGCAAGTGGCAAATGGAAGCCTCCAACAGTGATGAGCCCTTCAACAACATTGAAGAAGGGCTCAAAATAAGCTTCTTCACAGTTTATCTTGGAGCCCATAAATGCTTAAAAATAGGGCTAACATATCATGCAAGAATAGGCCCTAAAAGAGAGGTAAAGAACAAAGGGGGAGAAGAAGACTTCAAACCACAAAAAGTTCTTAATCAAACATGAAGATTACCTCAACATATGATCTTTTTCAGTTTGGATCGAAGTCCAAAAATACTTTCAAGTAAAGATAAACAATCATGCAAAAAAGTACAAGTTTAAGGGAAATAGGGACTCACCCTTGAAGAACAACTTTCCAGCAGATTTTAGTCCAAAAATCTGAGCTTTCAACCTCTTCAAATGTCCTCCAAGGTACTGAAATGAGTAATCAAGGTGATAGGCTAGGGGTTGTAGTGTAAAAATGGTCCAAGAACAAAGGGTTTTAGAGCTTGGAAAAGAGGGAGAGGGATGTTGTGTGTATAATGCTTCAAACAATTTTTTGTGATCTTCAAAACAGAGCTGGAGGGTCTGGTTTTATAGAGGGAGAAGTGGAGAAAAAAGGGGGGAAAATGGGGGCGAAATGAAATTCAAATTTCCCCCCAAAATTGGCCTAAAAGGGAGATAAAGGGGCAAGTGATAGTAGGAGATCTCAAATCGAAGAGAGCCCTTCAACAAAGTTGAAGAGGGGCTCAAAATAAGACACTTTATAGTTTATGACAAGCCACGAAAATAAATACAAGTAGGCCTAAACTATCATGCAAGAAAAGGCCTAAAAGAGGGGTAAAGAAGAAAGTGGCAGTAGGAGATCTCAAACAGCAAAAGGTCCTTAATCAAACATGAAAAGGACCTCAAAATATGACTAACTCAAGTTTGGGTCGGAGCCCAAAAATGCAGAATGAAGGTTCGGGAGCCAAAACACGCAGTTCGGGGCCCCGAAAGTGGGCTGTTAGGCACCGGAAGTGGTGTCCGACCACGAAGTTGGTATCTCGGACCGCAGTGTCCCTCAAAAGGGAGTAAATAAGATGCATCCCAAAAATTGGAGCAAACGGAGGTAGTTAAGCGGTCCTGAACCGAGGCACACGGCCAACGGTTCCGAAAAACTGGAAACCGGACTCCAAACGGGCAAAACGGCCTACGACCACGAAACGTAGCCTACGGCCACTGAGAGATGATCTCCCCGAAAGTGGGCTGTTAGGCACCGGAAGTGGTGTCCGACCACGAAGTTGGTCTCTCGGACCGCAGTGTCCCTCAAAAGGGAGTAAATAAGATGCATCCCAAAAACTTGAGCAAACGGAGGTAGTTAAGCGGTCCTGAACCGAGGCACACGACCAACGGCTCCGAAAAACTAGAAACCGGACTCCAAACGGGCAAAACGGCCTACGACCACGAAACGTAGCCTACGGCCACTGAGAGATGATCTAAGAGACCTCTCCCTCCCTTCGGGAAGAGAAAAAAGAGAAAATAGAGCCTGGTTCGCAAACCGAGGCAAAACACAAAAGAGTCCGGAAGTCCGGAGGCAAGGCTCGCAGCCGAGACTCTGAAACTTCTGAACGAGCACAATATGCAATATCACCGAGCGCTCAGCTGGTGACGTCTGAGTCTCAAGGTCGGTCAAAAATGGGGTGTCTACAACAGGTTGGTAGAGTGCAGACAATTCCTAATCCACCACTCGGCTCTATGCATGCTTCTCGAGGAGCCACAGCTCCACGCTACAATGTTATGTATGCATACTTGGACATCATTTGGGAGGCATGGGAAAATCATGTGTTATCTGATCGGAGGAGGAGTACACCGGTACGACAACCTTGGGATTGTGTTCCAGGTTACGTGGATTAGTACCAAACCATTACCCATATATATGTTCAAAACCCAGCGCGTCATTCTCACATGGACTCGAATATTCATCATTATCAGTATCCTAGCCAAAACACACAAGTATCTTTTTTTTCATTCATATTACAAATTATTTATGTAAACTGTTATAGGTTTGTATATAATGTTGTATTTGTTCTCGTAATGTAGCTTATGTCACATATATATTAGATTACTCATCCTTTTGTTAAGGCTGGCTATGAGGACAGTGCTCAACATCTTGATAGGATTTACTACACAATTGATGCAATTGAACAGCTTCTTCAAGATCAACACATTAGTGAAGCTTTGCCCAGCACATCCGCTCAGGGTCGGTCTGCGCCCAGTTCTTCCACTGCACATTTTTTTTTAGCACATTACACTCACCGGTTACGTAGTTGATAATAGTTCATAATGTTAGCACAAGTAGTTTGTGATGGTGTTAGTGGATGTATAAGGAGACAAATATTATTATTATCTTTGGATTATGTACTTTTTGGATTATGTATAAGGAGACATGTATTTTGTGATGATGTGGATGGATTGAACTACTAATTAATAGCATTAATTTCTTTTTAGATACTTGTTGATTAATATTATTACTCTTTAACAGTAGTTGCACTTGGTTAATATTATTTTCATTATGTTTTGTATTCCAACAAAGTAAAAATAATATGACATCCATTTCTTAGAGAACTATAACTCATATGATATTCTATTAAAAAAATGACCATTAAAAAGTCCAATGGAAAAATAATATCTATTTCGTTACTCCATGCTAGTAAATCAAAAAAACTAATGTCTTAAACCTCTCATGACTGCTCTCTAATACATCAGTCTATGTCAACTACATCAAATATCTCTCGAGTAGCTACATTAGGTCCTATGTTGTCTTTGAATTTTTGAATGCAGCTAACATATGCATTCTCCCATTCTGAAACAGAAGGGTGATGGTGAACTCGCCACAGCACAATAATGGAAGGAACTGGATAAACCGCCTCCAAAAATACCTGCACGTACATCCAAAAAATTACATATTTTTACCAAATTCATCAAATTTGCAATTACACAAATATTAAACAACAATGTTAGGTTATTTTCGTAAGTTATACTTGCACAAAATAATTTCTATTGACAAATCCAATAGCAATCTCGCGATGATCAATTAGGGTTACTAGCGGTGATAGTAAACGTAAGACAGTGTGACACTGTCGCAATGACAAGTGGTATGAGACTACATTATAAAATGATGCAATAAGATGTCCCATGTCAGGCATAGTCATCCAACGATCCAAGCCTGGGCTATCTTCAAAATATGAAAGGATGTATGTCAGCTCCTTAACCCTCTCATGCGACCCTATAGTACGACGTATTCATCTCTATAATTATTCAATTCATGTAGTAGATCACTTTTAACTTGCACTTAGTCATTCTCTCCGAGACCAAGTAAACCCGCAATAGCTCTAAAACCAAAATTCCCATCACCATCTACATCCTTCATCAACTTTATGAATGGTTTTAACATAGGAAGGAAGTCACCAGCATATGCACTCGGTAAAGTTGTTCTTGTACGATGTCTTTATCTTCACATTTCGTTTCTTCTTATGCACTTTCGAAGCTATCTTTTTCTTTGACTGATTGGAAGCTAATGTGCTTTAGTTATCATAGCCATTGTCAACCAACTCAAATGCACATGGGTCAGGACGACAAGATATATCAATTTTCTTATGTCATCGATGTGGATTAGGCTTCACATCAGGTTCAATAAGAAAAGTGTTTGCTGAATTTGCAATTTCCCTAAACTTTTTCAACATATCCAATTGCGTGGCAATATCAGACTCATTGAACCGCTTTAAAATCATCCCATGTTCTGGGATACAAGTCAATTCTAATTTCTCAACCTTCAGATTATGCACACATATAGTAAGTTGTGTCCAATGTACATGTATGCTATTGAGTGGAATAGGACAACCTTGTCTCATGTAATCTGCAATCTCATGAGCACAAGGTAAAGCATACATGCTCTAAGAACACACCCACATGCTGCAACATCAATTCCAACTGAATTTGGTCTTTTACTCTCTGCCAACACATACTCCAATGCACAAATAGACACATTACCCCAAAGCTCTCTGAATTGAGAAGGTTTGAATTGATGTTGCACAATAGTCAAATTCTTCTCGAATGATGCTTTTACTTGAATGTGCTGCAACTCAAGTAGACAATGTATTTTTTCAAATGAAATCTCAAATGTTGTTTGACTTGAACCCAATTGCCTCTTTAATCCAGCATAAGCACTCTTAACCTTGTTCATGTGAGTGTAAACAAAAAATAGTCAAGCATAATAATTAAAAATAACAATATGATTTTTAAGAAATTTAAAGAAAAAAACAAATATTATCGATTGGTTGTAACATTGCCAAAATGCATACATATGACTATATGTATCGCAATGAATTTTTCTTTATACGGATTCAACCAACTCACAGTAACACACTTGATTGTCTCTGAATAGTTACTAAAATCCTTATGCAGTATTGCAAGGTGATCATTGTATTCCTCTTCAGTCAATGACAATACCAATTGTTCCATGCAGTGTTAAACTTCTCCCATTTTTCTTTTGTCTCAAACATTTTCTTACATTTTGCCAATACATTCTTATTAATATGCCAACAACATAACAAATGTCGAGTATTCGAAAAGGTGTTGTCAATGGCATTCATCAAAGCAAGCTCTCTGTCTGTGATAATGACTTCAGGTAAAACACTGTTGTCCATAAGATCAAGCAATGTTTATAACGCCCATGCATTATTATCAACTTGCTTAGTTTGCAAGTATGCGAAAGGCACGGAGAATGTCATATGAGTAGATGTCACTCCCACAATTTGAAGAAGGGGAAGCCGATATCTATTCGTCTTATATGTACAATCCATAATCAACACACGAGGGAATGTACGAAACAATCCAAACTCACTGGATGTGCCCAAAACAAGTCTGTGACAGTCATAGAGCCTTTCTCACATCGATGACGCTTAATGTAATTATGTTTCGCTAATTCACCCAGCAGTTATTGCATCTGGGATCTACCAGCTTTCTGTAGAACCCTACATCGATGTCGTACATTGTAAATTGTCTTCATAATGCTCATATTATCTACTAACAGTGATTTTTCGTTAGCTGACAATCTCCCCGCATATGAATGTCCTTGGAGATACTCCGCAGCTGGATGATTATGCAGTCCGCAAACTACATCCAATGTCCATTCGTTGTTTGCTTTCAATTTGTATGCCCTCAAATCAAATGGATATCCACATTTCTTCGTACTAGTTTGTCTTAATAAATCTTCTGAGCCATCTTTCAACTTCTTACGCAATCTATATTTCCCACTCCGCTCACAAGCAAGATAAATACTTGGTCTTTTGCGACCACCACCATAGTTTGACGTCCTTATGATGATAATAAAGCCATTTGTCATTCCAATATCACGTACCCAAGTGAGCAATTCATGTTTGTTGTCGAAAACCTGTATATAATGTCACACAACTTTCATAAGAACAAACTAAACAAATTAACTAATAAAAATTATAACCTTACAAATTTCATGTTAAATGTTACCTGTTTAGCAGTAAAATGACTAGTACAATCCACCATAATATCTGATCGAGCCTCAGTTTCTTCAGTGCATGCCATCTAAGAAGGGGGAAAAAAAAATCTTTCATTCGATTGTATAGAGCCAAAATTAATTATAAAATTCGACACTTTAGTTCCGAATTTTTTTCTAAATAAAATGGATTTTCAAGTATCGAAAATAGTAAAAAAATTCAGAATTTTAATATTGAATTAATATATAATTTTCGAACTTCAAGTGCCGAAAGAAAAATAATATTTCTGAAGTTGATTTCCAAAAAAAGTGATGAAATTCAGCCCTGAATATTCGAATAAAAACGGCAAAAAAAAAATAATAATAATAAAATACTACACGAAAAAACTAACATTTTCATAATTGATTTTGTTGTCACCAGACATATTTTTGCTTGAGTTTAAACTTCCATAAGTTTGCAACTCTTCTATATCAAAATCAAGTAAAAATTGTGGAACTAATAATAAAACGATGTAAATAATAAAGTATAAACCTACAGATTAAAGCAATATGAGAGATGTTTTGAGAGTATTGGTTTGCAAGCAATAAAGGAGTATAAAGTGTGTAACAAGTAAAGTGACAACAATAAAAAAGCTAGGGTTTAATTTTTTTAACTCAAAAGGTGTATATTGAGATTTTTTTTTTATTCTTAAAAGATGTGTATAAACAATTTTTCTATATAATATTATGGGTATTGTTAGATGTCTATTATGGTTATTTTTACTTAGGATATAATTATCATTAAATTAATGTTTCACTAAGTGTGTACCCTGAGCTAATTAGGTGTGTGAAAATAGAATTTTCCGTAATATAGACATTGATATTCAATTTTAATATTAAACAAAATTACTAATATAGACATTAATATACACACTCCACTTGAGTTCGGCACACATCTTCTAAAAACAAAAATTCTCAATACATATTTATTATGAAAAAAATACTAAACCCTACTTCTATTGTCACCTTCCATTATCATCTTTCAAATGTTCTCATATTTCCCAATTCATTATCACTCTATTTTAGTTTACATTAATATCTTCCAAAGGTCCTAATCTTTTCCAATCCATTATCAAACCCTCTTATTATTTTAAATTGAGTTCTTCCTCCTCATTCAAATCGCACCATCGCTATTTAGTTGTTATGGAAGATTTGCATGATGAAAGCTCTAATTTTAATAAGGATATTGTTGTTTATGACAAAGATAGTATATTAACGAAAATATGAATTTGAATATTAAAATCGTCTCCCTCTTTTTTTTTTTTAAGCATCATTTGGTAAACCATAGTCAAAAATTAAAAACTTTTGGGAACCAAGTTCTGAGCTAATTTTCTTTTTGAAACCAAGTTCTGAAACATCCAAGTTAGGAACAAATTTTTTTTTGGCTACCAATTTTTGAGCAAGAACATATAACGTTTGGTTTAATTTTAGAATCACGATTCCAAAAAAAAAATTTAAAACTCTTTTCATAACTCATCACCAAATACTGTTCTGAAACATCCAAGTTAGGAACAAATTTTTTTTTGGCTACCAATTTTTGAGCAAGAACATATATGTTTGGTTTAATTTTAGAATCACGATTCCAAAAAAAAAAATTTAAAACTCTTTTCATAATTCGTAACCACATACTCAATTCCAAACTCTTTACAAAACTTATGACTCTATTTTTAAAACAAAAACAAAAATATTTTTTATTTTGTTCTTTAAAATAATTTTTTTGAATTTTTAAATTTTTGAATTTTTTTTCAGAAACTAATTTTTTTATTTTTATTTTTGAAGAAAATATTTATTATTTTTTTGAAAAAAACATTTTGTTATTTTTTAAAGTATTGGCCAAATAATTTGTAATGATTCAGAGATATATATGCGATTCAAAAAATTTTTAAATTTTAAAAAAATGTAAAAAAAATCAAACATTTAAAATAAAAATAAAATTTTAAAATATTTAGGAAAAAATACTGTGCACAAATGTAGTAAATATAGCGCACATTAAAAAAAATATATATATTTACAATAAAAAATACTTATTCTAAAAAAAAAGGAAATTTTTTAAATATTTATAAAAATAAATCTAAAAAATTTTAAAATACAACTCAAAATTCAAAATAAAATTCAAAACTTTTTTCAAAACTCAAATTAATTTTTATTATGTATTTGGATGATGATCATGTAAAATTAATTTTAAAAAATTAATCATGTAATTTTTATTAATTTTTATCAATTTCACATAATTTTATCATTTGTGGATAAAAATAATTTTAAAAAAATTTAAAATATTTTTTTGACATTTATTTTTGTCAAATTAGTTTATATTTTATCAAATTGATGATTTTACCCTTGAAAAATCTAATAATTTTTCAATTGTCCTTATTTGGAACAAGATTCAAGATTTAGGGTCAAATGTGTTACAATTAAAAAGTCAGGGATCAAAGTGACACAAGCTCCAAACTATAGGGACAATTAGTGTAATTCACCTTATTATATATTAGTTTCAAAATAGAAACATGTGCAAAAAAATTAGAAATAGTAATTTGGTCATATTTCATTAAACAGGACTTAATAGAATATTAAAAAAAAATATGGGTTAGATAGAATAAAACAATTAGAAAAATGATTTATCAAAAAATTATCCTTAAAAATATTTTTAAAAAATACAGCACATAAATGTAGTAAATATAACGCACATTAAAAAAAATTAAATATTTACAATAAAAAATATTTACCCAAGAAAAATAAAAATTAGAAAAAAATTTAAATATTAAAAAAAACAAAAATAATTTTAAAATACAACTCAAAATTTAAAACTTTTTTCAAAATTCATAACCAAACAAGTTTTCTTTTTTCAAAACTCATTTTAAAAACTTGTCTTTCAAAACACTACTTTACATGCAAATCATAATTCTAAAATTAAACTAAACGGAGTTCAAAACGCAACTCCACTAAAATCATGATTCTAAAATTATCAACAAATTTACTATAGTTCCAAACTCTTCCTATCATTTTAATTGTGAATTTCCGAACCTACCTCAATGACATTGTTTAGTTTGGATTTTCAGGATTTATTTTTCAGAAAATTGAAATTTTTTATTTTTCATGTTTTTTTTATTTTTACTAAATTTTTTTAATATTCTAAGAATTTTTTTTTAATTTTTTAGATACACCTAAGATAAATACACTTAAAAAATATAATATTTGTGATTTTTTTTTTAGAAAATTCACTAAATACCAAATATATATATATATATATAAAAGAAGAGAATTCAGTACATTTTTCGTATTCTTGTGTATTTATTAATTTTTAAAATATTTTTTTACAAATATTTTACTTTTTAAATACATCTAATTAAGGTGCATCTAAAACATTAAAAAAATTGCTTAAACTTTTAAAAATATTCACTAAAAACAAAAAAATATGAAAAATAAAAAACTAAATTTTCAGAAAATTGAAAATAAACACCTTGTTATTTTGGGCATTATCAGTCTGTTTTAAAATATATAATTTCTTTTTTTTATTTCTATTGTTAGTTTTTTTATTGTTTAAATCTTATCTATTGAAAATGATAGTTCAACTTTCTTCAATGGATATTTATGGCTTATTTTGAAAAGTACGAAAAAAGTTAGTTTATTGATTTTTTTTAACAAAAATGCTTCGTACCACTAATTTTTAGGGCTGCAAACGAACCGAACCGAGCCGTGCTTTGCTGAGCTCGAGCTCGACTCGTTTACTTATCGAGCTCGTTTATTAAGCTTGAGCTCGGCTCGATAAGAAGCTGGGGCTCGGCTCGACTCGGCTCGTTAATTTTAATGAAACTCGAGCTCGGCTCGCCTCGATAATTTTTTTTAATATTATTTATATTATTTAAATATAAATATTTAAATAAAAAATATTATTTATATTATTTAATATATAAAAAATGTATTTATATTATTATTTATATATATATTTAATATATAAATAATATATTTATTATATAATTTAAATAAAGATAAACGAGCCGAGCTCATGCGAGCTCGAGCTCAACTCGTTTATTAAACGAGCCTAATATTCGAGCTCGAGCTCGGCTCATTAGCCGAGCCGAGCCGAGCTTGTTCATGAATAGCTCGGTTCATTTGCAGCCCTACTAATTTTAGATCACTAAACAAATAACTAGGGACGTGGTGCCCACGTGGAAAGACGTTGCTAACTCGCCCCCCTTTTCTCTCTCTTTCTCACTTATTTCAAATTTCAAATTAATTTTCATTTAAGACGTTTATTTTCATACTCTCTCTCTCTCTCTCTCGCTCCTTCATTCGAGTTCTCTCTCTCTTTCTCTCTCTTCGTTGAGCTTCCCGACGATCGCAGCTCTCTAACCCCGGCGACGATTGAGTCTGTCGCCGATGGAGCCTCTCTCGGTCACGACGATCGTCAGACTGAGTCACTAATGACGACCATTGAATCACTCACGTCTTGCCGCTGGACTCGCTTTTCTTCTCTCAACTCTCTGTCTTTTGTGGATAGATCTGTCTTCTCTACAAGTCAATTCTCTCTCCCTCTCTCTTTTCGCTCTCTATATGTATATATATATAGATCTATCTTCAGACTAATGATTTGAACTAGCCAAGAAACTCCTAGCTCATCGTTTTGATGATTTGAGATAGATGATTTGAGCTGATCATTTTGATGATCTGCCATTTGCTCTGTTTTGAACTAGCTTATCATTTTCATTTTGATTTTGATTTTGATTTTGATTTTGATTTTGATTTTGATTTGCCCAAATTTTACATTGGATTAGCTGTAGTTGTGGGCACTGTGACTGATGATACTGGGGTTTATGAGGATGCTGAAATTTGGGTTGAAATTCTGTACTGAAAAATCTGTAGCTGTTGTATTAGCTAAAATTTGTGCTGAAAAATCTGTTTTAATGTTAACTATTAGGTTGTGATAGATAATGCCCTATGAATTATTAGGTAATTGAGGATAAATGTATATAATTTTTTTTTGTAAATGTATGAAATTTGGGGATATTGATTTGGAATTCAATTCAAACATCACATTTGGTAAATGCATGAAATTTGGGGATATTGATAAGGAGCTAGATTTAAGGATTCCTCAATTAGAAGAATATCATACTCAACTCATTCCAATTTTAGTGGTACGAATTTTTTTTTCCTAGTTTGCAGATAATATGAAAAGCAACACCAAGCATTTGCAAACAATGACCCATGAAGATGTTATTGCAATTCCAATCCAAAGCTAGAGCTCAGTGCAAGTGAACAGACTCAAACTGAATCACAAATCAAGATGACTCATGCATAGAAAAATATCAATTATGTTCTTGTGTAGGCAATCCCATTGAAACTGAAGGAAAGAGTCGAGGAGGGTAGGATATCAATAATGGAGAAGAGGCTATCAAACTTAACCATAATCTTGACTGTCTATGTCCATTTTATACTATTTACTTCAAGGTTTCTACGTGGGCTACAAATATATACAAATAAACAAATTTTGTGAAACTCAATGATTGAGTTCAATTTTTTCATAGCATGAAATCACATTTGGCAAAAATAGGTGGAGACAAACAAAATGTTCTAAAGAAAGAGAAAAACCATTTGGTTCCTTGTAAAATATCCTGGACAAAATCAAAGGGTAGTTCAGTTAGTTTCAACAACCACCTACTAAAGCCTCGACACCTCTATTCAAAGAGCTCCTAATCTCAATAAGTAAAACAGTTTTCTTGATTCAGTGTTCTTGAATTGGTTTTCCATTTCTGCGCTTGGAGAACTTGATACTTTGTAGAACAATGAGCTCATCTATTTTGGTAGGGAGTTTGGAGGCATGTGTTGATATCGATAGATGTTGCCAATAAAACCTTGTGCTTAAGCACAAACACAGTTGTATAGACATGTTTAGGAGGCAAGCTGGATTTTATAAAACTGCCACCGATGTTCAGTTCTGTCCTTGTGAACATCCTTGATTGCCCATCAATAATTGGCTAGTGTTGGGCTATATGTATTTTGATTTCAAGTTATTAATAATCTTAGGATTCTGGTAGAAATTTGTATGTAGAGTGAGTGTATGTTAGCATACTGTAATCTATGGGTGCTGTGTGCACTTATCTTCCACATTCCATTTATATGATTGTAAGTGCTTTAATACATTCCAAGATTGTATTTGATACAAGTCTACCTAGTCATACCATGTTTATAAGCGCATCGTTCTCCATGTTCCTCTTTTTGTTTTGCATATTGAGACAATCTCTAACCGATTGATTTGGCTTCATATTTTTGTAGATGTCAACTTCAAGTGTTAGCGGTAGTACCTCCGATCATTTGACATATTTGAACAAAAATTGTCATAAATGTCGAAAAAAAGCAACTAGTAGAATTTCTTAAGCGGAGCGAAACAAAAACAAGTTATTTTATTGTTGTCATGATTGCGGTGCTTTTCTTGAATGGTACTTGCCTACAAATGCACAATGTAGGCATGGAGAACAAGTGCAAATGGAGAATATAACAACTGTCATCAAACAACTTTGAAGTATGGGCGAACACCTTCGATTTCAAACCGAACAACCTCAATTTCAGAGCGCGCAGATGCAAAAATTGCAGACAAACATAAATCGAAGTTGGTGTTGTATTTATGGGATCTTTTTCTTCCTTGTAATTTGTGTTGTATTAGTTATGAAGATGTAATAATTTATATGATAGTTAGAAGTTGAAATAGATGATATGTATGAAGATTTATGATATATAACAGTTATTTTTGAAAAGTATGAAGATGTAATCTGTTATCTGTTTGTCTGTTTGAAGAATGGTTGAACACAGGTTGTTATCTGTTTGTTTGTTTGAAGAATGATCGAATATAGATTGTTATCTGTTTCTATGTTTGTCTGTTTGAAGAATGATTGAACACAGGTTGTTATTTGTTTGTCTGTTTGAAAAATGATTGAACACGGGTTGTTAACACTTTATTTTGAGCACAGAATTTTCAGCACAGAATTTTCAACACAGTTTTTTAAGACATATTTTTGGACATAGATTTTTTCATCACAGTTTTTGAAGATAGATTTTCGGACACAGATTGTTCAAGACAGTTTCTCAAGACAGATTTCTGGACACAGATTTTGAACACAGATTTTTCAAGATAGATTTGTGAACAGATATTTTGAACATAGCTTTTTGAAGACAGATTTTTTGACACGGGTTTTTCAATACAGTTTTTTAAGACATATTTTTGGACACACAGATTTTCAAGACAGTTTCTGAAGATAGATTTCTGGACACAGGTTTTGAACACAGATTTTTCAAGACAGATTTGTGAATAGATATTTTGAAGACAGATTTTTGAACACAGATTTTTGCACACTGGTTTTGAAACACATATTTTGTAAATGATATCCAAAACTACAAAGCAAGGAACAATGTCCCTTTGTTCACAACCATGGTACCATGAATAAAGAAATTGAACGATGCAAGGAATAATAACCAGCCAGGGCCTGCACATAGTAAAACAAAATTCTGAAACAATGTTTTTTCATATCCTAGTGTAGACGTCCCCGAACGCCCCTGTAGACGTCTCCGAACGCCCCGGGAGGAACGAGCTCATGATATCCAAAACTACAAAGCAAGGAACAATGTCCCTTTGTTCACAACCATGGTACCATGAATAAAGAAATTGAACGATGCAAGGAATAATAACCAGCCAGGGCCTGCACATAGTAAAACAAAATTCTGAAACAATGTTTTTTCATATCCTAGTAAACACCATTAAGAGAGATGGTACATTGACTTAAATAAACCAAATTATGAAAACAACCAAAAAGTAAATAATCCAAAAAATCATAAAATAAATTATCCAAAACAAAATAAACTCCAAGTTCAGTCACACAAAATGCATTACAATTACAAGTTTCCAACTAATGAAAACTACCACGATCATTGCGGTCCATTTGTATTAGGTAACAAATGAAGACGATACAGCTCCATAAATTTGATGCGTAGAAGTCATGGATTGTTGAGTTCCCATAATTTTCGGTGTGCCTCCAATACAGTCCGATGAAGTAAGAGATGTGCTGAGTCCATAAATCTGAGTTGGGGCATTCATGAAACTTTGTCTTCTCATAATGTCCACACTTGCTGGGGTGAGAGATGTGCCTCCAATAGCATTGACCATGTGTCCCTATTCAATTAAAATGAAATGTTAAAAACAGTTTACTAAACATTATTGAAAAATAACATAAATTGCTCGATGTAAATTCCTATGATGTACACGTACCGGCACACACATATTATTTTCCATGTCAACCATATAAGGATAAAGCTCTCTACGTGCACTACGTTCAGGTTGAGATTGACATTGACCTTCACCTTCACCTCCAAGTACCTTAGTACCCTATATTGATCAAGGTTAATGAATGCCTCAAATGTATGACATGATTACAATAAAATATGAGTTGAATAGAGAGTAATGATACAAAACGGATGGATATGTATGAATACCAATCAATTTACCTTTGATTTGTTATGTTTTCTGTTGCGTGCCTTCAACCAATTGATTATTTGATCTACTTTGGAGACCTTTCTTTTAGTAACTGGATGATCTTTTCGGCGAGCAACCAAAGGATTAAGCAACTTGGTATGACTGATTGCCTTTCTATTAATGTTGCCAATCGGAAAAGATGGTACATTACTAGTAATAGGTGATGCATTACTAGTCGAAGGTGCTACATTACTCCTACCACCTTCATCATCTTCCATCACTCTTGCCTTGATTTTGTCTAACCCATGGTCAATAATTTTTATTTTCCCTTCAGAGTTCCCAGTAAATTGTACAATGCCAATCAATTTTATGTTCATCTTATCATAGACCTTTGCATTAAAATCATTCCCAAAGCCAGTGTATGTGGTTTTTATGCACGTGTACCCTCTATCAAAATATTTTCTCTATCGTGGTAGAATGTATTTATTTGGAACCTCATTTATACATCTTGCAATGAGCACAACGAGCGAGTGAGCACACATGATACCTCTAAATTCAAACAACCAACACATACATTGCATATCAAATTCTGTCGAATTATAATAGACAACAAAGTCCACATGCTTTATCACGGCTTCTTTCACAAAATATGTACAAATTAAACCCTTTTCTTTCACAAGAAACGGCTGATAACAAACTAGTCTCTTCATCTCTGCTTGAACTTCTTTAAATTTTGCATTGTTGTAAGCATCCTGAAATTGCTTCTCAAAACCATACACAGTTAGGCAACCAAACACTTTATGTCGAGACTTGAAGTCAACTTTCTCCTCTTTCTCTACCTTACTTCTCAAGGCATTGTCATATTGTTCAACAAATTGTTTTAATGTAGTCTTTGGGTTGACATATCCATCAAAAAAGGCATTCATGCTCTCACTTCGTTGTGTCGTTGACATGACAGCCCAAAAAATATCTTTGACATAGACAGGAACCTATCGATGTCGCTCATCATATAACACCCCCAACCACTAATTCTTATAAAGATTGAATTTTGCAATCATCTCTTTCCATTTCATCTCAAATTTATCTTTTGTGAAAGTGTCATACACTACATTTTGCAAATCCATCTTCATGGATTCATATTGGGAATACCCTTTTAATTTCTGTAGAATTTTCTTCATTATATGCCATAAACACCATCGATGTTGAGTATTTGGGAAGACAATTTCTATAGCATTTTGCATAACTTTGCACTGATCAGTTATTATACCTTTTGGGAGATGATCTGACATGCAATTTAACCATGATTTGAATAGCCAAACAAATGTATCAGTGTCTTCACTAGATAACAACCCACAATCAAACAAAATCGACTGTCCATGGTGGTTAGCTCCTACAAACGGAGCAAATGGCATATCATATTTGTTAGTAAGGTAAGTTGTGTCAAATGAAACCACATCTCCAAATTCTTTATAAGCCGTCCGACTCATTGCATCCTCCTAAAACAAGTTTCTTATGCGAAAGTCAGTATTAACATCAATCATATAATAGAAACTCGAATTTTGAGCATGCATCCTCAAAAAATATTTTTGAAGTGCATCGGAATCTCCTTCTCCAAGCTTCAATTTTCTAGCTCTGTCAATGTAATTTTGCGCATCTCGCTCATCAAATGTTAATGACTCATAACCCCCAGCTTCAACAACCATTGAGTGATAATTCCTAGACACCCCAATCCCTGTTTGATCATTAATTTCTAATATTCTCTTCGCAGGAGTAAGAATTTTCTTATTCATTGCAAAATAACGTGAGTCGGTGGGAATCAAGTCATGAATATGGTAAAGGTTAACTGTGGTTAACATAAATCTCTCATCCTTTTGTAGGCTCGCTCACATACCCTTGCTTTACAATCAATTTTTGTGGAAAGAGATGGCTTTAGAGGGTTTACTTCTAATTTTTTGATTCTCTTCCTCGATCTAGAACATTCAATCCCAAAGTATCTTAATTCCCCATCATCGCCAAAAACTTGTGTTTTATAAGTTATAGAAAATCCAACATGTTTAGCATATTTGGCATAAAATGTGTACACTTCTTGCTTTGAGCTAAAATACATACCCTTTTTAGGTTCCTCAATTTCTTCACTATCATTTAATAAATGATTCTCACCACTATTTGATTCAATCTCCATTTCTGCTCATTCAAATTTTAAACTGAAATCAAAAGACTTAAATTCAATTACAGTCAAATATATCAAAATATTCATTAATATGATTAACTATAAATTTATCAATTCATCAAAATCAATTCATCATCGATTAAAAATGATTAACTATAAATTTATCGATTCATCATTCTCAATATATATATATATATATAAATGTTTATAAGTTCATCATTGACCTGGAGCCAAGCACTGCCAAATATATATACAAAGTAGGAACAAGCACTTCCACATTTATAAATTTATCAATTCATCATTCCAGTTTATGTATATATATATTTTGAGAGCCAAGTTCCAATTTATGCTCAAATTTTCGGTTTATGCTCCAATTCTGGTTTATGTGTATATATATATATATTTTGAGAGCCAAACCAGAGTTAAAATTCCAGCTTATACTCAAATCAGAGCCAAATATATATATATATATATATACATATCAATCCAGTATCACTGATTAAAAAAATGACATATATAAATGTATATAGAGGATAGCATCACTAATCGATTACATGTTTAGAGTAGACCATCATTGACCTGGTAATGCTTTCAGAGCGACAGAGGGACGAAGATTGGAGACGGAGAAGACGCCGGACGATGGACGACGAAGAAGACGTTGAATGGTGGAGGAGAGGTAGCGGACAGATCTGCAAATGCTTTCAGAGCGAGAGAGGGATGCCTTAGAGGGAGAAAAAGACAGAGACGGAAATGGAGACATTGAATGCTGGACGGTGGAGGCGAGAGACGACGGATGAGAGATAGATCTAGAATAGAGTTGCAATACCTCTGTTTTACTGTTGTTTTACATTCGCGCGGGATTTCAATATTTTATTTTTTATTTTTTTTAACACAGTGCGTGAAACACACGCACTGTATGTGCAGCTATCCTTTATCATCCCTGGTTGGGTGCCACATGTTTAGAGCTTCTTTTAGAGCCTCTAAATTAGAGGTCTGAATCGAGACTTTTTTTTTTAAAAAAATGCAAAAAAGTAGAGAGGTATGTGATTTAAATAAACCAATAAATCAGTAAGTTAGTTTTTTTCCTACTCCCAAAACAAACCTAAGTTTAGATGTGTGTACATAGATTTGGCAATTTTTATTTTTTATTTTTAGGTAAGGGAGCAATTTAATAAAAAGATTTTGATTAAAACTTTTTCACCACCACATATTGACCTTCACAATTTGGCGAAGTAAAATATCATACTCATGGCCAATATACTTAGATATTGTAATTTTTTTATTTTTTATTTTTGATTCGGTAGATACTGTATTACTTGCATATTAGATTTTTTTTTGATCTGCTACTTGTATATTAGATTGAAAAAAAAAAAATTACAGTATACAAGTAGCAATTAAAAAAAAAAAAAAAATCTAGTGCGCAAGTAGTATAATATCAACCAATTTCTACATTTGAAAATGATGGTTCAATCTTCTTTAATGGAAGTATGTGGAGCATATTGATTATTTTTTTAAGTGTATAAATTGATGAAGATGTGTGCAAAGTGAAAATAATATGTAAAAATAGAAAATTGACTAAAATATATTTTTTTCATTAATTTTATTTAATGAAACTAAACAAATAATTTAGATTAAAAAAATTTAAAAAAATTAATATCTCAAAATTTATTTTGTCAAGAAAATCAAAATAATTTATTTTTTTATTTTAATTTTCTTTTTCACCTCATATTTTAATTAAAAAAATAATCATCCCCCCATTTTCCCAACGTTTGCAAAAGAAAAATTATTTAATATTGTATTTGATTGAGGAATTTATGAAGTGATTTAGAAAATGAAAAAAAAAGATGTGAAAAATTAGGTAAAATTTGATTTGATTTGATTTATATTTTTTTATTTCCCTTTTCAAATCATTTTCTAAATTCCTTAACCAAACACAATAATAGTTGCACAGAAAGAAGAAAATTTACACAAACATTAAATGGGAGTATTTTGTTTGTGTTTTGAGATAAAATTTCAAATTTTTTTTGGGGGGGAGAGTTTAGAATTGTTTTTGGTTTGTTTGGTTATATATTTTGAAAATAGTTTTGTAGTTTGAGATGATTTGATATTTTGTTATAATTGAATAAATGTATGTGAGAGAAAGACACTGGCTTTCTTTTAGTCTCAAATCGGATTGGGGGGTGCTATTGAGTCCGTGGGGCTTACCACGGGTCTCGTTTCGATAATTCGAACCGCTTAATATGTAGAACTAGTTGAATACTATATATTTAAAAAAAATCACGTCGATCGGATATCGATAACTACGTGATCAAATCAGTTTTGCATAAAAGAATGAACAGTAAAAAAATAAATGGTTGACAGAAAATTGATCCGATGAGATAGCTATCAATTTCTAATTAACGTGATTTTTTACAAGCATATAGTACTCGACGAGCTCTACATATTGAACAATTTAGATTATTGAAACGAGACTCGTGGTAGGTCCTCATAGGCCCAACAACACCTATCAATCTAAAGTAATTAAGAATGAGAGATGAGAGAAAAAAAAGTAATTAATTAAGGTGTAAAAAAAAGAAAAGTAATTTTAAATTTTTTAAAAAGAATTTATAACGAAACATATTTTTAAAAATTATCTTCTAAATACATATTTTAAAACACAAAGCAAAGAAAGGTGCGACTTGCACACACCCAACCATGGAATCACTCATATTTTTATAATTTTTGCAGCAGGTATATTTTTGTAATTTTTTTCTCTCCCCTCCTAATTCTCCCTATGCAAAAACAAAACAAAACCTGTTCTCTCTTCAGTCTCAGAGCTCAAACTTGACGACAATGCCAGAACTTCCAGAGGTAGAAGCAGCTCGAAGAGCCATCGAAGACCACTGTATCGGCAAGAAGATCAAGCGATCCTTGATCGCTGACGATTCCAAGGTCATCGATGGAGTCTCGCGTTCTGATTTCGAATCCTCTCTCCTCGGCAAGACTATCGTCGCCGCTCATCGCAAGGGCAAGAACATGTGGCTCCAACTCGATTCCCCTCCTTTTCCTTCTTTCCAGTTCGGTACGATTCGTTTCATGCTCTGATAAACCCTACAACTTTTCTTTGGGTTTTAATATTATGTCTCTCTTGGGTTGCTGAGAAAATGCACCAAAAGAAACCAACAGTTATGCCTTGATTTTAGGGTTTTCATTACTCTAAACCCTATAAGACTATTTTTTTTATGCTTTTGTGGTATTGTAGTTTTCTCAACAAAAATGGAAAGGAAAAAATAAGAGGTAAGTAACTGTTTTGGGCTCAAATGATTAGTAATTTTTTTGGGGGAAATTACAAAAAAAAAAAAACTTCACACCGAAATAAACCTGAATTTTTTATTTGTAAATTTAAACACTAATTTTATTTGTTTTCAATCTAAATTATCAGCTATTAAGTAAAACCAGTGGGAAAAAAAATCTATTTTAACATTACATAAAATGTTTAAAATACTTTTTTTCGTTAAGTTTATAATCAGAACACTGAATTTTTGTATTTTGTAGTATTTATTGATTTTTTTTAAAGATTTGTTACAAATATTTTACTTTTTTGAGTTGTAGATGCATCTAAAAAAATAAGAAAGTTGGACCAAAATATTAAAAAAAAAAAAAATTGAAATTGAAATCTGGATAACCAAACAGATTTTGAGGGTTTGATGCTAGTGACTCTGATTGGTTACTGAGGTAATTTTGAAGGGGAATATGGGCTAAAGTTCTGTTCTGTTTTGTTTTTATTATTATTTTTAGTAGGGTCTAATTGGCTTGGTGTACATATACAAAAGCTTTTCTTTTCCTGACTTATGATGTATCTAGCAAAATATCATGAACAAGAAAAGATGATGAAGTTTGGAAATTTGTGTCATTATGTTGTTTTAAATGGAAAGGTGAAAAAGATCATCTCAAGTCAGACATTCTTCTGTTTAATGCATGTTCCCTTTTTATAGTGTTTGTGCATCGGATAATAAGAATTATGGATTTGAACTTTGTGTATGAGAAAAAAAAGACAAAAACCTAGCGTTTGGTTTAGTTTTGGAATTGTGATTCTCTTTTGGATTTATGATTTGAGTGTGAAATTGTGAGTTAAATTTTGAAAAGAGAAAATTTGTTAGTTATGAGTTTTGAAAGGAATTTTTGAATTTTAAATTTTGAAAAGAGCAGATTGGGTCTAAATATATTTGTTTTAGATATTTTTTAAATATAAAAATTATTTTTTTTAGATTTTTTATAAAAATAATTTAACAATTCCATCACTAACCATCTTTAACACTACATCATCAAAAGAGTTTTGAATTGAGTTTTGAAATTAATTTTTGAATTAAGTTATGAGTAATTTTGAGTTGTGTGTTTGGTTATGAATTTTAAAAAATGATTTGAAAATTTTGCCTTTGGAATCATGATTCCAAAGGTAAACCAAACACAGCCCTAGTATGGTTTAAATCTGCATTTTAAATAAAGCCAAATACCTCTTTCACCATTATTCCCCTCTTGATTTTCTGTCTTTCAGGAATGGCTGGGGCTATATATATTAAGGGAGTTGCAGTTACAAAATATAAGAGGTAAAGTTTATTATGTTCCATTTAAATGAAACTTGAGGAATATTGGATACCTGATGCTATCAGGTGACTCTTCTATTTTGATTAATGAGGGTTTTATATAAGGAGTCTGCTCTGTATTATGGATTTATTGTGAAGGTCCGGATGAGGATTTGTCATTCTGAATAATTATATTAGAATTTCTCAATCTGAAATGATAGTGTTAGTGTTTAATGCAGAAATATAAGTTTCACTGACTTGGTCATGTCAAATGGCTAGGTGGACTTTCTGAACTTCCTTACAAATTACAATATCAAGGGATACAAATGTTATTGATGGAAAATTCTGTGCCAGGTCGCCAAGTTTATGCATTTTGGCCACTTACGTCTTGTAGATGTTACATATTGGGAATTAGAGTCACTGGATTACATTATAACGGACTAGGTTATGCTCAAATGAGTTGAGATGAGAGGTATCTCTTGGCAGTGCCTATTTTCTATGTGAGACTCGTTTAAAAGTAGGAAGACAGTTGGTTTTGGAGGCCAGAGGGCTTGCTTATGAATGCAGCTTTTTTGGGTACTATTTGGATGATTGAAAAGAGCAACCTTGGGGATGTTCGCGTGACAATAATTGTTTCTTTTAAATTATTTTACATGTGGTGGATTTATTATTCAAGTATTGGGCTCATTTGTATAGGTTGTATACTTTGATATCCCTTTTTTATTTTTATGAATATAAAGATTTTATTACTGAAAAGAGATTCCTCAGGTGGCTATACTCTTTTAATTCCTTTAAAGTCTTATTTTTATTTATTTGGAAAGCAGTTTGGAGTCATTGTTTCAAGTAATTTAATGTATTGATGATTTCAGGTCTGCTGTAAATGACAGTGATGAGTGGCCTTCCAAGTATTCCAAGTTATTTATCGAAGTAAGAATTCCTACTATGTCCATCAATTAAAGAGAATTTAAGTGCCTTCCTATTTATTTATTAATACTAGTTACAAATAATAATATTAATGAAATATATTGCACTTCATGTTATATGTTCAATTCAATTGTCATTTACATACTAGTTTTTTCAACATTTGTTAGTGTTCTCGTTAGAAAACTGTCCGGGACAAAAATTATTCTTGTCAAAAGTTAAACTGAAGGAGAAAGCTAAGAAGCACAAACATAGGACACGACAGTTCTCAAAAATGGAGGACACGGACATTGCGAGAACACAACAAAAAAAAATTATATATTTTTATTTACTATGTATATGAATATAAATATAAATTTAGGACACATTATATATATGAGAGACATCAATGTATGAGTGGGTGTATTTTTATTATTTTTATTTTTCTTACTTTCTCCCTCTTTATTCTCATATATTTTACTTTTGACTCCAAATAAGTTTTCAAAAAGTATTTTTAAAAACAATATACAAAGATGTCCGGAGGCATGTTCAAACACAAAAGTTCCATGAAGTGTCCCAATGTGTCCATCAAAATAATAATAATAAAAATTGACTCGCCTTGTGGCGTGTTGGACACATGGATACGCGTGTCCCCCTGTGTTGGATACGGACATGACACCCACCTTGGAGTGTTGGTGCTTCTTAGGGTGAAAGTCAAAAGTCATCTCAATTATATTTATATATCTGCTCTAGTTCCAAAAAAATAAAAATAAAAATTGCATAATCAGTTTTACAAATGGTACAGTAGCATAACACCATTGCCTAGAGATATAACAACACTAATGCTAATTATTTGCCACGTTTTTTAAGCAAGATTTATCAAATACAGAACAATCACTTTAATAGTGCATTTAGAGCCACTTGATTTGATTCTCAATAATCCTTACTGTTTATGCAGCTAGATGATGGGTTGGAGCTGTCATTCACTGATAAGAGGAGATTTGCAAAAGTTCGCTTGCTTGAGAATGTATCATAATATCACTTATCCAACTCGATTGTGTTTTCCTCGTGTTTTTCCTTGGCAGTTATCTTCACAAGGCTGATTTAATGTTTTTATTATCACAGCCAGCTTCTGTGCCCCCAATTTCTGAGCTTGGTCCAGATGCATTGTTGGAGCCTATGACCATTGATGAACTTATCAACTCCTTGAGCAAGAAGAAGATTGGAATCAAGGCTCTTTTACTTGATCAGGTTGAGGCTGCTTTCCTTGTATGGTTGTACCTCCATATTTTAAACTTTGCATGAAAAGTAATCCACGGAACTTCAAGTTTACAGAAACTTTCCCCTTTTTTTTGTTGATACCTGGTCAATAGTAAGCAACGAATCTTCTCTGCACCCCACCTATAAAAATACCTTTCTAAGATGGCCTTAGCAATAAGTTATTGGTAAAGAAAAGACTATTAGTCTCTATTACCTAAGGATGGATATTGGTGTGTTGGCCCGGCCCGGCCCAGCCCTATTTTTCTAGGGCTTGAGAATGTTGTTTTAGCCCATATGACTTGGTTGGGCCAACATTTTCAACCCTAAATATTAATGGCTTGGATTTGAGATTTATACTTTCAACTCAGCTCTGTCCGTTATTAAATTAATTAATTAATTATTTATAATACATTAAAATATATATTTTTATCTTTGTTGGTTTTATTGAAACTTACATTTGTGGTGATGTATGATTGAATTTATTTAAGAAATCCTTTAATTTATACACAAAATCTTTCAATTTATAATGATGTCAATATATTTATTTAATAAATATAATGTGTGATTGAATTTAATTATACAATATTTTATTTTATTTTTAATATATAACCCGATGGGCGGGCTAGGACTTATAATTATTTTTTGGATTGGACTTGGGCAAATATAGATGTCCAATGTTAGGGTAGGGCCGAGCTTGAACAGACACAAAGGTCCTTATTATGTAGTGTTAGCCCGAAGCGAACCGGGCCAGATGTTTGTCCACGCCTACTATTACCCAATGTTCATCCATCCAATATGGAAACTGGGAGAGGTGGTAATGGGGAACAAAAAGGAATTGGTTGAAGAAATAGAATTTAATAATTAATTTTGATAATATTATACTTTTGATTTTGTTTTATTTTCCCTAACTTCTTAGTTAGGGTTGCTTGAATGCTTTTAAGTAAACCATTATGTAACATGTTTATTTAGAGTTGATTAATGGAGCTGAGTAGGCAGTGGACTTTTGTATTATTGTTGTGGTCCTTGTGTTTCTTCCTCAGTTCTTATTCTTCTTGAAACTTTTGATCTTCCCTTTTAATCAATTCTCCATGTCTTCTAGTTTTGGATCAATTGACTAATTGGATAGATTTCTTGTAGCCGTTCAGCATCATGTGGACTGTACCATTTCCTAACCTTCACATTGTTTGCACAAAGTAGGATGCTTTTATACTGCAATAGCATTCTTATGCTTGGAATTTGGAAACCTATTTTTTATGTGTAGTAGTGAACAATGTTAAAAGCTTCATTTAATCGTTTTCTTTCTCCATCATGATTAGATGCTTGCAACAAATCAAATTTCTGAGCATGTGTCTTCACCATGCGGTTAATATTGTGTTGACTCGTGTGCTAGCCCATTTATCTTAAGTAATTTAAGAAATGACAAATAATGTCAATTGTGAACTATGGACTTGGAAAATCAGTAGTACCTAACTGTATCATTTATGTCAATATAATAGGCTTGGGTTTGACACCAAACAGATTTTTGTCAATGTGCTTGCAACAAAACAAATTTCTGAGCATGTATCTTTACCATGTGGTTAATATAGTGTTGACTCGTGTGCAAGCCCATTTATCTTAAGTAATTTAAGAAATGACAAATAATGTCTATTGTGAACAATGGACTTGGAAAATCAGTGGTACCTAACTGTATCATTTATGTCAATATAATAGACTTGGGTTTGACACCAAACAGATTTTTGCCAATGTGCCTGGAAGCCTCTTTATTTTGTTCTTATACAACAGGGAACATTGACTGAAGGTGTGATGTGGCTCAAGATGAAGACTCCCCAAGGACTACGGAGGCTTGAAATTGGTTTCAGCTAATTGAAATTGTATTGCAAGATTTGTGTAGCCAATCCCAGATTTGGAATTGCGTTTTGCTAATTAGGCTGTTTACATTTGATGCTTCAACTGAGAAAGGCCATTTGCTATCTGACTAAACTTCAGGAGACTTTCTAACTATATTAACTGATAGTTGGCATTAGGGAACAAAGCTTCCCAAACTTGAGTAACAATAAAATTATCTAAAATCTTATGCATGGTTGTTTACATGAAGGACTTGCTGTAATGAAATGGTTGTTCAATACCAGTCATTTCTCTTTCAGATGTAACCAAAAAAAATACCAGTCATTTCAGCTAACAAGCATTCTTATGGAATGCTTGGATGGTAATTTAATTTTTATCTTTCAAACAGATCCTGCTTACAGAGAATAAATACAGATAATCACTAGACATGTCTTAATGTGCTAGAAAATGTTTTAAACTGCAGAAGAAATGATCTCTAGTTTACCTTGGACTACTAATCAAACAAAAAAGATTTTCTTGCAAATTGTACTGTGTACAAAAACTTCTATTTATCTAACAGAAGTTATCAACAGTTGCTTTATTTTTTCTTATCAGGATACATATTAATTTTCTTTTTTCATCTTTGCAGAGTTTTATCTCAGGTATTGGCAATTGGATTGCAGATGAAGTGCTATACCAAGTCAGTGTACCCTGCGTTCTCTAAAATCAATATGTTCATCACAGAAACTTCAAATTTGGTTAATATCATAGCTGTAGAGTTTGCCATCATTTTTTTTAATCCATGACTTCAACTTTCAACTACTTTCTACAATTTTTTCTCCAACTATGTGGGTCATAAATGAAATTAAATGATCCCCTGCTTTCTTGTTATTAGCTTGTGGGTGAGTGTAACGGAAAAGCAGATTTGGTTGAAATGTTTTTGGTGCTTGGTGCTCCCAACTGTAGTCTATAACCAGAAAAATCTCAGAAAGAAGAAGATGCTATGGCTCTTGTTGGCGTTGGGCCGGGTATGCTTGTTCTGGTTCTTTAATGGACTCCAAAGGATTAGGAATTGGCTGTGGAAGCCTTTTATATTATTCATCAAACAGCAATGATGAGAGTTGTATGGTCTTGCATTGCACCTGCCTGCCCATGCAAAAGAGCTTATCCTAATCAGGGTCCTGGGATGGTGATGACAGAACCACATGTTATGACAGTAAGGAGAGACCTGGAAAAGTGAAGGTGAAGAAACCTGCTGCTTGAGTTGTTGAAAGTGGTGAAAGATCGAGTGATTTTGAATCCACTAAATCATTAAGAATGTGGTCTCTGGCATGTGAGATTTAATTGGTTGATGCTTGACCACCAGGAAATTTACGAGCAGGAGATGAGCTATTCTGTAGTTGAGATGACTTGTTCTAGGGAAGTTTGTCTGGTTGATTATTGAATGAAGTGCCGAGTTTTCGGAGAACTTGAAAACTTTAGAAGTGAAACCAAGATGTACCTGTTACACGGTCTTGGGTAGAACTCGCCCTAAAAGCTAGCTATTAAGGTGAGGGTGCCTTCATGCTTGTATGCTTAATATTACTTTAGTACTCAAGTGATGTGGGACTTCGCTTCACACCCTCCCTCATGCCCAGCATGCTCACTCAACAGCACCTACGGTGTGTGGGTCAGGGACACGCACCCTACCCATCTTTCAGTACTCTAGCTCTAATACTATGTTACATGGTTTTGGATAGAACTCGCCCCAAAAGCTAGCCATTAAGGTGAAGGTGCCCTCACGCTTATATGATTAAATATTACTTTAGTACTCAGGTGACGTGGAACTTCGCTTCACAGTACCCACAAAGAGGAAATTCACAGGAATAGTGGATCTATGTGATCGAAAATTATTGGTGTATCAAATATTTAAGCTATTTTTTATTTTTGTTTGGTTCCATGTATCTCGAGATTATTCTGTGTAAGGACCAAACTTCATTTCCTTAACAAGATCTGAAATTGGCACTCGGTTGGGAGAGAATTTAATGAAAGTTTCTTGATATACCTTAAGGAGATTATATTTTGAAATTAGCATTCGGAGATGTTGGAGAGAACCTTTCCTTCTGTTTTTCTCTAGAGAAGCTTCTGTGGCGGACCAAGCTACCGGTGCAGTTAGTGAGGTATTTCGGAATGTTGGATTGAGGAGGAATGTGCAAGACTGGGAGTTGGATCAGTTGTCTAGCCTTCTCAACTTAGTGTATGGCTGTAGGGGTGTGGGGAAAGGGCGAGACTCGTGGTGGGCTGTAGCAAAAAAAAAGGGTGATTTGAGGTGAAGTATTTTTATGAAGTGTTGCTGGGGAGGCTGAGGGTAGAGTTTCCTTAGAAAGGCATTTGGGCCTAGCCTTCTTAGCTTAGTGTAGGGGCTTCAAAAGGCATTTTGTTAAGGAGGAGGGTAGAGTTTCCTTCGGAATGCATTTCATATAGCCTTCTTAGTTTTAGTGTATGGGCTTTGAAAGGAATTTCATTAAGGAGGTGGTGACATCTTTTTGTGTGCCTTCTTTGTGTGGCATGCATCTCATGAAGAGATCCTTATGATTGATCATCTTATCAAGAGGTGAAAGATTTTTATTAATTGGTGTTGCCTATGCAAAGTGTATGTGGAGTCAATTTTACACCTGCTTATCCACCACGATGTCATTAGGGATCTTCGGAGATTGGTTTTGTATCGATTGGGTTTTCCATAGGGACATAGGCGGGTTCGCATGTTGGCTAAATAGGCCTTTTCACGGAGAAGAGTAGTCTTTGTATAGGATTTTGGATTATTTTTTTGGCCGTTTTGTATTGTTGGTTTTCAGGAAGGTTATGCATAACCTTGATCAAATTGTGGATTTTTTTTGTTCTCTTCACTTTCACCCATAGAAGCGCATGGCCTTTTTTCTTATTTAAGCTAATAGGCAAGGTTGTTAAGATCGCGATCCGGATTGTAGGATCGTACGATCCAATATATAACATTCAATCCAACTCGTATTTTGGATCGGGCCCATGTCAAGATCGTGGTAGGATCATATCAGGATCGGTGGGATCATATCAAGATCGCGATTCCATGCGATTCTGATTTATAGGGTTTTTTTTGCCAACTTTAAAACAAACAACCCTTTATCGAGATAAAAGAAGAAGAAAAATTGACCCTTTAAGTTGCGATTAGGGCAATACAAATTGGGGAAAGAGAAATTGGACATCAAAGTTTCAGATTTTGTGGAACCAGGTATCCTTCTTCTTCAAATCTTCCTTCTTTGTATTTTTTTTTTTGCTTTTTTCTGTCTCTTCTTCGTTTCTTATTCTTCTTCACTGCTGGTCTTCCTTTTCTTCGTTGCTTTTCTTCTTCTTTGTTTCTCTTCTTCTTCTTCTATGTGTTCGATTCTTCTCTGTAGTTTGAATGACCATTTTTCTTCTCCCAACTTCTTTGTTCCTCCTCTTCTCTCATCTCTGTTCTGTAGTTCGACTGTTCTTCTCTATATATTTTTTATTTTATTTTTTTGTTGTGTTTCTGTTCTTGACCAAAGCGAACACATGAGAGATTGCAAACCAGAACTTTGATTGAAACATTTGACAAGAACTTTGAATTACTTTTTTTTTCTTTTTTTTTTTCATGTTTCTTCATTTTTCTTGCCTTTTTCTTCTTCATTTTTCTTGGTTCTTCTTTGCTGCTGCTGTTGTTCTTCTTTGTTTCTTTTTCCCTGAACTTTGTTGGAAAAAAAACATTTTAACTTGAACCACAAATTTTGTTCAGCACAACTCTATACCAATTCTTTGCTGAAAAAATGTTTGAATGCTACTTTGAATTGCTATATTTCTTTTTTTGAGGGATCATTCTATATACATTTTGATAGTATTACTTAGTCATATAAAAATTATAGCTTTTTTTTATCATTTTAGTAGGATCATACGATCCTCGATCTGATCCTAAGATCCGATCCGGCAGACTCCCAAAACGATCCTGTGTATGATCCCGATCTTAACAACCTTGCTAATAGGTGTTTCTTTTTGGCATAGGTTATCATGGTGCAACCTTTTTGTAAAATGGGTGCCATCCCCCCTTTTGATGCCTTTTAAAAATAAAATTTGCCTTCATCATGAAATTAAAAAAATTAATTGAAGACGCCTTTGATGGTTAGTTCTCTAGCTTGTTTCTAGAAATACAGATTTTTTTTCCCCAGCAATGCTACAATGATCACATTTTAATACCACGTTTGATTTACCATGTGAGCTGTCACCACTACATTAGTTGAATGGATCCCATCACTTGTGCATATTTCCAATGCAGTGGTGACAACTCACATGGTAAACCAATGTGGCATAAAAATGTGATCATTATAGCATTATATTTTATTGTGGTAGATTTTAGTTTCTTTTTCTTTGATGGCAGCCCAAGAGTGTTGATTTTAAATGTATTGACTTTGCAAAATTCCTATTATTTCAATGCATCTTTATGTGATTATTAGCTGCGTTCGCTATTTCTGCAACTCTAGTTCTAGCGAAATGGTTGAATTTTATTTACTTTACTATCTTTCAATTATTACTCACAGGCAAAAATTCATCCGCTGCAAATTGCCTCCAGCCTTTCCAAAGAAAGCTGCGTAGCATTGCACAAGTGCATTAAAGAGGTCAGTGATCTTTTTTAATTTAATTTTATTTTTTGTGCTGGACGGTTCACTTTCTTTACAGCTAGTATAGAAGCAATACTTGTAGGTTATTCAATATGCGGTTGAAGTTGATGCCGACTGCAGCCGCTTCCCACTCGAATGGTTGTTTCATTTTCGGTGGGGGAAAAAGCCTGGACAAGTTAACGGTAAGATGTTCTGATATATGTGATAGTTTTGACAGTATCAATTGATTTCACAGGTCATTGCAAAAGCTGTTGAAGTTGGGGCAGATAGTAGTCAATTTCCTAGTAGTTGGATTTTCCATTCCCGCGAAAAGAAACCTGGCAAGGCTTTTGTTGATGGTTTGGCCTCTGACCTCCATAACAATCTTTTGTGGCGTACATACTCGATGTCCATAGCATAAGACTTGATTTTTGGGGATCGTGGTAACATCATTTTCATATGATTTTCTGAAAATAATTTTGGAATTTTATGTTTATTATCATCGAACTAGTTTCTATTTTTAGGAGGAAAAAAACTCTGAAAACAAACCAAACAGAGTGTTAGAATCTCACTTTTACTAAAGAGTAATTAAGTAGCAATAAAGTATTTTGATAAACAAATTACAGACGACCTTAGCAATGAAATAATTCATCAAATTTGTGTTTTAATTCAAATTTTATTTTTCTCTTGTGCACAATTTTACCATCCCAAAGTTAACAATCTGTTCAATTGCCTTCCGCAAAGACATTAATGAGCTTCTGGTTTATGGCAGGGAAGACAATTGAGTTTATTGCTGCTGGTGGCAGGGTATATTGTCCAAACTCTCTCTCTTTCTCCAGCTTGCTTTTCTAAAACTTTCCTTTGTATGTAATTCTTTTTTCAACACTAGTTAATTTCAAGGGTTTTGTTTCTTCTGTCTAGACAACGGCATATGTACCAGAGTTACAAAAGCTGAGTGGATCTCAAGTTGCAAAAGCACAAATTAAACCGAGAAAGCAAACTGTTAAGAAGGGAAGCAAAGATGTGGACATGGATGGTGATCTTAGTGCACCAGGAAGTGAGGATGAGGAAAATGCTAAAAGTGCAAAATCAAAGGGAGGGAGGACCATGAGTGGACGTAAGAAACCGCCTGCAAAAAGAAAGCTAAATGGAAGCGATGAAGATGATGACGACGACAGCAATAATGATGATGATGATGATGATGATGACGATGACGACGATGACACAGATCAGAAGAAGAAAACTAAAACAGCTAAGAAGCCTCCTGCTAAAACAAAGTCCAAGAAAGCGACGGTTAAGGTGACCAGAAGAAAAAAATGAGAGGAAGGAAGAATAAGCCTCCTGTGGTAGAAAGTTCGAAGAAAGTGATGCGATGGTGTGATACGGATGGTTAATGATGATGACATAGTTGGACGACAGGAGGAGGAAATGGGATATGAGGGGTAATGAAGGGAGCGCAAACTAAGGTGGAGACTTCTAAGAATAGAAGTTGAAACTAGAAGTCAAAATGGCAAGCAACTAGAGAAGAAAGTGAAATAGTCTACTTCTTTTCTATATTTTGGTAGAATGGAAGGGAGAGTATTTGCTAATCTTGGTTATAGTTTCAGGTTTTTTTGGGGCAGTAGTACCTTAACCCTACTTTCAGAACCTTTGCCACAGTGCAGATGACTTTTTTTCATTGTATGCTGAACTTGCATGATATCAGCCATGTTTATTATTATTTTTTTAATCATGAAATTTTGTGTTATTGTGTTTGGTATAATTTCTGCGTATAACGTGTGAGACTAAAATAACTCAAAGCTTTTAAAAAAATAGATGATTATTGGGAAGTAGGTGAATGGGAGCTTTTAGTTTCTGTTATTTGATTATCAATTTTCAACTTACAACACCAAAATGACATATTTTTTGTTGGCTTGAACTCCATGGCTTTCACTTTGAAGTTGCTTGTTTTCCATTTTTGATAAATTAACTTAATTTAGGTGTTTTTGTATTTGCATGCTGCTTATTTTTCCCAATGTTTCTGAGCCTTCATAGTTACAAAATTTGATCTTAACCTAAATTTGCTACTTTTGTTCAGTGAATTTGTTGGTAGAAAATGACATATTTAGAAAGGTATATGGGTTATATTACATAGACAAGTGGCCTATTAAGGTACAACTGAATATGTAAGAGCATGTGCTAAACAAAAATCTCTCAAGTTACTCTCTAGCAGATCAAATGAAGTTTATTCTAAATTCACTCCTGTACATCCACATGACTCGCGATGAATTGCACAAGAATAACTCTAGTGAGAAGAAATTGGTCACAAAACTGGCACAAAATCATTTCTCTCATATTTCCCTTTCGCACAAATTCCACTCTCTTGTGCAAACATATGGCATCATGCTCTCTGAGAAAAAGATGAAAATTGGTATATCTAATATTGGATTTTTAGGAATGCACATATCAAATTGCCAATACAGCATTCAGCCTCGCATAGGTTTGATCATTTTCTTGATGCCAATTTCACAACCAAACAAGTTCAACAATTTCTTGGCATTGTGAATTGCATGACAAATGTTATCCCAAGTTGGCTCAATATTGAACCCCACTCTCAGCTCAACTGAGAAAACATGCATTTCCATCAGATGAGACGTGTATCACTGCTGTCAAAGTCTGTAAATGGATGGTAAGATTTCCCAAAAGTCAATCTTATTGACAAATTTTATAAAATCTAGTCCATTCACGTGTATTATGTGACCCATTTTGTGTTTGATTTTTGTATCTGTATTGATTGCACAACGAAGACCAAACCACACCACTCTTGTTTCAACTAATTTCAGAGCTTCCCCTTCCCACCATAGCTAGACCTCGAACTCAGATATCACCTAGCTCAAATGGATAAGTACGAATCCTCTTGAATTATTTGAATTCATATATCTTCATCCATGATGATTGCATTGACTTGAATTCCCTCAAGCTTCCACCTTCAAGCTTGGAATAATCATGTGCTTAAAAGCCCTACAGTGGGCATACCTCAGAGACCTTTACACACGGTGCAAGCCTCTTGTTCTACGCCAGGAGAAAATTAGCTATCAAAAAACGAAGGTTCTTGGTTTCACGCATGTGCTTGTTTCGGTTAGCCATTTGGTTGTCAATGGAACTCACAAAAGAACGATTATATTTATCGAAAAGCTTTGCATTTCTATGAAGTTAGCATTCTTTACCTTCACACAAACAGCTCTTCAACTAAAAGAACAATGCTTGCACATGCTCAACAACTTTATATGTACGACAATAGTGATTTACAAGAGAAACGCTCTCAAAGCATCCACAACTTTCTCGGGCCTGTTAATAACAGTTTACTGGTCAGAAATTAAAAATGAAATTCATTCCGATGCCCATATCAGAGTAAGTTACTTACCAGTCTTCCTGCGGCATATGGCCAGCACCTTCTATCAGCTTAAGCTTGACATTAGTAGGGTTTCCTTTCTGAAACTCTTCTGCTACTGAAGAAGGCAGATACTTGTCTTCTGTTCCCCAGGCAACTAATATTGGCTTATCCCAGCTAATAGAAGAAGCCGTTTTTTCAGGAACCAAGAGCAGAAGCAGAAGAAGAAATGTAGGGTTAGCTGAAGCCATTAATATTTCAAAAGGCTACACCCTGAGGATAATCATAAAAAAGTAACAAACCAGTGCTTACTTCCCAAAGATGCAACTCTAGTAGGCCCCCAAACAATGGTATAATTTCCCATATAATAACATGGAAAGTGACTCACAAACGGAAAATATATACAAAATTGTATACTAGAATGATGTGGCAATGACAATCTTGAAAATATAAGTCACAATAATAGGCTTTCGTTTTTGAAGTGATAGAATGCAAAGCTGCCACATCATTCGGGACCAAAAATTCTGTATAAATTTTGTGTATATAGCACTACTAACATACGTGTTATGACTTCAAGTCGAACGTTGCCAAACCATCTGAGTTCTTTTCACACCCATTAAATCATAAAAGAACAATTAAGAAATGCATTCTCAACCAACAATGGGAAGCAGATCATGCAAGGGACGGACATGAACATTTTTGTCATCAATTTGGACGTATTAACTGGTAATGCAATTACACTATCAACCTTAGTATCAGCACATGGTTGACCTGCATTTTACACCTAGTTCATCTACATCATGAGCGTGACTTGGCTCTATATTGCACACTATCAAAATGGAGATGCGAATTTGAGTTTCCAAATTCCAACGCAACATTGTCCAAAACTAGGAATTAGAAGACAAGAACAAAAATATGTGAGCAACCAATCCTACTTTCTCTTCAGTTTCATCCAACTTGAGCACTACTAAAGCTACCACAACTACAAAACTTTTCTTTGGGCAAGTGGTTTTTTTATATAAATTCCAAAATTTTAGTGTATGATATATTGTTATTAATGATTTTCTATCAGGCTAAAATTCCCATATAGCACCTATCTTACTCGCTTCAACCTAACACAGTGAAATATAAGCAAACATAATAGTTGTGTGCTACATGTGTGTGCGGATACAAATAAATATATTTATTTATTTATGCATAGGCATATATAAGACTATTCAGAACCACTGGTGACCATATCTTGATTAATCATAATGGTATACCTTCCAGATGCAAAACCAGCTGCTATTTGGCTTGAGATTCCTTTGAAGTTGGCTCTTTTTGCAGCTTCAAGCAAAGCTGAAACACCAAAGTATGCAAAATAAAATTTTTAAGTGGTTTGTCTTCATTATATATGCATAAGCAACTAGAGTATTAACTGGAGGAAGATAGTTATCCCATTAAGAAATCTTTTATCTATATATGGAACAAATTTTTGAACATCATTGCCCACGTGATGCAAAATAGTAGATAATTCTGTAACACACAACATTGTTTATACAATCTTCATCAAATAAAAATCATAATTAGATTTTGCTGAACAGTATATGTGAAAACAGAAGTTGTATACAAATAAATTCCCTGCTCAACATGGCATATAATTGGGTGGTTAGAGTTTGAACTCGAAGATGAACTAATCAAAAGCAGAAGTCTTCAGTTTCTGTTTTTTCCTACTATATGTGCTAAATGACAGGTATTTATAGATATTTATGGAGAAAACTACATGTCATGTATCATGAAAGTGTTAAAAGCAGGTAGAGCACAAACCAAATCCTGGTCCACTGCTTGACAAATACGGTAACCGATACACATCAGCCTTTTCCAGCTTCAGGACATAACTGTCACAGGAGAGTAATCATGTCCTTAGATAAAAATAAATAAATAGACAAACAAACACATGCATTTAGATTGATGCAAAATAAATAACTTAGTGAAGTTCTTCAAAGCTGCCAAGGAGCATTGATGTTGATTTCATACTTAAGCTTTCTTACATAATAAGCAATTTAGCATAGTTTGCAAATATAAACCAAATTCTTTTTGCATTATAATGTTTGTGACACATATTATGTCTCCATGCCTCCTGCATTTCTTAAATATTTCTCCTGAAGGGTTTTAGGGTGATTTCTCTATATATAGCGCAAAACCAAAGAAATAATACTAAAGACGTGACATAATTAGGAGAACAACAAATGCACCTAATTTGAGCACAGTAATTCAATGAATCCAGTAACATACAAGGGACCTCAAAACCTCACATGTCCAAACAAGTTCTCTTGCTCGGTAACACTTGAAATTTATCATGATATTTAGCATTTTTGGATGCCAAATGCTAGTGAATCTTAGCGGTAGTAGGATAATATTCTTGATACAAAAACCCAGCTTGAGTTAACACCGAATTACAGAGGATATTTTCTTCTTTTATTGTTAGTTGGGATTAAAGACAAGAAAGATTGGCAGAACAATAAAAGTGACAAAGGGGGCAGATATTGTTGCACAATGCACATTAATCAGAAGCCAACTTAACAACTTGTGATTTCTCAGAGTACAAAATACACTTTTTGATACATACGGGCTACCTGCTTCAATAAAGCGCTCAGCCTCTATTGCATTCTGGCAAGTAAATTCACCCAAGAGAGGAAATCTGAAAGAAATGACAAATTCAATCAAATATAGATATAATATTCATGAAAAATTTAGAGGAGTAATGAAATAGTGTAATGCCATGCGCACCATTCAACTCAACAAGTCAATATTAAAGAGCCGTAAAAAATCATTTCTTAACCAATAAAACTAAAAAACAAAACAAGAAATTTTGTAGCCAATGAGGAAGGTCCATCAGTCCACACATGTCTTGAAATCAAATGCTATCAAGAAAATTACTTACTTAGGAGGAAAATAAAGCATAAAAGATGTACCCTTGATCCTTCAAAGCAAGTATTCAAATGGCACTATGCCAAATAATTTCTATTTTTTCATATGGACACATCAAATGAATATTTAAATAATATAGTAATGACCTCATTTAACGTATGGAAGAAAGGGTTTGAAATGGCTAAGGTAATGATAAATTGGAGAGAAACAAGAAGGGCGGCATACAATTCTCAGTTGATAAATAAAACCAATTAGACAAACAAATCACATATAAATAAATGCCCATAAACTCTTTCATAAGATACTCCAATAAGATACGCATAAGGTAGCAGTTTGCTAATGCCAAGTACACTACCTAAAAACACTAAATAATTCATCGCTTGATAAGCGAAATGTGTAGGAAAATTGTTAAATTTCAGATAAACCGTTCTAAACTTCAAAAATTGGATCTTGAGGACATTGTGCATCATGGAAGCACCACAAGATGCCAATCACAGATTCATCCACTCAATCAAGGGTAATTCCTAATGGTTCATTTGAACCTAATATATACAACAGGTGGAAGATAAGATAAAGTATAGCCAAAAGTAGTTGGCCTACTGATGGCTGTCACAAAAAATAAACCTGAGCTTTTGAAACAATCCAGGAACTGGAGAGGAATCTGTTATTGGACTGTTTAAAATTGCTAGCTTCAATATTCTGCTAGGATTTTTCAAGGCCCAAGTTAATCCATAAGAACCTACAAGAAATCCCTGCATAAAGACTATGTTAAGTTACAAATTAGATTTGTAGATTTAGTATGATAGTTGACCACACAAATGATCTACTTATAACTATGACTGGCAAAAAATGATTCAGTTACAGCTTCATTGAACTTTTATGAATCTTTGCAACTATAATAACCAAATGCAATGCCTCATAAATGTAACATGATAAAAATCACTGATAAATTTTCAGTTTTATCAAATTTGTTCAAACCTGAACTACTAGGTAAAATGGAGATTTGACCCCCAGGACATCTAGTAATTTTCCAAATTCATCATGGAACTCCTTTTCTGTCACCAAAAATTATTAAAATATTAGAAATCACACTCAACAGAACCACAAAAACATTGAGATACAATTTAATATTGAGATTGACACTGACCGGTGTAGTCAAAACCGTATCCTGCCTGTGGCTTGTCACTGAAACCAAACCCTATCCAATCAGGTGCAAAGCAGTGGAATCCAGAATCTGCCATCTAGTCAAAGAACAAAAAATGAATTCAATGTGCAATGACAGAATAATTAGTAAAGAGCAGATTAATGTGCTCAAATCGCCATATGCAAAAATAAACAATGCCTAGGAATCTTTAATGAAAATTTAATTCATATTCTTGGCCCATTCACACTATTGGATCCATTACCGCCAACTCAAACAGCTGCCAACATTATTTTCTCTCCTGATTGGAGTGGATTTGTTATCTTTACCTTATATGTAGCCAACAAAGTACAAGGCCAAATAGCTTGTTATCAAAACAGGAAGGTAAAATTAAAAAACAAATGGAAAAATGTCAGTGTTCCTGGACATGGAGCACCATGGTAGTGTGATTTCTGTAATTCTCAATATATCTCAACATGAATCTATATAACCAAAATCAGCAACAAACCTGAGACATGACAACTCGATAGCTAAAAGATTGTGTTGGAGCCCCATGAAGGAAAACAATGGTTCCGCGGCGGCTCTCAGGTGCTCCTGCAGGCCCAGAATCTGAATGTCAAAAAACTGAGAAGGAAATAGATAAATGTTCCAGCAGTGAAAAGTTTACCTGTTTCTCTCACAAACCATCTAAACTGCCCAGATTTGATGGTAGAGCCAAACTCCTTTCCTTTGTCTTCTATCCTCTAGAATTTAAAAGTTTGCATGTCAAAATGGTACGACAATTTAATAACAGGAGTATCAAGCCATTCTCTAATTTCACACTAAACTAAAAATATATGCAGCCAGTGCCGCAGATAGTAAACACCTTTTGAAGTCAGTACAACTAAATTATCTCAGTTCAGAGTACCATTAGATTGACATCTTTAACGAAGAAAGTGTATTCGCATCAAAAATAATCTACTTCCATTGTTAATATAATTTAGATGATGTTATCGACCAAATTTCAAGCTTTCAAATTTATTTCTCCACCATCAGTTACAATGCTTAACTGTAGATAAAGTTCACTGCTACAAGCCTACAACCTTGAATGGGTTGAGTTAACTTGAAGTATTCACACTCCTCAAATGAGAAAAAATTTATTATTTTACATTTATAGTGACTACATTTTAATCAAATGTTCACATAAAAACCTTATTCACTGAAGGTTTGTTTTATTTATTTGTTTTCAAAATAAATTTTAAAAAAAAAAAAAACCTAGAGCAAGTATGGATTGATGCGTTACAAAATGCAGCCTACGGACATGTGACTTATATTAACAAGGAATGAGTTATATCTGCATATTGTCATTAAAATGACAATGCAATTTTTGTCTCTAGTTTTGGACAGAATTGACATGATCTGTTCATGGTTTTGAAGAAGCATTATTCAACACGCATTGAGAAGGATATGAGTAAGAAAAGATCAGCCAGTAAGGAATTGATGACTGATGTCTTCACCCATACAACACATATCCCAACCTAGAGTCATGCCCTTTTTTTCCCCCATTTATCATACAACTTTGGCTTTTACAAAATAGATCATATGATGTCTATATCAAGTGATCCACCCTCCCCCATATCCATATCATATGTGAACCCCTCTCCCATGAGGCGAGGCAAACACACAAAAAGAAAACACGGTTCTTGGAGATGCAAAAAGCGTCAAAATCTTTGATGGATCATGATAACTAGGATCTTTAATTGAAAAAGACAAAAAGAAATCAGAATCTCAAACTAAAATAATTGAGAAGTAATTTCTTTATTAAAAAATAACAAATTATGAAACAAAAACCATGGTGACAACTAGCGTTAACTGATAGAATTAGAAAGCACGAATACACAAACCAGTAAATGTAACAACACAAAAAAAAAAAACCTTGAAAAACATATGAAGCTTAGAAGTTGTAATGTCCAAGTATACATTTGAATAAATTAAAAAATTATACGCAAGAACCATAGCATTTCGTGATTCCTTGGTAAATCTACTTTGATTCTATGATACAAGTTCAACTCAATAACCTCTACAATAGTATAAAAATAAAAAAACCCAAAATTGGTATAAATTTGAAAATTGTTAATGCATTTCATTGGCCATATTTAATGACCTAAGAAGTAATTGGGTATTAAATTTCAATACCACAATTTCAATTTTCAATCATAAACAAGTAAATTTATAATATTAAAAGTACAAAAATAACATAATGTCAATACCATTACAAAGCTTAGGGTCCTGTTTGATTAGACATATTATAGCATAGGATTGGGATATTAATCATAGGAGTCATATTCCATTGATTCGTTGTAATTTTTGTTATCTAGATTAGATTTTGATGGATATTTTATCTAACAAAATTGGTAGACCCTACAACTAATAATGCAAAGTAAACATATAATTGAGATTATTTATTTTTATATCCATTGCAAAACAACGTTGACAGATCCCATGGATCGTTAATCCTCTCACTATTAATCCTGCTAATAAAACAGGACTAAGTGCACAATTTTTTTTATTTGTCAACTCAAAAATCTAAAAGATCCTGAAAACGCAAAGGACAGAACTTCAAAATGTGAAGCAAACAATCAGTAATTCCAGGAAAACAAAAATGATGTTGGAATAGGAACAATTCAAGTTCAATAAACTATGTGGAACTGCCTTAGGGACTCTTCAACCCTTAATCAAATCTATATTCTCTTAAACTAGATTAAAAAGTCATTAAAATCTCCCCCACTCCTTCACTCAAGCTGTGTTTGAATCATGGATTTGGGTAGAGATTTAGAAATGGAAAGGAAAAGCTGAGGGGATTTGAAATGGAGAATCGCCTTTCCCTTTCCATATTCATACCCAAATCCATGATCCAAACAGTCTCAAACTTGCACCAAATTGAGTTTTACTCAAATTTTGGGACCCAATTCCTTTACTTGTAAATTCATACCCATTCCAAACTTGCTCATTTCCTTTCCAAATCCATGATTCAAACACACGATTAGTTTCACCTAAACTTTTCATCATTCTCATTTATTCAAACCCATAACTTCCACTCAAACTTGACTCTTCCACAATTTTACTCAAATCTAATTTTTCTTATTGGAGTGTTTCACATCAAATTCACTTCTTTTACTGAATTTTGAGGAAAAACTACAAGTAAGGGTGGGAAAAGGCCTGACATAGAGCATTTGGCCGACATTGCCGTCCTCGGCGGGACTCTCGGGAAGCTGAATTGCGCTTTTACTCGAAGGATTGTTCGTGACGAAGCCGAAAGGGTTGAATGCCGGAGAATCGTCGCCCTCGCCTCCGTCTTTTTCAGAAGCTTTGGCAATGACGGTGGTGGCCGTTCTCCTACTCGTCCTCCTCCAACATCTACTATTGGCTGCGGCGGCGGCGGCGGTGGCGGTGATGGTGGTGGTGGTCGTCTTGGTCTTGATGGCACAGTGGTTGATTGATGAAGAAGAAGAAGAAGAAGAAGATGTTGGGAGGTTGAGAGGAGAGAGAAGAGTACAAGCCATTCGTTTCGTTTCAGAACCTAACGAACGAACACCACTATCTCTAACTACCTCACTATTCAACTGATAGATATTATAGTGGCTGAGAGATGACCTATCTCGCTTTGTTTGTGTGCGCGGATGAAAATTTTAGTGCGACCCACGCCTTTTTAGATAAATACTTCACATTATTGTTTTTTGTATTTTTTTTTATGTTAAATTAATATTAGGGGATTTTTTTTTTAAAGTCATGTTGTTAGGATTTTAATATAAAAGACACCTAATATTTTCATAGTATCTAAGTTCCCTCAATATCAATCTACTCCAGACATTCAGAGAAAATTTAGATATCCAGAGAAAATTCAGATAGTTTAGAAAAAATTCACACAATACAGGAAACTTTGTATCATCGTGTATTTTATATGTTCTCTTACGAATATCTTTTTATGGAGGGTTGCCATCAAATTTTGTTTGCTAATCCCAGTGCTTATTGCAGGTCAAGTCTAACAAGATGAGGTGGTTGACAGACAAGAAAAAGAAGAAGTCATTGGATGAGCTTGAACAAGAATTTCTTTAAGCACTACAAGTAATAAAACAAGTTATTTTTAGTTTGTTTTGTTTTTTTAAATGTACAAATTTATTGTGTCTTAGAATTTTGCTCAGACTACGGTTATACGGTGATTAAAATACTTCTGATTGTCCTACTGATTGTAGAATCAAAAGTATTATGCAGCGTTCTAGATTTTGGAAAAAAAAGAGTAATGATCTAGAGAAAATTCATACATCCAGAGAAAATTCACACATCTAGAGAAAATTTACACAGTCCAAAGAGAAATCACACAGTCCAGAGAAAATTCAATCTGATTTCCTCACATGCTCGACATGATTTGAACAACATAATTGATATTACTTTCATGTCTGTTCACCTTTCAATTAAAAAAATGTGCAACATAAATTTGGGATTTTGTATGTCTCATTTTTTGTAGATAATATGACATTCATCAAAGTAAATAAAGAAGCAGAAAGCTATTGGCATGAGAAAACTTTGTACCTACATGCTATGTATATATTGAAAAAGTTACTTTTTGTTTTTGTATGATTTGCAGTCCCAGAACCCCAACTGCACACATATGTCATCTGTAGATTTTAGGAAAAAAAGAGTAATGATCCAGAGAAAATTCACACAATCTAGAGAAAATTCACACAATCTAGAAAAAATTCAATCTGATTTCCTCACATACTCGACATGATTTGAACAACATAATTGATATTACTTCCATGTCTGTTCACCTTTCAATTAAAAAATCTGCAATATAAATTTGGGATATTGGATGTCTCATTTTTTGTAGATAATATGACATTCATCAAAGTAAATAAAGAAACAGAAAGCTATTGGCATGAGAAAGCTTTGTACCTGCGTGCTATGTGAGAGGGTAATTTGTAAACAAATTGGGCCGAGCTAGGAAGAGTCTTCTTTGGGAGTTGGACCGCGTAATGAGCCGAGATAAGGGCTGGTGTAGCTCGGTCTTAGGCCAAGAAGACATCTCATATTTTGGGTTTGGGCCAAACTATGGACCGAGGTATCAGTAGAAAGAGGATCGAGCTAAACGATAGCTCTGCCGAGCGTCATATCGAAGTCAAGACTGATAGTAGTACTTAAAGTATCACATAGCCGAAGTAACTTGGCTGACCGCAATGTTAGCCGAGGTAAAGATGTCAGCCGAAATAAGTGGGCCTGGTGGTTAGCCGAGGTAATGGTGAGAAAGGATGTCGGGCTTGGTATAGCTCGGCCGGTCTTGGTATAACTCGGCCGAGCGCCATCTACATCATTACTTAAGCGTGTGACCGAGGTAACTTAGCCCGGTGTGGTTGCAGCAGCTTATTAAAAGGAGGTAGCATCAATGGCGAAGGCCGAGCTGTACATAGCTCGGCAAGGTGGCATCCGTTAGATCGGCTTTCGATCACACGGTCCGAAGGGCAGGGGACCGAGATAAATCAGTTCGGGCAGGAATGTATAACCGAGGTAAAAGGTTCAACCATCTCACTTGGCTTGCAGTGATGAGACTCCTAGTAGGACTCTGCTAAGGAGAGTTAGAGTCCTACTGGGATTTGCAAAACCATCTCACTTGGTTGGTAATGAGTAGGAGTATGGCCATAACCCCCGATTAAGTTGGCAGCCATCTTCGCATAGTAGAGTCAAATTCAACTGTGATGCAGCTTTTTGTCAGCACTCTTCATCAGCTGCACTGGCTATGATTCTTAGAGACTCAAAGGGTATTGGATGGTTGTGCTAAGTCTATTGAGGCTTCCTCTGCAGCACAAGCCGAGGCACATGCAGTGCGTATGGCGTGTCTCATGGCTCAAGCTCTCAATCTCAGTATCCCAATTCTTACTCTAGAATACACAGAGCATATTGTCTATTGTCTAGTTGCTAACTTAGGCATCGGAGGGGTTTCCGGCACACACCCGCCGGTTAGCTCACGTTTGTGTTTTTAGGGAGTAAAGCAGCGATGTATGGAGGAGCGCAGACTTAATCAACAGGATTATACGAGAAGATTTATTTCTTTCCCGTACAATTGGTGCCGTCTGTGGAAATTTCACGAAGAACAAAACCTCTTGATCAAGTCTTCCTCTCTAGTTGAAAGCAATATCGCACAATAAAGACTTGCTACAATCTGCTATTGATGGACAAACACCGGAAGGGGGTGGGAGGCGCGAAGTTTTACCTTCTATCCCACCCATGACGGAATCAGATCCCCAGCGAAGGAATCCGCAGAGAGAAGCAAGAGAAAGATAGGACTCAAGCCCACACCACTCTCAAAGCCCTGATAGACAAAGGCGGAAGATGGATCCACAGGTTCTCGAAGATCGCGTAAGGAAGCAAGACAAAGTAATAAGAAGAATGACGACTGACATAGAGTCTATAAAGAGCCAGATAAAAGGCAAAGGGAAGAAAAAAGGAGTCAGAGACAGATGTGGAGGATTTGAAGCAGAGAAAGTCGAAAAAGACGAAGACAGAGAAGGGAGATTTAAAGAAAAAGAAGAGCAGTGAAGAAGAAAGACGAGTTAAAAGACGGATTTCTCATGATGATGATAATGGTTCTGAGTCGGAGGAAGAACAATTGCGTGATCAAAGAGCGGGATGCAGCAGCAACAAGGAAGCTAGCTGAGCCAAAATTAACACAGAGAGAGGAAGAAGAAGCTGTTTAGAGATCGAATGCTTTGGAGGAAGATGACATGGAGCTATAAGGAAAGTTTCAAGGCAAGAGTATTTGAAGAAACTGAAGGAGTTCAGAGATGATATAAAAGACAAGCAGTATCTATTTGATGGTGTAAAATTGACTGAAGTAGAATATCGTGAACTGAGTTGAGGGATTCAATGACAATGACGCTGCCCCTTACTATGGAAGCCCTGATAGAGAGAGTGCACCAACACATCAAGGTAGAGGAAGATGCAGCGCGCACCAAGGCAGAGTCTGGCACAACAGCGATGTCGGACAAAACACCTTCGGCAAAAGATAACACGGTTGACAAGTAGGACCGACCGCGCAAAAATCTTTGCCCTTAAGGGGCAATTGAGAGGGTAATTTGTAAACAAATTGGGCTGAGCTAGGAAAAGTTTTCTTTGGAAGTTAGGCCGCGCAATGGGCCGAGATAAGGGCTGGTATAGCTCGGTCTTAGGCCAAGAAAACATCTCATATTATGGATTTGGGCCGAACTATGGGCCGAGGTGTTTGGGCTTCGCAAGTTGGACCTCGTCCTTGTTAGTTCGGTCGGAGACTGCTGCAGTTAGCTCGGTCTAAATAGACAAAACCAAGGTATCAGTGGGGGGAGAACCGAGCTAAAGGATAGCTCTGCAAGGCGTCATCTCAGAGTCAAGATTGACAGTTGTGCTTAAAGTATCACCGAACCGAAATAACCTGGTTGACTGCAATGTCAGCCGAGGTAAAGATGTCAGCCGAGGTAAAGGAGGTAACATCAATGGCGAGGACCGAGTTGTGTATAGCTCGGCAGGGTGGCATTCGATAGATTGGCTTTCGATCACACGGTTCGAATGGCAGGGGACCGATAAGGCAGTTCAGTTAGAAATGTATAACTGAGGTAAAGGGTTTAGCCATCTCACTTGGCTTGCAGTGATGAGACTCCTAGTAGGACTCTGCCAAGGAGAGTTAGAGTCCTACTAGGATTGTGCAAACTATCTCACTTGGTTGGTAGTGAGTAGGAGTATGACTCCTAGGAGGACTCTGCTAAGGAGAGTATACTAGGATTGTGCAAAACCATCTCACTTGGTTGGTAGTGAGTAGGGTGTGTGATTTCTAGGAGGACTCTCATAGGGAGAGTTGGAATCCTACTAGGATTGTGCTAAAGTAAAGTCTATAAAAGCTCATGATCAGACCTATGGACAGGTATCCCAATTCTTACTCTAGAATACACAGAGCATATTGTCTATTGTCTAGTTGCTAACTTAGGCATCGGAGGGGTTTCCGGCACACACCCGCCGGTTAGCTCACGTTTGTGTTTTTAGGGAGTAAAGCAGCGACGTATGGAGGAGCGCAGACTTAATCAACAGGATTATACGAGAAGATTTATTTCTTTCCCGTACAATTGGTGCCGTCTGTGGAAATTTCACGAAGAACAAAACCTCTTGATCAAGTCTTCCTCTCTAGTTGAAAGCAATATCGCACAATAAAGACTTGCTACAATCTGCTATTGATGGACAAACACCGGAAGGGGGTGGGAGGCGCGAAGTTTTACCTTCTATCCCACCCATGACGGAATCAGATCCCCAGCGAAGGAATCCGCAGAGAGAAGCAAGAGAAAGATAGGACTCAAGCCCACACCACTCTCAAAGCCCTGATAGACAAAGGCGGAAGATGGATCCACAGGTTCTCGAAGATCGCGTAAGGAAGCAAGACAAAATAATAAGAAGAATGACGACTGACATAGAGTCTATGAAGAGCCAAATAAAAGAAAAAGGGAAGAGAAAAGGAGTCGGAAGACAGAGAGGCAGGATTTGAAGCAGAGAAAGTCGAAAAAGACGAAGACAGAGAAGGAAGATTCGAAGAAAAAGAAGAGCAGTGAAGAAGAAAGACGAGTTAAAAGACGGACTTCTCAGGATGATGATGATGGTTCTGAGTCGGAGGAAGAACAATTGCATGACCAAAGAGAGGGGTGCAGCAGCAACAAGGAAGCTAGCTGAGCCAAAATTAACACAGAGGGAGGAAAAGGAAGCTGTTCAGAGGTCTAATGCTTTGGAGGAAGATGACATTGAAGCTATAAAGAAAGAAGGCAAGAGTATTTGAAGAAACTGAAGGAGCTCAGAGATTATATAGAAGACGAGCAGTATCTATTTGATTGTGTAAAATTGACTAAAGCAGAATATCGTGAACTGAGTTGAGGGATTCAATAACAATGATGTTGCCCCTTACTATGGAAGCCCTGATGGAGAGAGTGCACCAACACATCAGGGTAGAGGAAGATGGGGCACGCACCAAGTGTCACGGCCTTGGAATTTCTGAACCAACCCTCAGTCTTTCCAAGCCAACCGTGCGGCCTTAGATGCTTGTAGCACGCGTTGCTCGCACCTAAGTAAGCCTTTTGTGGAAGGGAGCTAAGGGAATGCACACACAAGAGAGACTTAGAGAGAACACTTGGAGAATATTAGCTTTGTATTGCACTTGGAGAAAGCTTACAACTCTTGGGATTCTTACTTCTTGGTTGTTGGTTGTTGGTTTGGCCAAATGAGGGCCTCCCCTTTATATAGCCTTACAAGGATTATTCTAGAACTACTATGGTGGAGAGTGTTCTAGACACTTCCACCTATTACATCTAATAGACTATTCTAGAACTATATGGATGGAGGGGATTCTAGATCCTTCCCTCATCCTCAAAAAGCCTATTCTAGAACATACATACAACCTTCAAGTATTATGTATAATGCTCTATATTATTCTAGAGTCTTCTAGGCAATTCTCCTATAGCCTTTATTCTTGTAGCCATTCTAGAGAGTTCCAGAACCCTCTAGCATCCTTCCTGGTCTTCATACTTTCTCAAGTCTTCCAGGAGCTTCCAAGCCATTCTAGTAGTCTCTTTTTCTTGAGATTTCCTTCTCTTGGACAATTTGGCCTGGTCACGTTGGCAGGTCGTGACACAAGGCAGAGTCTGGCACAACAGCGATGTCCGACAAAACATCTTCGGCAAAAGATAACACGGTTGACAAGTAGGACCGACTGCGCAAAAATCTTTGCCTAACTAGGGGCAAAGTGGGTTGGCAGGTTTGACCAACTCTTTCTGAAAAGTCTTTGCCCGACTTGGGGGGCAATCAGGACGTTTGGTCGGAATAACCAAACACTTTACTCTAGGTTGGCCGGAATAACCAACTTAGAGGTTGGCTGGAATAAATCAACACCTCTCCTAAGCCCAGGATAAGGATCCAGGCTGCAGGACGTTTGGTCGGAATAACCAAACACTTTACTCTAGGTTGGCCGGAATAACCAACTTAGAGGTTGGCTGGAATAAACCAATACCTCTCCTAAGCCCAGGATAAGGATCCAGGTTGCAGGACGTTTGGAATAACCAAACACTTTACTCTAGGTTGACCAAAATAACCAACTTAGAGGTTGGCTGGAATAAACCAACACCTCTCCTAAGCCCATGATAAGGATCCAGGCTGCAGGACGTTTGGTCGAAATAACCAAACACTTTACTCTAGGTTGGCCGGAATAACCAACTTAGAGATTGGCTGGAATAAACCAACACCTCTCCTAAGCCCAGGATAAGAATCCAGGCTGTAGGACGTTTGGTCGGAATAACCAAACACTTTACTCTAGGTTGGCCGGAATAACCAACTTAGAGGTTGGCTGGATTAAACCAACTCTTGGTACTCTTTAGCCGAAGTAAGGACATCGGGCTAAAGAGTGGTTGGCCGGGCTAAAAAGTGGTTGGATGGATTAAACCAACTCTTGGTACTCTTTAGCCGAAGTAAGGACATCGGGCTAAAGAGTGGTTGGCTGGATTAAACCAACTCTTGGTACTCTTTAACCGAAGTAAGGACATCGGGCTAAAAGAGTGGTTGGCTGGATTAAACCAACTCTTGGTACTCTTTAGCCGAAGTAAGGACATCGGGCTAAAGAGTGATTGGCTGGATTAAACCAACTCTTGGTACTCTTCAGCCGAAGTAAGGACATCGGCTAAAGAGTGGTTGGCTGGATTAAACCAACTCTTGGTACTCTTCAGCCGAAGTAAGAACATCGGCTAAAGAGTTGTTGGCTAGATTAAACCAACTCTTGGTACTCTTCAGCCGAAGTAAGGACATCGGCTAAAGAGTTGTTGGCTGGATTAAACCAACTCTTGGTACTCTTCAGCCGAAGTAAGGACATCGGCTAAAGAGTGATTGGCTGGATTAAACCAACTCTTGGTACTCTTTAGCCGAAGTAAGTATATCGGCTAAAGAGTGGTTGGCTGGATTAAACCAACACTTGGTACTCTTTAGCCAAAGTAAGGATATCGGCTAAAGAGTGATTGACTGGAAAAACCAACACTTACTTCTCCTAAGCTGAGATAAGGATCTAGGCTGCAGGAAGTTGGCAGGTATGTCCAACAAAATTTCTGAAACTCTTTGGCCAGGATGATGGTTACCTCGGCCAAAACAAGCTGGCAAGGTTCGTATAAACCGAGTTAGTCTGTTCGGCAAGACACAGAAAGAACGACTCAACGTATACAAACTCGAAGGATACATACGTTAAAGGCAAAAAATCAGGGCTATTCAAATTTTTGGCATGACGGTGGTAACAAGGAGAACAAGGATATTGGGGGCATGCCATGTATCCTGGGAATAACGTCGTACCAGATTAGTGGAAGGACATACTAAGCAACTGACAAGGTTTATTGGGACCGAACAAGTCGTGAAACTGAACAACTTCTTAGCTCGGCTGGAGGAAAAATAATCCCAATCATGCTACGCAGATGGAATTAAGGGGCAATTGAGATGGTAATTTGTAAACAAATTGGGTCGAGCTAGCAAGAGTCTTCTTTAGGAGTTGGACCGCGTAATGGGCCGAGATAAGGGCTGGTGTAGCTCGGTCTTAGGCCAAAAAGACATCTCATATTTTGGGTTTGGGCCGAACTATGGACCGAGGTATCAGTAGAAAGAGGACCGAGCTAAACGATAGCTCTGCAAGGCGTCATCTCGAAGTCAAGACTGATAGTAGTGCTTAAAGTATCACAGAGCCGAAGTAACTTGGCTGACCGCAATGTTAGCCGAGGTAAAGATGTCAGCCGAAATAAGTGGGCCTGGTGGTTAGCCGAGGTATTGGTGAGAAAGGATGTCGGGCTTGGTATAGCTCGGCCGGTCTTGGTATAACTCGGCCGGGCGCCATCTACATCATTACTTAAGTGTGTGACCGAGGTAACTTAGCTCGGTGTGGTTGCAGCAGCTTATTAAAAGGAGATAGAATCAATGGCGAGGGCCGAGCTGTGTATAGCTCGGCAGGGTGGCATCCGTTAGATCGGCTTTCGATCACACGGTCCGAACGGCAGGAGACCGAGATAAATCAGTTCGGGCAAGAATGTATAATCGAGGTAAAAGGTTCAGCCATCTCACTTGGCTTGTAGTGATGAGACTCATAGTAGGACTCTACTAAGGAGAGTTAGAGTCCTACTGGGATTGTGTAAACCATCTCACTTGGTTGGTAGTGAGTAGGAGTATGACTCCTAGGAAGACTCTGCTAAGGAGAGTATAGTCCTACTAGGAATGTACAAAACCATCTCACTTGGTTGGTAGTGAGTAGGGTGTGTGATTTCTAGGAGGACTCTCATAGGGAGAGTTGGAATCCTACTAAGATTGTGCCAAAGTAAAGTCTATAAAAGCTCATGATCAGACCTATGGACAGGTATCCCAATTCTTACTCTAGAATACACAGAGCATATTGTCTATTGTCTAGTTGCTGACTTAGGCATCGGAGGGGTTTCCGACACACACTCGCCGGTTAGCTCACGTTTGTGTTTTCAGAGAGTAAAGCAGCGACGTACGGAGGAGCGCAGACTTGATCAACAAGATTATACGAGAAGATTTATTTCTTTCCCGTACACTATGTATATATTGAGAAAGTTGTTTTTTGTTTCTACATGATTTGTAGTCCCAGAACCCCAGCTGGACACATATGTCATATGTAGAGCAAAGAGATCCATAAGCTTCAGAACCAGAAAACTTGTTAGGCCAAGTCCTCGGTAACATTTGAAATTTCAATATTCGAATTCGAAGAAGATACATTCTTGACTTCAATCTTCAAATCTCTAGAAATGTTTGCAAATTCTCCACTACCCGCGGCTCAGATCGCGGCATTCTGGTGACGGTGTGGTAGAGACAAAGGCGAAAGTGAAGCCGGCGGCGTCGGAAATGAAGACCGAGAGAGGAGAAAGGAGCAGAGAGAGAGTGGAATGTGCACAAAGAAAGAGGGTTTGGTTTGGATAGAATGAAGATCAGAAAGTGAGAGAGTCAAATTTTTCTGATCTAATATACGGGTGTGGGTTTAGGGACCTTAGACATCAAAATATAATATTGCGGATCTCTTCCATTACTAAAAATAGAAAAGGGATCTTAAACTAATTTTTTCTTAATATTATGCATAATATATACATATAAAATTATTAAGAAAAAACATATTGTAAAAAAATTTATAATTTTTAACTATAAAAATTTAACAATTCTACCTCCCTCTCATTTATTACCTCTAAAGGATCCCTATTGATTTGACATTGATGTTAGATTTGCATGATAAAATTTTTGACAAATTAAAAATTTGATATTTGTCAGACCCATTATTAAGAGCGATTTTTAAAAATGACAAATTAGTTATCTTAAGCATTTTTCTTGAATATTTCTAGTATGTTTTATGTCACTTTACGATAAAAATTACAAATGACAAATTTATGGTATGCACTCGAAACTAAAATTTGTGTTTTATATTATGTGCATGTTGATTTTAGAAGTTAAAAGTTAAAATAGGTACAAAAAGACAAAATATGTTAAAAAGTCAATAAAATAAAATATCACATTTAAATTATAATCATTTTATTTTTTCTTTCACAAAAATAAAAAAGGCCAAAAAACCTAACCCAAATATAATCACAAAGTTAAAAATCCATTCACTTTCAAAACGAAGCCTATGAACGTTATGATTATCTTATAAATAAATGAAAAAAATTATTTGTGGTGATAAATGTTATAAATCATTTTAGGAAAATGATTGGTGGCCCTAAAAAAGTTGCCCCTAATACCCCTAATTTCCAAAAAGTTAAAATAGGTACAAAAAGACAAAATATGTTAAAAAGTCAATAAAATAAAATATTATATTTAAATTATAATCATTTTATTTTTTCTTTCACAAAAATAAAAAAGGCCAAAAAACCTAACCCAAATATAATCATAAAGTTAAAAATCCAATCACTTTCAAAACGAAGCCTATGAACGTTATGATTATCTTATAAATAAATGAAATAAATTATTTGTGGTGATAAATGTTATAAATCATTTTAATGAAAAAGTTATTATTTGTTGTGGTATTTATTATGAACTTAGTAGTTATGTTACGTCCATCAAACATATTCTTAAAAATAATTTTATAGAGAATTATTACAGTGTGCACTTAAATATTATATGTCCTATATCAAAATGTACATAGAGGTAATTTGGAAAGTTAGTAAAAAGTTAACTTTTAATTTTTAATTCATTTTAAGTTACATCACTTTTCACATTTTTTATATACAAAAAGACAAAAACAAAAAGATTAAAAAATTAATTTTTTATCAACTTCCTAAATCAACCCTATAATCACATGTCGTAACTTTTCTCATCAAAATCATTCGTAACTTTTGCACAACAAATGATTCATATCATTTACCTTATATCATTCATAATATAATCACATTTATACATAAATCACACTAATTTGTAATTTTCATTTTAGAGTATATGATATAAATTTGACATTTTTAGATTTTATTATAAAATGACTAAACACGAAAAAAATATATAAATGTTAAAGATTTCAAATGAATTACTAAATATTCACCGATACGAGTATTGTATAAAATATTTAGTAATTTATTTGAATTTCTAGTATTGTTCAAAATTATAATCTTTCATAAAATTTTCCAATTTTATATGTCTATATGCAAATATCATTATAATAATTAAAAAAATATATATGGGCCGTTTAACCAAAATGGCATTAGTCCATCCGGTCAAGCGTAGGCATTCTCAATGATCACTTAGCAAATCTCCATATGATTTGAGGTAATTTCACCACAGACGATCTTTATCCGCCTAACATTTTGAGCCCAACACAAGAGGAGCCTAACATTTCACCTCATATTTTAGTACAAATTTTCCCCATCAAATTTGTTTAATAATTTACCTTAAATGTTTGGTTTGATATTAATTTTAAAAAAAAATTACACAATCTATTCCAAAATCCTCCTTCAATCAATTCAGGTGAGAAAGATTGATCTCTGAGGCTATATTTGGAGCATAGATTTACATAAAAATTTAGAAAGAAAAAGTAAAAAAAGAAAATATTAGTGAAATGTGGTTGAAATATAATTATATTTTACCAATATTTCATGTACATTTTTCCTTTTCAAATCTCTACTTAAATTCATACCCCAAATATAGCCTAATGCTGTGTTTGGTTGAGGGATTTGATGAGAGATTTAAAAAGTGAAATGAAAAAGATAGATAAAATATAAATAAAATATACCTATATTTTACTTAGTTTGACGCAATTTTTTCCTTTTTCTTTTCAAATCCCTCCAGAAATCCTCAACCAAATACAATATAAGAGTATCTCTAATCCTTTCATCAAATATTTATCAAATCGAAAAATTTATTTTATTTTTATCAAATTGAGAACTCATTAGATTTTTATCAAATTTGAATTTGATAGAAATTTAAAAAGATATTAGAGATGATTTTTCTTTCATCAATTTTGATGAAAATAAAAAATTGAGATAAAAGGGAAATTTTTAAAAAGATTTTGATGAAATTTTTTAATTTAAAAATTTGAGTGATTCATATTAAATCAAACAATTTACTCAAATATATAATCAAATTAGATGAAAAAAATTAGCAAAGGGTTGGAGATGATGAAATTTAAATAAAATAATAATTGTTGAAAATTTAGTAGAAAGATTTAATTTATCCATCATTTGATAAATTTAATTTGATATAAGTTTAGTAAATGAATTAAATTTCATTTCAATCAGTTTTTTTTTTATTAGATTTAAATTTAATGTAGGATTTGGTTAGGTATGAGAGACGCTCCAACCTCTCGTAAATATTGTTAATTCACATTTAAGACACTCGAAACCCAAGTTTAATTTCTAAACACCAAATATAAATTTAAAATAAATTAATAAAAATTTAGTTGAAATATTACTAAAAATAAATATTAATTTATTATTATTGTAAATGTATAGATAGTCATACCTCCATGGTTAAGTTAGCAGAATGTAGAAAGTTATAGAAGTTGTACTAATTGACATTAACCAAGCAATTATGCACAAGTTGATTACCTATATGAGCACTGGAGCACTTCAACGCATAACATGAATGTCATCCATTAGAGAAGGAAAAGAAATTACTGAAAGGATTCTCCTTTGGCCTTTACTTTTTAATATTCTCGTTTGGTCACTTATTTTGGAGAAAATTGGTTGAGAAAAATATCTAAATATTTGCTACTTTTTATAATCATTAAGCTAGAGGATAAAATGGTATTTTCAATCTAAATTCATTGCCTATAAATTGAGAGCATTGCCTCAATTCCTTACTCACGTTTTAGCAACCAAGGAGAGGGTGAGAGAAGGAGAGTGTGACTAGGGGGAAGTAGAGAAAAAGAGAGGGAGGGGGAAGGGAAGGGGGGAGGAAGAAAATGTGCTTTCTTGAGTCAATGTAAGAACACATCTCTCCATTGTCTTCTCTCATTCTTTCACCCATTTCATCCTATTGTCTAGTATGCCATCTTATGTTGCATATTAATGGTAAATAGGGTTCTTGGTGTGTATGAAAGCGTGGGTATGATCTAGTGACTTTGTCTTGCAATTTTGTCAAACTATGCACTACTATAACTTCTTTAATTTAAAAAAAATATCAAATTTATTTATTTTTAATATAGGATATTTGGTGTGCTTAGAGCTTATGATAATTTTATTAGCCCCTCATTGTGTGTTTTTAGGGCTTAGATATTTTGTTTTAAAAATCTAGTCCTGAGTCTCTAAAAGCAGTCCACTTCTTGCAATTTTATAAAATTTTAGAAAAATCAATTCATGTTGGTTCTTCTTATGTTGGTTCTTTTGTCAATATTTAGAATTTTGAGTCCTCTTTCCAACGGAATTTATTTGGGTGAAAATCATCGAGTAGAGTGAAAGGAAAGCTAGTTTTTCCAAAAGGTGACAAATCTGGACAGGTTTTCAAATAAAGCTTGTAGATGAATTTCTGGATGTGCTATACAAATTTTGAAAATTGGAATTGAAAATAGACAGGTTGTTTATTGTTTATGTTCATTTCCCATTTATTAGATGTTTTGATAAGCGAGTTAGTCATATTCAATAATATGAAAGAGCATGAGACAAACATAAGAAAGGAAATATGTCCATGATAATCATACATAAGTATGGTAAGGCAAGAAAACAACATTGGGCATCCTTTGAAATACTTAGAGACAAATAACACAGTAAGACACAATTCCTAACACTATTCAGAACTGCAGGGTTAAAAAAAATGCTTTGGTAAAAATACTTCCAGGTCATATTAGGGGCTGAAATTGCACAAAAACAATAAACAACCTGTCTATTTTCAATCCCAATTTTCAGAATTTGAACAGCACATCCAGAAATTCATCTGCAAGCTATGTTTGAAAACTTGTTCAGATTTGTCACCATTTGAAAAAACTAGCTTTCCTCTTACTCCATCCGATGATTTTCACCCAAATAAATTCCGTTGGAAAGAGAACTCAGAATTCTAAATGTTGACAGAAGAACCAGCATGAGATGATTTTTTTGAAATTTTATAAAATTGCAAGAAGTGGACTGCTTTCAGAGACTCAAGACCAAATTTTTAAAACAAAAATATCCAAGCCCTAAAAACACACAATGAGGGGCTAATAAAATTATCATAAGATCTAAACACATCAAATATCCTATATTAAATTTAGATTTGAGAAATAAATAAATTTGATATTGCTTTTAAATCAGAGAAGTTGCAGCAATGCATAGTTTGATAAAATAACAAGACAAAGTCACTAGATCATACCCACACTTTCATACACACCAAGACCCCTATTTACCATTAATATGCAACACAAGAGGGTGTACTAGACAATAGGATGAGATGGGTGAAAGAATTGGAGAAGACAATGGAGAGATGTGTTCTTACCTTGATTCAAGAAAGCACATTTTCTTCCTCCCTCCCCCCCCCTCCCCGACCTTTTTCTCTACTTCCCCTTAGTCACACTCTCCTTTTCTCACCCTCTCCTTGGCTGCTGAAACGTGAGTAAGGAATTGAGGCAATGCTCTCAATTTATAAGCAATGAGTTTGGGTTGAAAAGACCATTTTACCCTCTAACTTAATGACTAAGGAAAGTAGTAAATATCTAGATATTTTTCTCAACCAATTTTCTCCAAAATAATATTTATAATACCTATGTAAATATTCATGTTCAAATAAATAATAAATATTCAAATAAATAATAAATGAAAGAACAAAAAAAATAAAAATGTATGAATTAATTTAGAAACTACGAGGTAAAATAAGTAAAAACCAAGTTTTAGGGTATTTCCAATTATAAGGTGGTGTTCTAGGATTTAATTATGATAATATACGGGAAAATTATTCTTTATTGGGCCATTTTGCAGACTTTTACGAAACTAGGGGCTAAAATGCTATTAACCTAAGGCTTAGGGTTTCATGTGTTATTACCAAAACTTAGGGTCTCTACAACCTATTCCCCTTAAATAAATTTCGTCATCGAAATTAAATCATACCTCACGTCTCAAATAGTTGTAGTTAATTTGCCTGCATCGCGTCTTCATGTTCCTAGGTGAACTCTTCAATACCATAGTGACGCTAGAGTATCTTAAGAAGTTGAATTGTCTTTCCTTTTAAGCTCTTTTCTTGTCTGTCCATAATTGCTACTGGTCCCTCCTCAAATGTAGTGTCTTCGTTGAGTTGGATTTCTTCCTAGTTAATGATGTGAGAAGGGTGCATTATGTATTTCCGCAGCATAGATACGTGGAAAACATCACGTACTCCAGCCAATTGCGGGGATAGAGCCAATTTGTACACAACCTCTCCAATTTTCTGAAGTATCTTGAAGTGTCCGATATATTGAGGTGATAATTTTCCTTTCTTTCCAAAACGAATGATCCCTCAGCGGGGCTGAATTTTTAAGAAAACATTATCACCAACAGTGAAAGTTAGAGGTCTTCTCATTTTATCTGTATAACTCTTCTGACGATCTTGAGCTGCCACCAATCTTTGTCAAATAAGTTTCACATTTTCTGTAGTTTCTTGCACGATCTCTAGGCCCAATAGGCTCGCTTCTCCAACTTCAATCCAACAAAATGGTGATCTACAAGGCCGACTGTATAGTGCTTTGAATGGAGCCCTGCCAATGCAGGCCTAGAAACTATTGTTATACGAGAACTCCACCAACGGTAGGTGTTGCTCCCAACTCCCTTGGAAATCCATCACACAAGCTTTCAATATGTCCTCCAAAGTCTAAATGGTGCGTTCCGAATGTTTGTCAGTTTGAGGATGAAAGGTGGTACTAAAACATAATTCGGTCCCTAACGTTTTTTTTAAGCTTTCTTAGAATCGGGAGGTGAAACGTGGGTCTCGGTCTGACATAATTGATATAGGAATTCTGTGTAGCCGGACAATTTCTTTAATTTAGAGATGACTCATTGATGTCAAAGTGTCTGAGATTTTATATGAAAAAAAGTGCACAGTTTTTGCCAAACGATCAACTATGACCCATATAGCATCGTGTCCCTTAGGTGACCCGGGTAATCCAGTGACGAAGTCCATTGTTACATGCTCCTATTTCCATTTTGATATCGGCAAAGGCTGAAGCATTCCTCCAAGTCGCTGGTGTTCTGCTTTTACTTGCTAACACGTAAGGCATTTGTCTACGAATTAAGCCACATCTTTCTTTATTCCGTTCTACCAGTATTGGCGTTTTAAGTCTTGGTACATTTTCATCCCTCCTGCGTGTACTACGAACACCGAATGATGGAACTCTTTTAGAACTTTTTCTCTAAGTGACTCATCTTGTGGTACAAACACTCTACGCTGATGTCTCAAACTTCCATCTAAGTGAATCGTCCACTCAAGTATAGGATCGCCGAATGCTATTTGCGCTTTTATGAATGCCACCTTTTGATCATACTTCTGTGACTCTATTACCTCGTTCAGTAATTTGGGTGTAGTGATTTAAGCACCAAGGTATAGCTTATCATTTTGAGCTTTCATTTGTACTTCGAACTCATTAAATGTTCTGACCATGTTCCGTTCCTTGAGTGCCAGACTAGTAATAATTCCCTGGTTCTTGTGACTCAGGGCATTTGCCACCACATTAGCTTTGCTAGGATGATAAGATAGAGTAAAATGGTAATCTTCAAGATATTCTAGTCATCGTCTTTGTCTCATGTTCAAGTCTTTCTGAGTGAACAAATACTTCAAGCTCTTATGGTCTGTGAAAATCTCAAATTGTTCACCATACAGATAATGACGCCATTGCTTTAGTTCAAAAACCATCGCTGCCAACTCTAGATCGTGTGTCGAATAATTCATTTCATGCGGTTTTAGTTGCCTGGAGTCATAAGCCACCACCTTCCCATTTTGCATTAACACATAACCTAACGTATCCTTAGACGTGTTGCAATACATTGTATATTCTACGTCTCGTTTCGAAATGATGAGTATTAGGGCACTAGTCAATCTCCTCTTGAGTTTTTGAAAGGATCATTCACACGTTTCATCCCAATCGTATTTTATCCCTTTTTGTGTTAGATGAGTCATCGGCTTGGCCAGTTTGGAAAAGTCTGGAATAAACTGTCTGTTTATCTAATTTCAATCATATTAAAAATAAAATTAAAATAGTAAATAAAAAGATTAAATAACATTAAAAAAAAAACCATTGAACTAATTACAACAATCATATTAAAAAAAAGAGCCATTGAACAAACTACAATCACATTACATTACAATTATATTTTTTTTCTTTGTGAGTGTTTGTACGGGGAGCAAATATTCCGGCGTGCCCGTATTCCTTTCTTCCGAGCTCCGTCGATGTCCGATCACCTGCGAGCAAGTAACGGTGAGCTACCCGGCGGTGTGTGGCCGGAAAAACCCTCCGACGATCAAGTTAGCACACACCTTAGGATGGATAGAGAGAAGGGAGAGAGTGTTTGAGTGTAAGAAATTCCTTACAGAGTGTTCGTGTGTTGCGTATGGGGGGCGCAGACATGCCTATATACCTTCTGAGCCCCTTACCCACTCCCAGTCATCTCCTGACACGTGGCTCTGCTATCCCATCTGTCAGCATAGACCTTGCTGAACATCACCTAATCTCAACTGCCTGACTTCACAGCTGGAGCTCGGCAGCCGAGCTGCTCTACCACGGCCATGCCATGCTTCATACCCATGCGCCTAACCGGACAAACACATGAAGGACCGGGCTAGGCGGCATCCCGGCAAAGCCTAGCCTGGGTACCTCCTTTGGTCGGCCTTCCTGCCGGTCAGTCAACTACCTCGGCTGACCACGCCTTTCCGGGCGCCGGTCACTCGGTCTGTCTGGCTTCGACCATCCCCGGACCGAGCATCCTGGTTCGACCGGTCACTTCCTGGCCGAGCAGTTTCTGTTCGGTCCGGGGTGGCACACACTCAGTCCAAACTCTGCCCGGCCCAAATCTGTCCGGCACAACTCTGTTCGGCCCAAATCTGTCCGGCACAACTCTATCCGGCCCAAATCTGTCCGGCACAACTCTGCCCGGCCCAAATCTGTCTGGCACAAAGTCCATACCATTTTGCTTAATATATAGTATAGATTAGCAAATCACTCGTGTTATGCACGAATTGTGTTTACAATTATCTATATATGTGAATTGTGATTTTTAAATGATTTTTTTTTAAATGTCTTATTTTTTTTATATTATATTAAAGTTTAATATTTTGATAATAATTATATGTATTGGACTTTTCAAGGAATAAATGTCTTTTTTTTATTATATTATATTAAAGTTTAATATTTTAATAATAATCATATGTGTTGGACTTTTCAAGAAATTTTTTTTATGCTTGTTCTTAATGCATTAAAGTGTTATTATGAGGGATAATAATCATATGTGTTGGGACTTTTCAAAGAATTCATATGTGTTGGATTTCAAAGAAATTTTTTTTATACTTGTTCTTAATGCATTAAAGTGTTATTATAATGGATAATAATCATATGTGTTGGGACTTTTCAAGGAATTCATATGTGTTGGATTTCAAAGATTTTTTTTTTGTTTTTTATACTTGTTCTTAATGCATTAAAGTGTTATTATGAGGATAAGACTTGGGAGTTAGGAGAAGTTAATAAATGAATTTTGAAATCAATCAAACATTGGACCTAATGATTATATAATATCTTTATACAGTGAGATTAATGAAAAAAAATTTAATACCTTTTATTGTTGTGTTTTATTTCTTTCTCATTATATACTTTGTTTTTATTAATTTTTTAATTATTATAAGTTAACAAGTTCAAAGCCGGCTTCGTTTGACATGCCTTATTTTGGTTAAATTAGTTAATAAAAACAAAACATGTTAATTTAATTAATAAAATAAAATATTATATTTAAATTATAATTATTTTATTTTTTTCTTTCACAACAATTATCACATCAATTATATAAAAAAAATTAAATTTTATCTCAAATATAATATTTTAAATCAAATTAAAATAATAAAAAAATCTAAAAAATAACTCATCTCAAAACAATTGTTTGACTATATTACTTTTTAAGCTAAAAGTCAAAAAGTTATTAAAAAAATTAAAAAATTAATAATTTATATTAAAAAATTAAAAATTTTATTTTCTCATTATTTTTTACACATTTTTTTTTATAAAAAATTAAAAAATCATTACTAACATGTTAATTTTTTTAATCATATTTTAATCAAAAAAATTTAAAAATTACTAAAAAAAAACGAGACTTTAATAAATAAATAAACGGACCAAGCTCCAGCCACCACTAACAAGCAAGGCCCATCGCATTGCCCTCGTTGTCATTTATAAAAGAAAAATGTTTTGGAGCATTAATTAGTGTGCCCACTAATTAGGTGACAGTGGATCCCATTATTAATAATGTGATATTTTAATCTTGGAATTGTATTTTTTTATTTTTTTATTTTTTTTAATGTATTAGTGCTATTAGTGGTGATATTTTTAATGAGACCAATCGTTGGTGTTTACAAAAAGGGCAAATTACATATACACCCCTCGAGGTTTGGCTAAATTACAGATGCCCCTGAGGTTTGAGAAATTACGAATTCCCCCCTGAATGTCATATTTGCATAAGAAATTAGGGGGTAATTTGTTATGAAATATAAACCTCAGGGGGCAAATTGTTATGAAAATACAAACCTCAGGGGGCGGGATGTAATTTCCGAAACCTCAGGGGTATCTGTAATTTAACCAAACCTCGAGGGGTGTATATGTAATTTGCCCTTACAAAAAGGACGAAGAGCTGGTGTGGTGGCGGTGGGGGTGGGGGTAGGGTAAAACTAGACTGCGACACAACCCGCCGTCAAAACGCCTCTCCGCAACCATGTCCGGCGGCTTTTCTCCCACCGACGAGCCCTTATCGCCTACCCCAGATCTCGATATCACCGTAAGTCTTCCCAATTCTCTTCTTCTTTTTCTTCTTCTAATTTCTCTACTCTCTGTTTTAGCTTTTCAAAGATTCCATTTTTTTCACCATTTGAGTTGATAATGCACACGCGAAGAACCCTCTGTTTGTTTCCTGAGAAAATTGACGAATTGCAGGACTTTAGTTTCTGCTGTTCAGTCCCTATCCGGAATTAGAAGAAGAAAATAAAAAGAGAAAAAATTGGTACTGAGAGTTCAAATGTACTGAAAACTAAATTTGACCGACCCGATTGATTTAATACCGACCAAGTCCAGTTGAAAACTCATAATTTTCGATCTTTAACCTTTATTTGCTGTTCCTGTGGTTTCTCAGCTGGGCTTGATAAAGTAAGATAATACATCTTAGTGAGGGTCATGGATAATTGGGCTCATATATTCGAATTAGGGGACAAATTCTCAAAAATATGTAGGCAGCTTATGAAGAATTGTAGGATAATAGGGTTGTTTGGTGGAGCTTATCTAAGTTGTTTTTAACTTTTTTTAGTATGGAGTTTTGCCAGACCTGTTTGGTGCAGCTTCTGCGTATGGCTTATTAGGCGGAAATAGCTTAAATAAGTTGAAAAAAGTTGACTTCTAAAAGTTGGGGGAGGGATGCTTTTGGCTTATGCTTTTAATTATAATAAGTTTCAAGCACCAATATGTGGAAATGAAATTGGAGAATGCTATGGCTAGTTTATAACATAGAGCATTGAATGTAAGACCTAATTTGAACCTTTAATTTTGAGTTCAATGATGTTAATAACACATATGATGTGTGACATATAAAATGTTGTTATTGTATTCTATGAAGTTTGGGGAGGGGAAGCATATTAGATTTGAGGATAAGCTAAAAGAAAGAAATTTTGTCAAATAAAACTCCTCTGAAAAATCTAGAAATCCCCCCTAGATATTGATTTGTGATTATGTATCAATTTAAAGCAGAATATAACAATCCCAATCAAACAATCAAGGCAAAGAGACACAACGATTTTACGTGGAAAAAACCACAATTGGACACCTCCAACTGTGATAAAAAAACCACGGGCAAACAGCCACAAAACAATCCACTAAGAAGATTTAAAGGAATTACACAGGTATACTCTCAATTACCTAGCGAATCCACGCCTAATTGAATCAACCTCTATGTGCCTCTTCCAACCCGTCTTCACCTCGGAATTGTCTTTACGATGAGCCACCTCGGAATCCACCAAAGCTTCAGGCTCGAATTCTTCAGAATCCACCGAAGAACAACTCTCTCTTTTGTAGAACAAAACACAACCTTTGATGTACTCTCTTTAAACCATGAGTTTGAATACTCAATAAAACATCAAAGAAACTAGCAAAATATCTTCAGATATAAACCTTAAGATCCAAAAATAAGATATGGAGAAGTTATCTAGTGTTGGGAGAAAACCAACTATTTATAGAAAATCAAAGCAATCCTAGTTTCAGAAGAAAACCAACTCCTTAACAAATCTGGAAATCTGGGATCACGCGGTCCGCTCGAGCGTGGGTTTTCCCGCTCGAGCGGAGACTTCAAATTCTGTGATTTCATACAGGCTCCACGCTCGAGCGGCGAATCACACCATCCAGTACTTTTTCAGGCGTAGCAGATATACTGTGAGCTTGTAAACCCCGCTCGAGCGCCCTTTTCCCCGCTCGAGTGGGAAAGCCAAAACTGGAAAAAACGGGAAAAAATATAACATGATCGGACAGGCAACTTTGAATGCATTTTTGCATTTTGCTTCGGGGGCGCTGCCCCTCGACCCCGCCGTGGCGCTGCCCCGGACCCGCCAAGGGGCGCTGTCCCCTGGACCCCCGCGAGCTGACCGGGCAGCTCGATCCCCGTCATAATCAGCGAAGTAGCAATCTTGAAAGTATTAGCATCATAAACTTCTCTGAAAGGCACAATTCAGATTGGATTCGCATCTAAACACTCATAGTCTCACTGAAATAAAAAGTGCGAAAATAAATACAACTGAAAGGAGTTCTGTCAAACGGGATTGCTAAGAAATAAAACCTAACATCCTCAATAAGACTATGGACATAAAACCAACCACATAAAACAATCCTAACCATACATATCAGATGGTGGGGTCTGAGGTCCATTATAAAATATACAATTACACTCAAATTGTTCTACCTATATTGTGTGGTTGGTTTTGTGTCCATCGACTTATTAATAATTACTCTTTTTGGTGTGTACTTAACATAAACGTGGTGGAGGCTTTAGACAAAAATTTTGTGTAATGATTCATCACAAGTTGTAATCATACAGTTTTCACCAACGACAATTGTCGTTTGTTATTTTGTCTACTATATGGGCTCCAACACATGAACTGTGAGGAGTTTCAGTACTCCGCTGGTAACTTCAATCTGGTTAACAACCAAAGTTCACTATGTGATATCCTTTATTCAAGATGTGTGGGAAATTAATTGATAAGGAACAAATTGTAGCAGAAGATTTGTACTATGGATGGATTTGTTTCTATCTGCTGATTAGTACTTCTATGCATTTGGCACTTGTTATATAATTTTTGACAAGTAGGATGATTTTACTGAAATTTGCATGATTTATTTTTTGCAATAAATTTTAGATATATATAATTTTGGCGATCTTGGAGTTAACCTGGTATTATTATAAGACAGTAATGCTTGTGCAAGTCTGATTTGGACAAGAGGTCTTCACGCCTAAGAAGCATGGATCTGGACACGTGACATGACATGGATACGATACGGACATGCCGACACCTTAATTTTCAAAAAATACAGGACACGACAAGCATTAAATATTAAATTTTATATATTTATTATATGTTATATATGTGAATATATCAGTCAAAGATAATAAAAAATGCAATATGATACTAATCCTTATAAATATATGGTTTTTGTTTTATTATTGTATCTTAAGTAATTTTGTTCAAACTTATAATTAGTTTCACATGTGTTTAATCGATAGACACGTGTGTTTAAAAGATACACACGTGTGTCATCCAAGTGTTCAAGGAGTGTCTGGGTCTTTAAAAAATATTAAAAAATAGGACACGTTTTGAAGAGTGTCGGACACGTGTTGGGAAAGTGTCCAAAGACTGTCGGTGTCCGATATGGACACGACACATATACTTCATCTTTTTAGAAGTGTCCGTGCTTCTTAGCTCCACGCAAACTGTTGTAATCCAGTCAATTAATGTTCAGTTCATTCAGACTGAAAATGTGAACCTTATGTTTGGGATGTCAAGCTTTTTCAAATTAAATTTGAAATGTGACTCAGGTTAAGGATTAGTGTATCAAGTGTTGGCTTTGACTAAGCTGAGCTAGTGAATTTATGAGACTCACTCTAGTCAATGTGGATTAAATTACTTGGATTAACTGATTGGCAGTCTTAGTGATGAAGACTTCCAAGTTCAAATTGGAAAACAGAATTACTGGAACAGCAGATATGCTGAATGGAAAATGGATGAAGCAGCAAAGAAATGGATATGCTGGATGACTGGATCAGCAGAGAAAATGGCTGATAGGAATTTAGATGAGATTTCTGGGTGTGTGCTAGATCAGTCAGATTCACAAGAATGGCACAGAGTTGATATATTCAGGGTTTCAAAGAGTCAGATAAAAGAGCGTTCAAGCAAAAATCAATGAAGTTCAAGAGTTCATACTGTCATTTTTAACTACCAAAAACATTCCTTCACTTCGATAACATGCCAAGAACGTTTGGTGAAAGTGATGACTATCAACATGTCACTAGTCTAGGAGTATATATGGGAAAGTAGTAATTCTACTTTGTTAAATCATACATGATTGTCAATGACAAATTACAACCAATTTCAGTTTCATTTACTAGATTATATGACAAGATAAATATTTCTTGCTTGGAGTCCACTGATGCTCGCTCAGCCAGTCAAGTTCTTGGCTAAAAAAGATTCAAAGACACCCCTCAATGGGAAAAAAGGAAAAGAAAAGAAAAAACATTTGGTAAAACATGCACTTGATTGGCATTATCTTTTCCATCATATATCTTGTTTTTTTGGTTTGCTACTTTTCTTGTTGAGTTGTTGTTAATGATTATTTTTATTCTTGCTGTTCATGTTCTATTTGGTGATGTTGTTGATCACTAACAGTGAGTATTGTTGGTTCTTCTTATTCTTCTACTCAATTCCAGATATAATAAATGAATAAATAACATCGGCGGTTTGTTTCTCATTCCAGATTGAAGAAGGTTCTGAAAACAGTGAGCAACCGCTTGAGGAAGAGGGCAGTGAGCATGAAATTGACAGTGAAGAAGTGTTTAGGATTGAAAGCGATGACCCTGGCAGGGGGCCAGTTCTTGGGATTGAAAGCAATGACCTTCAGAAAGACGGTGATCAAGTGCTTGAATTTGGAAGCAATGATCAAGTGCTTAGGATAGAAAGCAACCACAATGAAAACAATAGTGATCAAATGCTCGAGATTGAAAGCAATTATCATGAGGATGGAGGAGATTGTGATACAACAATTGATCAAAATGGTGTAAAGGGTTATCATCCACCAGTTGTGGGGTTGGAGTTTGAGTCATATGATGATGCTTATAATTATTATAACTGCTATGCCAAGGAGCTGGGATTTGCCATCAGGGTCAAATCTTCATGGACAAAACGTAACAGCAGAGAGAAGCGTGGTGCGGTACTCTGTTGTAATTGCGAGGGTTTCAAAACTATAAAAGAGGCAAGCACTCGAAGGAAGGAAACTAGAACTGGTTGTCTAGCAATGATAAGGTTGAGGTTGGTGGAATCCAATAGGTGGAGAGTCGATGAAGTTAAGCTTGAACACAACCATTTATTCGATCCTGAAAGGGCTCAAAACTCCAAGTCACACAAGAAGATGGATGCTGGAGCCAAAAGAAAGTTGGAGCCATCTATTGACGTCGAAGTACGAACAATCAAGTTGTACAGAACCCCGGTCGTAGATACTGCAGGTTATGGTAGCTCGAGTGAAAGAGAAGTCAGTAACCATGTTGATGAGTCCAAGCGATTGAAGCTCAAAAAAGGAGATGCACAAGTTATTCACAATTATTTTTGTCGTTTGCAGCTAACAAATCCTAACTTTTTCTATGTGATGGACATCAACGATGAAGGCCATTTGAGGCACTTGTTTTGGATTGAACCTAGGTCTAGGGCTGCATATGGGTATTTTGGTGATGTCGTTGCACTTGACACGACATGCATGTCAAGCAAATATGAGGTTCCTCTTGTGTCTTTTGTCGGAGTAAATCACCATGGGCAGTCAATTTTGCTTGGTTGTGGTCTGCTTGCAGATGAAACCCTAGAAACATATGTTTGGTTATTGAGGACATGGCTAACATGCATGTTGGGACGTCCTCCTCAAACCATCCTCACAGACCAGTGTAAGGCATTGCAAACTGCAATTGCAGAGGTTTTTCCTAGGGCTCACCATCGGCTTTGTTTGTCACTTGTCATGCAAAACATTCTCGAGAATTTGGGGCAACTACGGGAATCTGAAGAATTCCGGACTGTATTGGGTAGAATTGTTCACAACTCTGTCAAAGTGGATGAATTTGAAATAGCTTGGGAGGATATGATCCAGCGTTTTGGAATTAAGGATCACAATTGGCTTCAAACTTTATATGAAGATCGAGAGCGATGGGCTCCAGTTTACTCGAAAGAGACAGTTTTCGCAGGAATGTTTGCTTCTCAACCAGGTGCGTTGATGAACCTATTTTTTGATGGGTATGTCCATAAAGAAACCTCTTTGAAAGAATTTTTTGACATGTATGAATTGGTTCTGCAAAAAAAGTATGAAAAGGAATCTCTAGATGATTTTGAGTCAAAAGAGTCCATCCCCATGTTAAAAACAGGATGCCCATATGAATCACAGCTCTCAAAAGTGTATACAAAAGAATTGTTCTTAAAGTTCCAAGAGGAAGTGGATATGATGGCTTCTTGTTTAAGCATAACACAAATTCATGCCAATGGGCCGATTGTCACGTACATGGTCAAAGAAAGGGAGGAAGATGGTAATCTAAGAGGAATCAAAAATTTCGAAGTTATGTATGAGAAAGCGGGATTAGAAGTTCGCTGCATTTGTAGTTGCTTCAACTTCGAAGGTTATCTATGCCGACATGCATTGTGTGTTCTTACATACAATGGTGTTGAGGAAATCCCAGTACAGTACATTCTGCCGCGATGGAGAAAGGATATGGAGCGCTTGTATGTACTTGATCTTGGATCCAATAGCATCGATATAACTAATCCGGTTCAGTGGTATGATCACTTGTGTAAAAAAGCAGTACAAGTTGTTGAGGAGGGGATGAGATCTCAAGATCATTACATGGCAGCTTGGCAAGCATTCAAGGAATCTTTGAATAAGGTTCGTCTAGTGGCAGATAAGCATATGTAACCCTAAATAAGTTTCAGGTTTAAAATCTTTGTTCATATGCCGTCAATATGTTCATGTATAGAGCAATACTTCCTTTGCTGTATTTTTGTGGAAGTCCTTTTTTTTTTTTTTGAATAAATAATTTATACTGATAATAACAAATATTTAATGCAAATCTTCTTGTTGGATGCTTGGCATTGAAATTTATGAAAACAGAGCGACTGCTCAGCCTAAGGCAATGACATCAATTTTGGTTTTATTTATTTGTTTATTTGTTTAATTTCTTTCCAGCCCTCATGGGGGGTTTTCTTACAATAATTCTATAGAAGGAACCAACTACAGAACCTGTTACAGAAAATATAGCTAGAGTAATATGAGTAAAGCAATCTCTTAGGACTCTCCATCTGACATGTATGGCATGCTAAACTATCTTTTTTTCAGTCAATTGTCTTTAACGAAAATAAATAATTAGTTTAGATTGAAAAAAAATTAAAATTTTAGAGTTTAAATTAACAAAATTTAGAATTTATAAAAAATTTTGGTTCACACATGATGAAATCTGGAAGATGTTACTTATTATTTATTTTTTGCAAAGAAAACGTGTATCAACTTAGGATATAGACTTATTTTGGGGTCACAAATAGAATGTTAGTATGCTAGGTTACGACTTAAAGAGGCCGTTGCTGATCTATCAATTCGAACTGCAGACCTTTCACTCGCGGTACCTTAAGGTGCGATTACTGTTACTCGGTCACAAGGGCCTCAGCTAGGATATAGATTCATTAGGAATTTTTTATCATAAAACATTCAGTGGGGAAAGTTGAGAAGTTGAAGAGAGATATATGAGTAATTCTTACAAGAAACAAAGCATTAATTAAATGAAATCCCAAACTAACACTAAATTTCTAATTATTTATTCTAAATCCATGATATATACATTATATATATACATATGCATATTAAAAATTATTTATTATAAATCCACGATATATACATTGTATATACATATGCATATCAAATATATAAACAGAACAAATCCTGCTGATGCCGTTCTTTTGTTTTGGCAAGAGATGGAATGAATTTCAAAGTCTTGCATTGAAATAGCTTTGATTTTGTATGCTTTGTATTTTATTACTACGAGAACAACGATTATGGTTAGAAATTCAATCTGAAACTGAAAAGGCAGTAGCAACAGTGGTCAAGGAGGGAAGAGGGGGTTGGTGGTAGCGGTTGGAAAACAGAAGGGGGCTGATGACGGTGGTCGAAAAAGGAAGAAGGGACTACAACAGAGCCTGGGGAAGGAGATGGGTTGGCTGGAGGATGTGGGGAGAGCATAGGTGTTAAGGTTATGGTTAAGGTTAATTCCTCCAAAAAAGAACCAACTTAAGGGAGTTGGAGATAGACTAGCCATCAAGATATTTGAAGGGAGAGATATTTAAAGGAGAAACTACATGTAGGTGGGAGAAACGAAAAAAATTACTAATACATGAGGATTGCAAGTGCATCTGTGATAGGGTGCAAATGAAAGACTGTGAGGGTACAATGTGTAAGTTATTTTTTTTCTTTCTCCCATCTACATATAATTCTCCAATATTAAAAAGTCCATAAAAAGAATATTTTTAGAATTTGTATGCAGTATATAACAATTAAAAATTAAAGTTTGTTTTTATAATAGTAAAAAAAAAAAAGAACTCTTATGTATATTTTATATTTTTAATAATTGTAAAAATACTTTATATTTTTAAAGTTTTTAAAAATAGACACATTATAATTGTTTAGTATTTAGTGAACTTTTTTTAAAAAAATTTCAAAAAATGTTAGATTACTATATTTAACTTGACTAGATGATCTAGAAAATTTCAAAAAAAAAAAAAAATTCAAAAAAGACAAAAATAAGCAAAAAATAGTAGACTTTTTTAATACTATTTTGGCTTTTTCAAATATATATATATTTTTTAGAATCTGTCAAAAAAATTACATTACACAAAGGACAGGAAAATAAAAAAAAAAATTGACAATTTTTTTTAAAAAAAACCCCCCCCCCCCCAAAAAAAAAAAAAAAAAAAAATTCAAAAAAGGACTTTTAAATGTTCCAAGTTGGTGGTTGATATGAATTTGACACGTCCAACAGCAAATCACATGCTTTGCGGCTTTTTTTTCCTTCCTCAATCACAATATGCCACATCTCTATTTGTGCACATCTCCAACGATAATAAGTATTTTATTTATTTAAATATTATTATAAAAGGCTTGGGCTGTTTTCAGTTTAGATCTGGGATAGTTTGGTTCAGTTACCCCCCCCCCCCCCAAAAAAAAAAAAAAAAAAAAAAATTCAAAAAAGGACTTTTAAATGTTCCAAGTTGGTGGTTGATATGAATTTGACACGTCCAACAGCAAATCACATGCTTTGCGTTTTTTTTTTCCTTCCTCAATCACAATATGCCACATCTCTATTTGTGCACATCTCCAACGATAATAAGTATTTTATCTATTTAAATATTATTATAAAAGGCTTGGGCTGTTTTCAGTTTAGATCTGGGATAGTTTGGTTCAGTTCGGTCCATTTGGCTCACTTTTGGATCCTTTTTGGTAATCTGAACTGTTCACATTTTAGGGTCTGTTGAGTACATTATTTCTGTAAAAAATTATATCAATCGGATAACGGATATTATGTATTCGGATCACTTTTCTCTAAAAAAAATTGACGGTTAGAAAATTAACGATTCAAAAAAAAGTGATTCGAATACATAATATCTGTTATCCAATCGATGTGATTTTTTACAGGGATAATGTATTCAACAAATCTTAAAATATAAACGGTTCAGATTATCGAAAAGGGACCTAAAAATGCGCTCAATGGGCTAGACTAGACCCTCAAGTCCATATGGTGGACTGGAGGCAAGCCATTGTCTATTATAAAATATACATTTTATTTTACCTATCAACTGTTTCATGTTTTTACTCTAATCATATTCTTTATTTTAGTTATTCATCCAAACACTATTAACTTTATAAAATGCCACATCAACAATAAAGATGAAAGGAAATGATCCTAATAATTAAACACATTTTGTCTAACCTTGAAGGTTAGCTATATGTAGTTAGTGAATGTGAGTTGTACTAAAATAAACATACTAAGCATTTTGACTAATAAACATTACATGTTTGGTATACTCATACACTTTTACTGATGTGGTTTTAGTGTTATGTATTTGTTGGCTATATAATTTGTATAAGCTAATCGCAATTCAACACGTGGTATGAAAAGGGCAATTTGTGAGTTAATAAAAGTTACCAACCATAGTCAGACACGTATTAGCCCATATTGGTAATAATGGGTCTGTGTAGCACTGGAATGATCGAGGGATACAAGGTGATGTGGCCCAACGGTTACTCACAAGGTTCAAATTCAAAATCAGGAGGGAAGCTTGACTGCAAATGTGGTGTAGTGGGACTGATTGTGAGAGTTTACTTTATTTTTCCTTCCAGTTTTTACAGTTCTTTACATTTCTGTACTTGAAATTCCTGTACTGCACTTCATTTATAGACGTAGTTTCAAATAGCTTGTTGCTGTAAATCTTTACAAGGTTGGGTCAGATCATTGTAAGTTTTTCATTTTACTTAATGAAATTCTGAAAGTATTCTTCACTTAGTTGTTATTTACTAAATTCTCCTAAACAAGCCATCAGTAAAAGTCATCTTCATTGAGGCTGAAAGAACTAAAACACAATCATCTGATAATTGGTTGGCAATTAATCTTCTGTGAGGACTGATTGATCCTTGCTGGCATGCTTAAAATTACAATACTAACCTTTGAAAGCCAAAAAAGCCAACATATATTTTTGGCACGCCTAGTGGGACTAATTGAAATAGCTAAACGTAGGAGACAAGGAGAAAATGAACGCTTGGAAAAAGGTGTGGAAGGAGAGGTAGAGGTACCTGATTAAGAGGATAATGTGATAACACATCCTATAGAAGCACCTATCTCATCAGAACCTATGGTCGAACAGACTAGTAATTCAGAACATGCACCACATGTTCAAAATATTGGACGAGGCCATGGAATTGGACCATCCACTGTTCCATCTACTCAGCTAATGAATCCATGGGGAGGCCTAGTAGATGCCATGGGACATCAGTTAATGAACACAATGAAAAAATGGGCAATATCCTTTATGGATCGGATGAATTCCCATCAACCAACTAACACATGGCATATGGAGGAAAATTCAAATGTTCTTCAGCAAAGATTGGCTAGAGATAAATAGCCTATGCAAAGTAATGGACATACTAATGGTTAGACTAGTAATCAAAATTATAAAAGACCTTCACCTATACCTCAGTCTTGGTATGAGCCTCTTTCGAGGCCTATGGTAAATCAAAATTCCTCATTACCTAACAGCGAAGCCATACAAATTGGTGGATCTGGGCCAACACAAGAAAATGGCATGAGAATGTTTCCAAATCCCATGTTCAAAGCCATACCTAGCACAAGAGGGTTCTGTAATCCCTTGTTCGAATTCACACCCGAGGGGTTGAAAGGGTTTCCTGTGGCTGGAAGAGAAACAACACCTGTTCCTCCTATTACAACACCGTTTGTAGGTCCTTTCGTAGGACAGGCTCAGAGAGGTCAACCATACCCTCAACAGCAGCCAGTACCACAGGGACAGCCAGTCCCAAATATTCCTCCCTATGGACCAAGAGGATCTCAGGCACAAGGTTTTCCACCTAATCCTGTGTTTGTTCCTCCAGTGGTAGTCTAATAAGCACAAAATATGGTTCATAGGGACCAAATTGCTGATATTGTCAGAGAAATGTGTGGACCTATGGCTCGGGGGGTTCAAACTCCTGTGTATAGAAAGCCATACCCAGAATGGGTAGATAGGGTGCATGAATACCCAAGGGGGTTTAGAATACCAGACTTTGCTCTTTTTTATGGGAATGAAAACCAGTCAACAGTAGAACACATTGCTAGGTTCGCTGCCTAATGTGGTGAATTTACCAATAATGATTACATGAAGTTAAGACTTTTTCCAAATTCTCTAACTGGCGCAGCTTTTGTATGGTATATTAACCTTACAACTGGCTCTATCCAAACTTGGTAGCAAATGGATGAGGCATTTCATGCCCAATTCTTCCAAACGGGGGCAGAAGTTTTTATGAAAGATTTGGCAAGGTTGACTCAAAGGCCTGATGAGAAGGCTATTCAATTTATTGCCAGATTCAAAAGAGCACGAAACAAGTGTAGGGTCATTCTACCAGAGCCTGAATTTGTGAGATTGGCTCAAAATGGTTTAGAGTTTAGGCTTCGAAAGAAGTTTGACTCAACTGAGTTTGGAGATTTAATGGAATTAACCTATAAGGTGTCTAGATATGAATCATTACTTGAGGAACAACAAGATCGAAGTAATGCATCATACAAGACTTATTATAGAGATCCTAATTATGAGATTGATGCAGCAGAGATCGTAAGGAAAGAGCCTATGATTTGTGAGGCATTAATTCACAAAGACATTACAATAGACTAACAGTTTAAAAAGAAAGACCTTCATAGGAAATACTCTTTCGATTTAAGAAAGGAAGATGACATTTTTGATCATTTGCTTGCAGCGAATTTCCAAAAGTTACCAAAAGGAGTTAAAATTCCTTCTCTCGGAGAACTTAAAGGGAAAATGTATTGTAAATGGCACAATTCTTGGTCTCACTCAACTAAAAACAGTATTGTTTTTCGGGACAGGATCCAAGAACATATTCGAAAGGGAAGTTTAAATTTCCCAACTAAAGCAGAGAAAGCTATGGGGATTGACACTAATCTATTCCCAGAGATTGGAGAAGTTACAGCCAATGTTGTTGTGCCAGACTTCTAGAATTTGTCCTTGAAGGAATTGAAAGAGGTTAATGTGCAGATGCATGTTGTCAACCAGACTATTGTCAAGAAAGATACCAAAAGTTCACCAGCGAATGGGCAGAGCTTTGTAGACTAAAGGGAGGACTTTAGTGATGAGGCATTGGATGATGACTCCTTAGAGGTAGCTGTCATGCAAAGGATGTGTCCCAGATGCAGGTTAAGTTACAAATGGTTGAAAGGGCTCCCAATTGATGGGAAACAATATTACAAGGATGTGCAGATACGTCCTAAACCAACCAGTACCTACAACAAGAGGCCATACCCAACTGGTCCCAGACGGCAGCCATTCTTGGCTGGATCATCAGCCACTAGAGTGCATTCTAAGGGCAGGAGAGTGCTGATGAAGAATTTGTCATCAAAGATGATAATGATGCCTGGTTGTAGGCAAGAAGATGAAACCCAAGAAGTCAGACCCTTGGCTTTAGTCAAGTTTTCAGCATTAGACTTAAAATCAATAGTCCAAAAAATTTAGAAACGAGAGAAGGAAGCCATGGTAGTTGGTTGTAAGCAGGAACAACAACAGGTCATACCTTTGACCTTTGATAAATACTGTGCATTGGATATCGAAACAAAAGTCTAGGAAATACAGGAAGAAGAAGCTTTATGGACAGACTTTGTCTATGAGGAAGAAGGCAAAGACATTGAAACAGAGAAAGTGGGAGCAGAACAAAGCAAAGAAATTGTTTCAAGGACAGAAGAAATCAAAAGAGAAGCATTAGTGAGTTCTCAAATACAAGACCCCTTGGAAGAAGTTAATTTAAGGGAAGGTTCTGCATAGTAACCCACTTACATCAGTGCTTGGTTAAGTGTTGTTGACAGGGACCAGCTATTAATAGTCTTAGAGAGATATAAAGATTGTTTTGCATGGTCTTGTAATGAATTGCCATGATTGGATAGGTCATTAGTGGAACATAGGCTCCCTATGAAGCCTAATTTCAAGCCATACAAGCAGAAGCCAAGAAGGATGAGTCTTGAAGTGATTCAGAAGGTCAAGGAGAAAATTCTTAGGCTCCTTAAGGCAGGCTTTATTAAAACATCCAAATATGTTGAATGGCTATCCAATATTGTACCTGTGGTTAAAATGAGGGTATGTATCGATTTTAGAAACCTGAATTTAGCAACTCCAAAAGATGAGTACCCCATGCCCATAGTAGACTTATTGGTGGATAGTTCAGAAAGGCACAAGATTTTATCTATGATGGATGGGCATTTTGGCTACAACCAAATCTGCATTGCAGAGGAGGGTGTCCATAAGACAACATTCAGATGTCCTGGGAACATTGACACCTGCGAATAGGTTAAAATGCCATTTGGCCTAAAGAATGCTGGGGCTATATATCAAAGGGCAATGAACACTATCTTTTATGATCTCATTGGAGGGTATTTAGAATGTTACATTGATGACATTGTAGAAAATCCCAATCCATGGAGGAACATTTGGTTCACTTGGAAGTAACTTTCGAAAGAATAAGAAAGTTCAAGTTGAAGCTTAATCCTCTCAAATGTGCTTTTGGTGTATCAGTTGGAAACTTCTTGGGCTATGTAGTACACAAGAAGGGAATACAGATTGATCAGAATGAAGCCAAAGCCATCATTGAAGCCAAGCCTCCATCAAGTAAGAAAGAAGTACAAAAATTTCTTAGATAGGTTAATTTTCTTCGAAGATTTATTTCTAACACTGTAAGGAAAACTAAAGTATTTTCTTCCTTATTAAGGTTGAAAGATGAAGAGGAGTTTGTGTGGACATCAGAGTATCAAATTGCTTTCGAAGGAATTAAAGCCTATTTGGCCAAGCCTTCAGTGCTGATGCCACCAAAGAGTGATAAGCCCTTGAAGTTGTACATTGCTGCAATAGAAGATTCATTGGGAGTTTTCTTAGCCCAGGACAATGAAGAAGGCAAAGAGCAAGTAATTTATTACCTTAGTAGGTTTTTAAATTCTTGTGAATGTAAATATTCAGCTGTAGAAAAGTTGTGCTTTGCATTGTATTTTGCTGCAATGAAATTAAAATTCTATCTTTTGCCTACAATTGTCTTGGTAATTGTAACCACAGATTTAGTTAAGTATATGTTATTTAGACTTATGTTGAGAGGAAGAAATGGAAAATACTAGCCTTATCAGAATTTCATTTAGAATATGTCCTCCAAAAGACAGTAAAAAGACAAGTTTTAGCTAATTTTTTGGTAGATCATCCATGTCAGACAGAAAGCCAAGAGATAATGGATCTTGGTATGGTTAATATTGAGCCATGGAAAATGTGGTTTAATGTATCAAAAGCTAATGGTCTAACTGGAATTGGTGTGGTGATTAAGTCACCACAGGGGGTAGAAACCACACATGGTTTCAGAGTTGATGAAATTACTTGTTCCAATAATCAAGCTGAATATGAAGCTTTAATAATGGAATTGGAAATGCTTATTGGATTACAACCTCATACAGTTGATATATTTGGGGATTCTCAATTGGTGGTCAACCAAGTGAAATGAATTTTGAAATGTCAAAGTGCAAGCATATTGCCATACTATGTTGTTGCATTACATTTGTTTTCTTAATTTCAGATAGCAAATGTGACTTATATCCCAAGATTCATGAATGACAAAGGCAATGATGTAGCCCAGAAAGTTTCGAATTTCAGGAGAAGGGATGACACTCAAATGAACATAAGTCAAGCAACATATCAAAAATTAATACCACCTTTGACTAAAAGGAATGTGGCGTTAAAAGTCAATCATAATGACTTACAAGATAAAGATTGGAGGCATCCAATAATGCAGTACATGACCGGCCCATCTTCGAAAGCTAGCAGAAAGATCAAATTACAATCTATGCAATACATAGTGTATGGTAATGTTTTTTACAAAATGGGAGCAGATGGGTTGTTATTGGAATGTCTAGGGCCAAAGGAGGCATTGACAGTCATGGCTGAAGTTCATGAAAACATCTATGGTGCTCATCAGCCTGGTGTGAAGATGAGATGGCTGCTTCGAAGACATTTCTACTATTGGCCCACCATCTTTAAAGATTATACAGAATATGCTAGAGGTTGCCAGGCATGCCAAAAGCATAGCATGATAAGACATGTACCAATAACTGATTGACATGTAGTTGTGAAGCCTTGGCTATTTAGGGGATGAGCTATAGATATGATAGGGAAAATACATCCACCCTCTTCAAAGCACCATTGTTTCATCTTACTGGCCACAAACTACTTCACTAAGTGGGTCGAAGCTAAACCATATAAGGCTGTAGACCACATTGAAGTTATTGGATTTATTAAAGATCTGATTCACAGGTTTGGCATCCCACAGATCATAACTGTGGATAATGGGATTGTATTTGATGGAAAGATGGTAAAGTCTTTCGTGGCAGAGTTTGGAATTAGCCTTGTTAATTTTACCCCTTATTATGCATAAGCAAATGGTCAGACAGAATCATCCAATAAGTCTTTGAAAAAAAGAATACAGAGAGTTGTGGAAGACAATCCTAGGGATTGGCATAACTTGTTGTTGGATTTATTGTGGGCTTATACGACTTCTCCAAGATCAAGTACAGGAGTTATTCCTTATGCCTTAGTATATGGGCATGATGCAGTGTTACCTGTAGAAATTAACATCAAGTCCTTGAGGGTGAGATGCCAGGATCAGTTAGTTCCTGAGCAGTACTATCAGAGCATGTTCTTGGAATTAGAAAATATTGATGAAGCTAGAATTTTGGCATTAAATAGCATTCTTTTCCAAAAGAAGAAAACAGCCAAAAACTATAATAAGAAAGTCAAACACATTAGCTTTGATGAAGGTGATTTGGTATGGAAGACAATACTCCCAATAGGAATTAAAAGCCATAAGTTTGGCAAATGGTTACCTAATTGAGAAGGACCATATCAAGTTCATAGAGTCTTGCCTTGGGGAGCATACCATTTGAGAAATTTGAATGGGTTTGTACATCCTAAGAAAATTAATGGTAGGTACTTGAAGCCTTATTATCCAACTGTATGTGAAACACAAGGAGTATAGAAAATGCTAAACAAGAGAAGCATGAAAACACTCAAATAATAAATAAAGAATTCATTTCATAGGGAGTTAAGTACATGCAGCCAAAGACTGGCCCAAAAGTCAGTACAATGTTTCAATTGTTCCCTTACAATTGATTCTCTACTCTTAAAGGATGGAAACAACTGAATGGCTGTAGTCATCTCCTGCCTTTGATCAGGCAATCCTTGGTTGGTGATTTGCAACTTTGTGGCAGTTCGATCCAAAGCCAGGTTAACTGCTGATATCTCTTCTTTTAATTGAGCTTTCTTCTCCAACAGTTGGGCTTGAAATTGAGAGACAAATGAATGTTGTTCTTTCAATTCAGACACCTCAGTATGTATATGGGAAACAAATTCCTGGTCACTCGACAATTTCTCCTTTACAGCTTTGGCAACATGGCAGATGTTGACATACAAGTCAATAATAGCTGCTACCTGAGACAAGTGACTTGAAATAGCCATCTTGGATTGCTCAATGACCTTACAGTACTGGAGGAAACCATTCTTGATAATAGGTCTTTGCAAGGCTTCGAATGGAATCCTCGAGAACAATGTCAGCAACTCCAAACATATGCCCAAATCCAGTGAAGGTGAGGAAGCCCTACTGATGGTTGAAGAGCTCTCAAAAATTTTCAAGAGAGAATCAGCCAGAATCAATGGCTCAGTTTCATTACTGGCTGTTGGAATGGTAGAAGGCATGTCAAAAAGGCTAGCCAGTCTAGCTTCGAAAATGTCCATTTCTTCCATTGACATTGGTGGTGCAGAAAGGGCTCTAATGGCAGAAAGAGATGGCTGCATAGGGATAGGAGAGAAGGATGAAGTGTCCCCAGTAGTTTCCATAGTCTTGGCCACCAGTAGGTCAAGAGAAGAAGGGCTGGAGCTGGATAGTGATGGTGCACAAAGAGTTGGTGAGCTACCAGTATCTTCTCTGAGGGAATCAACCATCACTGGAGATGAAGTAATAACTGGGATCTCCTCAGGAGGGGAAGGAGCAACAAGGATTGTAGGGAGAATAAATTGGGTTGAGTTAAAGGTTAGAAGAGGAAGATATGGAGTTAAGCCAACAGATAAAGATATAGGAATGCTTTGTCTCAAAAAACGTGTGAAAAGTGTAGAACCAGGAAGTGGGAGTATTGCCTGAATGGGCTCTACACTAAGAGGCACTTTAGTGTCAGTCTTCTTTTTCTTTTTTTGAGGGTGCTTCTAATAGTCTTTCAACTTCAGATGAAACTGAAGAAGTTCTTATTGAAGGAGAAAGTAGAGTAGTTGCTGCAAAAGAAGAAATACGAAGCAATGTTAAGTTTCAGTATTGATTGAGAAAGGAAACTAAAGACACAAAAGGAAATTACTAGTTTCATAAGTGGTAGCAATGGTTGGAGAACTGCGAAGGGTATAATGTTCAGCAGTTTGTAGCCTCTTTGCAGTTTCTCTTTGGAGTGCATTAGCAGCAGCAGCTTCATCTCTAAGTATTTGCTGTTGTCTCCTCTTCTCAGCCCTCTGGAATGCAATGATCTCTTTAGAGTATTCCACTTTCACTGCTTTAGCAGATGCTCCATGAATGGAATCCCCAGTGAACTCAGAGGGAGAGACTGTCATTTTCTTCTTTCTTTTTACTGGTGTCTCTTGCTCTTTCTCTGCTTCCTCTTCTCCCACGTGAGCCTCAGGTACCTCCTCTTCAGGATCAAGCAAGAGTCTTCTTTTCCTTTGTTGTTGTTATTTGTTCTTGAGGAGATTTAAAGCTTGCACTCTTTGAGGAGAGTCTCCTTGTGGGGCACCTACACTAAAGAAAGAACTATAAGTAAAAAGCAAAATCATCATAAAGGAGAAGAAAAGAAAGGAAGCAACAGTGCGTACCTTTCTTCGAAGCAGCTCGAGTGACTCTAGGAAGAGGTGAGACAGCATGAGCAGACTTTGTGGTAACAGGGGTAAAAGCTGGGGTAGCTCTAACAGTGGAAGAAGTAATAACTCCAGTCCCTTTGAACTTGGCTTGAGGCACATCTAGTACCACTAATAGATCTTGAGGAGAAACGGCCAAGTACACCTCCATATTGGCCATCCACCAATTTTGGTACATTTTCAGTGTGTTGTTTTGAGAAATTAAGGGTAGATATTCAAAATCAATTAAGTCTTAGATGAACTTGGAGGTTGCCTTTTCTAATCTAGTTCTGGGAACTTTCAGTTCTCTGTTCGCAAGGTTTGAGTTGGACTAACTGCAGAGAGGGATATGGATCTCTTGAGAGAGTCCAAATTGCTTAGCAAATTGGGCAGAGCAATAGGGCTTGGAGATACACTTATAAGCTCTAGAGTTCATAGTGCTAATGAATAGCTCCCTCGGGATCAAAATAGAAGCCCACATATTTTTGTGCTGAGGCTTAGAGCAGAACCTATCGTTCAAAAATGTCCTCAACCAGGTTGGGCCAATTTTGGTTTTGAATGGGCAGAAGAAGGTGTGAGAAGAAGGAGAAACTGGGAATTGGTGAAAGAAAGAAAAATAGAAGGCAAAGTTGGAAGGATAAAGAGAGACATTGGCTAACTTCACGCCATAAGTGATAGGGTTTGGTATTAAAAACTTTAGACACTTAGAACGCAAGTCAGTGAAGTATGCAAAAAGCCAGAGTTGGAGTATCCAAAATGGGTCTTCTTGATTGGCATCCATGGGTTTTTTACAAAAGAGGAAACAAGCTCTGTAGACATGGCCCAAAACATAAGGAGCTAAGGCTACCTTTTTATGCAAAACAAAGGCTTTGGCAAGAGGAGCAAACTCAGGTATAATCCTCTGAGAAGAAATACAGAAAAGGAATTTGTAGAGCCAATATAGTAAAAAAGAAAAGAATTCCCTATCAATCACAGGGCATTCCTTTTTGTTCTCAGCATTGACAAAGTCACTATAGGATGAGTTCAGAGAAGGAAGAGAAAAAGGGATATTGAGGTTAGGGTAGTCTGGACCAAAAGAAGTACCAATAGGGGATAACCCTAACAGATGAAAAATGTCAAAGACAGTAAGGGCCATCATACCACATCTAAATTGGAAGAAATTGAAAGCAGAATTCCAAAAATAAAGAGCAGCAGGTATTAAAAATGGGTCTTTCAAAATGGTGAACCTGGATAGTTGAAGGGCATCGAGGAGGCAAAGTTCCTGGAGATCCAATGTCCTAGCAGGGACGACCCGATCGTACCATTCCTCTCATTCTGGCCTTATTGTGGGCCAGCAGTGATGGGGTCAGTTCACTCTCCAGCTTCCCTAATCAAGATCGCATTCATAAAGGAGGCAGTGGTCCTCCAAACGCGGGTACAAAGCTGTAACAACCCTCACTACTGTCTATCGATAAACTACCGATTACTGCTAAACTGAGACCGATTATGAAAAGTAATTGAACTAATTGAAATACTGAACTAACTGACTAAAATTTGAAACTGATTGATTGACTGTATCTGTTTAAATACATTGTCTATCTGTTTGACTGTTTGATTATCTGTTTATGTTTTTATGTTTAAACTGCAAATTGAAGGCCTTATCGGCGGCCAAACCAGAAATTGATTAGTGTTTCATGATCAATAGAATTTATGTGATTTTATGGTATATTTATCTGAAAACTGATTTGGTATGATTAAATTAGATTAAATATTGATAAATTGCATAGTTTGGCTTAATTACCAAAACACCACACTAGTGGCCCACTAGATGAACCATATTTGAGCCTTATTATATACTTAGGCAACATTTCATCAGCCACAATTGAACATCACAACCGACCAAAAGAGGAGAGTGAGAGGTTTGGAGTGAATTCAACTTGATTTTGTGCATTGGCTTGAAGAATTGGATTATAGGTTGCAAATTAAACTTCCTCACCTTGTATTGGAGACTTAGGTAAGAGAGTTCAACCTCTCATTGTTGTGTTTAAGCTTGTTCTTGCATGGTTTTGAGCAAAGTTAAAGTTTAGAGCCAACATATGGCTCAAATTGTTGAATTAGAGCTCAATTGTTGCATGCATGTGCATATTGATAAGTTTTGAGGTTGTAATTCATCATTCATCACTTGCATGTCTATATTTTGAGAGTAGACCACGAATTCATCATGTTTTTGTAAGAGGTAGCTCAGTTGAGCTTGTATTTAAAGCTTTGAAATGATTTAAGTCCATGCATGTTACATGTTCATCTTGTTCATGAAAATTGGTTTGAATTGAACACCCTTGGGATTTGATTTTACAATTGAGCTTTGGAATCATGTTAAATTATGAGTTTTGGAATGTTTTCTGGAAAATTGGCCCAAGAGGATCGAAATTTGTACATTTGAACTTGATTTTGTGCTTGAGGTTCGAATCTGGGAATTTCTAGATTTTGAACTCGCGCTCGAGCGGGGTGACTGGCGCTCGAGCGTGGAAATCGTGCTCCCAGCATTTTGTTCTGTTTTTGGGTCAGCTCGAGCGGGACCTTGGATTTTACGCTCGAGCGGGTGTCGAGCGCCCAATCGAGCGTGAATTTCACTTATCCAGCACTTTTGACTGTTTTGCATTACGCTCGAGCGGGTAAGTCTGCGCTCGAGCGGAAATATTTGTCTGCATGTCCGCTTGAGCGGAGTAATCGACGCTCGAGCGGGACCCCTGTTTTCTAAAATTCTGAAAATGTTTTCTAGGTACATCTTTGCATTCTCATCCCATTCTAGGCATTCTTAGGCCTACTTTAAGACATTTTAATGGGGATATAGATGTAGAACACGCCGAGGTAGATTAGGGATTAAGTTATTATCTTTCCCAACTGTGTAGCTTAGTGTGTGTTCAATCTGTAAACTGTGTAGGGTTGGCGACTGGGGACGCGCTCTAGCCTAACTGTAGCCCAGAACTCTGTAAGTAACAACTATGTAAAGATATGTTCAAAAATGATTATCTTCTGAACAATTGAACTGTACTGTTAATTGATGAATGTACGTCCTATATTCTGAACTGTATTGTGGCATCCTTAGCAACTACTGTTTACTGTTACTGTTACAGAGATCTCTGTCGGTTCCCTTGTTGGAACCACTACTGTTTACTGATTGATGGCCATCATTTACTGTTCGTTCTTTTAAGACCTACTGTTTACTGTACTGTATGCTAATGGATGTACCACATATGACTGAATGACTGATATACTGAATTAACGAACTGTTTTCATTACTGTAAGGACATTCATTCTTAACCTCTTTACGCATTACGTTATTCACTGGGCTTTTGCTCTCTGCTCATATATATATGTAGGTGTACAGGCACCAGACCGCAGCTAGAAGCGTCAGGGTAAACTCAGTTTTGTCAAGCCAACTATGTGCCTCACTGCGAGGTTCCGAGCCTGTCAAGCATGCTTAGGGGTGTTTTAATTTCCCCCGTCTGTCTCTGTATCTGTTTTGTATAACTGTATAGACTGTTACTGTAATGTTTAATAGGTATTAGGTCCCTGAACTGAATGATTGTATATATGTACATACTGTTTTGTCACTGACTGCATATATGTATGAAAAGTCTTTTTGGCATACAGACTGTCATAGCTCATTGGACATTGTTTATTTACTGTGTTGGCTTCCGCCAGGCCCCTGTACTTTGTTTTACTGTTCTACTGTTAAGCAGGCCTTCGGTAATCTCAGATTACTGGCCGGTTACGGTGCTAAACCCATAGGAGCGGATTTGGGTCGTGATAGAGTGGTATCAGAGCGATACTTACCACGAGTTATACCGTACACACGTGTCCCAATGAGCTATAAGATGTCGTAGAAAAGCGATTAGGGCATTACATGAACATGATAAGTGTGTGGCTATGACATGACTGAATATATGCTAATGTGTTAATCTGTTTAAACAAATGACTGCCTATGGTGATAACTGCCTATAGTGAAATGGATAATGCGAGAACTACAAATGTATCTGAATCCTCATCCTCTATGGCAAGAATGGCAAGACTGGAAAGAATGATGGAACTAATAACTGAAAGACTAGATCAACAACAGAATCATCAGCCCCCACCTCCTCCTCCGGTACAGTCGGAGCAGAATGTGAATGTTAATGATGGGGACATAATTGCTCTCACCCATAAGTTCAGCAAAATGAAACCGCCATCCTTCCAAGGAGGCCTTGAACTGTTAAAAGCTAAAGCGTAGGTTCTCGAGACAAAAAAATTGTTTGAGGTTTTTCCGTGCTCCGAAGCACATAAAGTTCTATTGGCCACCTTTACTCTGCAAGAAGAAGCTAGAAGGTGGTGGATGCTTATCCGTGATGACAATACTGTTACGACTTGGGCTCAATTCAAAGGAGCCTTCTTTGAAAAGTACTTCCCTCAGTGTGTTAGGGATAGAAAAGTAACTGAATTTGAACAGCTGAGACAGGGCACAATGTCCGTTGCTGAATATGAAATGAAGTTCACCGAGCTTGCTAGATATACACCACATATGGTGGACACTGATTATAAGAAGGCCAGAAAGTTTGAAGGCGGCCTTAATGTTGCAATACTGGACAGAATTAATATTTTGAAGCTACCGAATTATGTAAATGTTCTTGACCGAGCCTTGATGGCCGAATTGAACATCGAGGCACTGAAAACTAAAACACCAGTGTCTGAATGGCTTGGTAAAAGGCAAGGTTTTAAATTCAAGAAAGGCAAGCATAACCCATTGAACAAGAAACAGAATACGGGGTCAACAACTAGCCCCAGCCAAGGGAGTGGTTTCATACCACCCTGTTCTGAGTGTGGCAAGAAGCACAAAGGGGTCTGTTACAAAATATCTGGAGCCTGTTACAGGTGTGGCAAGGTGGGCCACATGGTTAAAGACTGCCCCTCTGCTCCACAAGCCAATAGTAAAGCTGCACCAAGCATGGCAGCATCAATTGTTGCACCAAAACCGAACCCCAAAGCTACCGGAAAAGAGCCCATGAGGCAGAGCCGAGTGTTCGCCCTAGTACCGGGAGATGTACAGAATACCGAGACCGTTGTGTCAGGTATTCTCTCTATTTGTACTCAAAATGCTTATGTACTGATTGATTCGGGGTCTACGCATTTATATGTGTCGCATGCTTTTTCGCGAAAACTGAATAGACCATTAGAACCCATGAATTATCTGTTAGCTGTATCATCACCCATTGGGGGATCTATGACCTATGCATATATGTACCCTGCTTGTGAAATTATTGTTTGAGATGCACATTTGTTTATTGACTTACTGCCCTTGAACATTGATCATTTTGATGTAATATTGAGAATGGACTGGTTAACGAAATACCATGCTACCATAGACTGTGTAACGAAACAAGTAGTTTTCTGTCCACCGGGTTTACCCGAATTTGTGTTTAATGGGGTTGGAGTAGTACCTTCTCCGTATTTGATTTCATCTGTGAAAGCTGTTAAATTGATTAGAAATGGGTGTAAGGGATATCTGTGTTCTGTATTGACTGTATCTACTGATGATAATGCTAACGTGAACAGTATTCCTATAGTTAGAGAATTCCCAGATGTGGGTAAAATGCCTTGATCCACAGATTGTGGGAAATGTTCAAGGTGTATAAGAGAATTTAATGCAGTACAAACATTACAATGATGGATGTCGGTTGCAGTTCTAAGAAGATGCAAAACCCCTGCACGTCCTAGGACGTGGGTAAAATGCCTTGATCCACAAATATCACAAAGTATTGGGTATTTTAGTGCGAGGGGCAATGTTGGCTGTATAATTTGTAAAAGACAATCACAATTCAACACGTGGCATGAAAAGGACAATTTGGGGAGTTAATACAAGTTGCCAACTATAGTCAGACACATGTTAGCCCATATTGGTAATAATGGGTCTGCGTAGCACTGGAATGATCGAGGGATATAAGGTGATGTGGCCTAACGGTTACTCACAAGGTTCAAATTCAAAATCAAGAGGGAAGCCTAACTGCAAATGTGGCGTAGTGGGACTGACTGTGAGAGAGCATGCTCAGCAATCAGGGAAGGGCATTTCGATGGTTAGAAACCCACTTCGACGGTTATCATTAAAAAGTATAAATAGCAGAGAAGGCCCCAGAAAAAGGATCGAGACTCAGATAAAAAAACTAGCTTTATTTACTTTGTTTTCCCTTTCAGTTTTTACAGTTTTTTACATTTATGTACTTCAAATTCCTGTACTGCACTTCATTCATAGGAGTAGTTTCAAATAGCTTGTTGCTATAAACCTCTACGAAGCTGGGTCAGATCATTGTAAGTTTTTCATTTTACTTAATAAAATTCTAAAATTATTCTTCACTTAGTTGTTATTTACTAAATTCTCCTAAACAAGACACCAGTAAAAGTCCTCTTCATTGAGGCTGAAAGAACTAAAACACAATCGTCTGATAATTGGTTGGCAATTAATCTTCTGTAATGATTGATTGATCCTTACTGGCACGCTTAAAATTATAATACTAACCTTCGAAAGCCAAAAAAGTCAACAATATTGCATTTGGGTTAATAAATATATATATATATATATGTATATATATATTTGCTTATTAACAAAAATATTTAGTAGACTTTAAAAGATGTTACAAGTCCCACGCAAAAATAAAATAAAATTTAAAAATCAGATTTGGCATTGTCATTACTTAAACAATTCAGTAGGATAAAATGATCTTTTGAATAATTATCATTTTTTTTAAAAAAAAATTTCCAAACAAGACATGAATTTTATCAAATAATCGTTTTCAAACATTTAATAATATGATAAAACAAATACGAGATACACATCATATCTAGTCAAATAGTTCCAAAACTAACTATCCATTTGATTGCAAATCCCTCCTTATCCAGTTCATTTAAATAAACAAGATCTTAGTGAATATTTACACTTTTTTACTGACGAAAATTACAAAATGAAAAATGAATGAAATGGATTAATCTTAACCTCTTTTTTTTTTTTTTTTTTTTTGGGTTACAAACAAATCTTAACCTGTATGTGTTGGTGAATTTTCAAAAATATAATCGATATGTTTTTTTGGATAGTTTCAAAACATTTATTTTCTTTTAGAAAACCCTTTTAAGCCGTGTAGTTTGCTCCACACTGAAAAGTAGGAGAATAGAATATTCAGTTAAAAACATCCACGTGAAATTTTTGCTTCTATAAAGAATAATGAAAGGGTCCTGCTACGTTTCATGAAAACTGTCATGAAAACCATCTGCACCGTTGGATCATGATCACATACCTGATCTAACGGTGCAGATGGTTTTCATGACAGTTTTCATGAAAATTCTTCATGACACCTAGCATTTCCCATAATGAAAAGGGTACTGCTATGTAGGCTTTCCACACACGACAAATGGTAACACCATTTGCACACACGTACAATTCCAAGGTCGAAAATTATTTTTTTGCTCTTGGGACATGTTGATGTAGTGTTTTAATTTGATTTTTATTGATTGAAACAATAGGATTTACCATTATTTTGTCTCTTTTATAAGACAATTAGACACTTGCCTAGGCCCGGTCATGAGATTTCTAAGGTTCAAAGCTGATATCAATTAATAAATATCACTAGATCATTTGGAGCCTTCAGATATTTTTTTTTTTCATTCAGTAGAATTTTTTTTTTGAAGGTAAAGGATAAAAGATTTGTGTCAAAATCAGAAAAAATACTTAGTATTACATTACAATAATTAATAAATATCACTTGATTCTCGCTCTTCTTGTATTTTTAGAAGCAAATAAATCAATTATACTTGTATAATCTAGTTTTTTTGCCAAACTATTTTCAATGGATAACAATGCTAATCTATTCAATCTTTCTTGTGACGTGGTTGATTGAAGATAATTTTTGATCATTTTCAACTTTGAAAAGCTTCTTTCCCCCGATGCAACTGTAATCAGAATAGTCAAAAGTATCCTATAAGCAACCCATGAATTTGGGAAATAATTTGCCATTAACTTGTAGATGATTGAGCACTTCAATTGGTTTATTAACTTCTTTTGGCAATCTCTCTTTTAAGACTTTTAACTCTATCAATAAATCTCTTCTATCAATATCAGAAATTTCACCATGTTTTAAAAATTCTTCAAGCTTCACACACCCCGCCTTTAACAATTCATCCCTGCACTTTTTCAAGTAAAAAAAAAGCCAAAGTTTGCCTCATGTACTTTGAATTGTTCAAACCTATTTTTGAGTGAAGAAAGGGCTTGATCAACAAAATAGAAGAAGTAACCAACTCTTAGTTAGTTTGGGCCTTTTAAAATTTTAATGGATCAATTTATTTTAAGTTAGTTTGGGTCTTCTTTAATTATTTTAGACTTAAAACATACCTAATATATTACACTAAATTATAATAGGAGGGCCCCTTTTTTGGATCTATTTTGAGGGGCCCTATACCATTACCTGGTAGGCCTATGTCTAAGACCGGCCTTACACTTATCCTTTAATAAATAATGTGAAGTAATATTTCAAAATTACCAAATAATTTCTTTTATTAAACACCCAATAAAAGAACTAATAATAAGTGGGAGAACCCAATAAATGACCAAGAAAGAGAAATGATAAACCCAAGAAGTAACCAAGAGAGAGAGACAAGAGACACTAATATTAAAAAAAGAAAAAAAGAAAAAAGATCACATCTTAAAAAAAATAATTATAAATCAGTGAGAAATTTTATAGATATTAAAATTAAAATTATAAATTTTTTCATGAATATATATATATATATATATATTTCTTGACTTTTACTAGGGTGTAATTCATGAATATATATATATATATATATATATTTCTTGACTTTTACTAGGGTGTAATTACCCCTAAAAAAAGGGATTGATAATTTGGCAAGTGTTTGGGTATGGTAGACTCATTTTAATATATTTGAATTAAATTTGTATTATAAAAAATAAAATTTTTGTATACATTTAAAAAGTATAAAATTTGTACAAAATTTTTTAAGAAAATCCATTGAACACAACAAAATAAGATCATGTATTGAATTTTTATATATTTGTATTTTTTTTTTGTATTTGGTGAATTTAAAAAAAAAATACAAAATATTATACTTCTTAAGTATATCTAGATTATGTGTATCTAAAAAATAATTAAAATATTAAAAAATTCAGTAAAAATAAAAAAAACTCAATTTTTTGTGTGAGTTAAATTAAAGAAGATGATTGCTATTTCCCTTGAAATGACATGAACAAAATATCTATAATATGTTATTATTTTATATGTATAAAAGTTAAGAGACAAATATGTCATTTTTAACAGGAGTAAGTATAATTTTTCAAATATGATGGAGGAATTTATGTTAAACAAGAACCTCAAGGGGGGATAGTGTACTTTACCCAAAAATATTAGAGAGAGAAATATATATATATATATATATGTCTATATATATAATTGGTGTTACATCTCTTAATTTTACTGCCCTCAATTCCATCTCTAATGACGTTAGGGCTGTTCAAAAATCCGTTCAAACCGGTAATCCTGACCGAACCAGACCGAATCATACGATTTGGTTCGATTTCGAATTAAGAAATATGAGAACCGTAAAAACGGTTCGGTTAATGGATTTTATGAAAAAACCGCGGTTCGAACCGAATCGAACCAAATTTAAAAATATATATACATATAATATCAAGTTTTATTTTTATTAATTGATTTTTTTATAATTTTAATGATATTAGGATGGTATATATATGTAATATTAAGTAATGCCTTAATATTATTAGTTTTTATCATGAGTTAAATATAATTAGTTTGAGTAATTATTTTGCTAATATTAACAATTTATTCTTGTAAATGGAAATTTTTAGAACCGTAAACCAAACCGAAACCGAACCATTTTTTCGGTTTGGTTCTGGTCCGGTTTTACAAGTGTAACGGTCTGGTTTGATTCTCAAAATCACAGAACCGTTAGGATCGGTTCGGTTCTTGGATTTTCTCAGAACCGAACCAATCTGGACCGTGTACACCCCTAAATGACGTGACTCATCCACATGTGAAGCGATTCTATACTCTCTCTTTCTCTCACTCTCACACACACACACATTTTAAACATCCCTAATTCCACATAATTGTGATAGAATTGAGGAGCAAAATTAGGGATAAATCATTAGGTCCTATAAACAGTAGAAGAAAAGTAAGATTTAACGGCGTTTAAAAATACGCCTTGGTTTTTAATATTTAATGGTGTTTTCTTAAACGTCGCATTCTTGTTGACTAACACGACACCGTTTTAATTTCAGAAGTCGTTTGAAAAACGCCTTCAAATGTTTTTCGTTATTTATTTATTTATTTATGAATACTTAAATAGCCTATTCTCTCTCTAAACCGTTGATTTCACTCTCTCTCGCTTCAAACCCCTTCGTTTCTCTCGCTTCAAACCCCTTCGGTTATTAATCAATTAATCTGCAACCCTTCTCTTCAAGTATTCGATTCAAAATAGTGGGATGACTACTAGTATTCGATCCACCCCTTCGTTTATTCGATTCAAGGATTCATAGATCGTCGATTCGTAGATCATAATGTGTCATCTCTAGTTCGTGTTTGAGTTTGAGTTCGCAAGTCTTTCTTCATAATAAGTGTTGATCAGTCTCATCTCTATCTTCTCACATTTGAGTTCGATTGAAGATGATACTTACTGACAGAATCATTCGATTCAGCTATTGTGCACACCGAATGCCGCACTAGATGATCGTGGATCGAAGCTCCATGCTTGATTGGACTATCTAGGAATTGAGACCCTGCAACAACGAGCACCGTTAGAGCTGCTCGGCCAGGGGTGGCTGGATAACCCCTTCGGTGTGGGAGTGAGAGATCGGAGAAGATGAAAGATCCTTTTTCAGTGCTTAGAGTCGTGTTTTTGGGGAGTATAGTTCAGCTTAGATCAGTTACCTCCAATGTGAAGTCAGTGTAGTTTATATAGAACCCCTTGCTTGTTGCCCAAGATGGTTTCACGGAGCTCTGGTGCTGCCATGTTTCCTTTTAGCATTGCCCCCGATGAGAGACCATCTGGTAGTTGACTAGGAGTGTATATACTCATTGTAATCATGCTTGTAATAGATCACATTCCTTCTATCAACTATTTCCGTGATTCTAAGGGGAGGGGACTAGCTGAGGTGGTATCCTCCATGTGTATGCATTCACAGCTTCCACGTTTCTCTAACAGCTCCTTTTAGCTCGGTCCCTTCATGCCTCAGCTCGGCCCTCTGTGAGATTGCTTGTAGAGATGGGTCGGCCCAGTATGATATCTTTGTGTGGGCTCGGCCCCTTTTGGGTTTGGTCCAAAGGTCAGGTCCTGCGGCTCAGCCCAACCTAGCCCAGCATCATGACTAGACTGACCTTTCCACTACAGGCTGGGCCCAAGTGCTTGAGGATTTGGGTGGATTGTTGACGATGTAGTTAGGCTAATCTGACTGGCCCACTTGCTTGTCCTGCTTCTCAGGACTTGAGTCTAATGGATTGGGCCGGCCCAAGGCTTGGATCCGACCTATTTATTATTTATCCCCTTCATTTGCCCCCTAGCTCGCGTTAAGGTTCCCCTTGGGGAGAGTTATTGCTCTGTATTTCAATCGTCGCATCGCTTCGGATCCGCCCCAGTTCGGCCTTGGTGACGGTTTAATCCTGACACACGCCTCCTATATGTGTCCTTTCATGGTGATACGTGGCGGCGTGGTACTAGTGCACAGAGATAGTGTGCCGATTCCATACTGATGGTCGTGATTTATGTACCTTTACGCTGGCTGGTATAATAAATGCTCTGGAGTTATCAATCCAGACCCCTTCATCTGTTTTCAAATGTTTGGAGAGTCCAAAACCCTTTTCGTTCCTCTGAGGTGGTCTCGTCAGTGCTCTGTCTAGACGTTCCATTGACAAAGGTTAACGCCAAGCATATGGGCACTAGGAGTACTGTTGCTTTCCTAGTTGCAACCATTGTTGAAGGAGGGTCCGATTTCTTATTGATTCTTTGGTGCACCGATTCTTGCACCAAGTTCAGCTTATCCCTATGCATGTGTCTGTTAATCTGTTCCGAGTCGTCTATAGCGTCTCCGCTCTTAACAGGAGGTTGGGTTTAAATCTGGACATCTGGGACATTTTGGGTTGTTATACCCTTTCCCACAACAAGGATCACAACACTTATTATCTTCGTGTTTGTTCAGTCGATTGCCATCTTGTAACTGGCTTACTTGATTCAGACAAACATAATGACGATTTTCTGCAAGTCGGTGGTAACTGGGAGTTTCCTGCTAGGACTGAGTTCCAATCTGAACGGATGCCCATAAGGATGGCTACCCAAGTTCGAGTCCTTCTTTCTAGTATTTCTGTGTTTTTTGCCTTGTTTTGAATGTTGTTCTTCTTTTCTGCAGAGGCTTCTCGTTTTCAGCGTAGGCCAAACTGAGAGAATTTCGAGGCCATTAAGGCTATTTTGAGGTACAAGAAGAGGTCCGCGCCCGAGCTGTTGGATTACCAGGCGACTTATCATTCCACCATCCCGAAGAAAGCAAGGCTCACTACGTCTCTTCTGGATTCTGACACTTAGACTGTTATGTCCCTTACCCATCTGGTTACGAATCGCCACCGAAGCCAAGGTTTGCGTCTGAGAGGACGCCTTTCTCTACCCCTAGTTTCACAGGGGATGGGTCTATGTCAAAAAGGAAAGTGCTGGTAGATTTGAAAGTGGAGGTTTTTGGCTCCTCTGACGCTGTGGGGACTCCTTCGGTGAAGGCCAAAACGAAGAGCCTCATGGGTGTGAAGTTAGAGATAGGACCCTCTAGCCCTTATGTTGCTGCTGTCGAACCCTCTGCTTCAGTTACTGCAAGGGCGAAAAAGAGGAGGAGGCAGACCGGCAAGGTGGTAGTTGGAGAGGCTTCTGAAGATCCTGTTGAGAATGAGTCATTTGAGAAGTGGAAGCCGCTAATGTTGTATCAGGGCAGGCCCATTTCTACTTCAGATTCAGTTATTGCTTCCGGAGACTTTGTTTTTGACCTGACGAAGACCTTGTTAATGCTAGTGGACATGGCTGATCATAACGGGCCCCGCGATATTCCAGTTCTGAAGGGGACCTTTCAAATGATGACTGCTGTAAGTGTTTGTTTTTTTTTTTTTTTTATTTTTTGGTGTCATGCTATTGTTTTCTTTCTTTTAATACCTTGCTATCTGTTGTAGTGTATTCAAATGATGCACCTGTTAATCACCAGAGCAGAGGAATTAGAGAAGGCCGTACTGAAGGCTGCTATGCATGCTGAGAGACTAACAGTGAGCTTGGAAGTCAAGAAAGAAGGACGCAGGACTGCTAAGAGGGAGGTGTTCCGTCTGAGCAAGGTTATTACCTTGGTTGAAAAGTCTAAGGAAGCTGCTATTGGGGTACAGGCCTAACTTGAAGGAAAGGTGGCAGAGTTGGAGGCTGTTATTGCGGTGATGGCCGCTGAACGTTCTGCGTTTGAGGCTAAGTATTGGCAGCAAGGTTGGGATGAAGCTGGGGTTGCTTACAAAGAAGAGGTGCTGGTGTTGCGAGACAAGCTTTTTCTGAAGGGTTGGTCAAGTGCTCTGGCCGCTGCTTAGGTTCCTGAAGGGTCTCCCTTGTTTCAGGATGTTCCTGTTCCCTCAACGTCGTTGGGTCTGAAGACTGCTGCTACCCTTGCAATTCTTTCAGCTAAGACTTTCCCAGGAACTGATTTTGTAACCAAGACTTAAGAGAGCGACGTTGCCAATAAGACAGCGAACGCTGAGGGGGGTGGAACCTTGGAAACTGAAGTTGTGGGAGATGTAGTTAAGGGGGCTTCTACTTCTCAAGAAGTTGGAGCTGCCTCTACTTTTCCTCCCCAAGCTGGCCTGGATAAGATTGCGGATGCTGCTCCTGAAGTTCCTCCTATTGATGAAAGTTTGAAGTTGTCTTTGGAATGATTTCAAGTTTTTTCTTTTTCTTTCTCTCTATTTTGTTTTAATTTTTCTGCTGTACTGGGGCTCGGTCTTCCTCACGGGTTGTCTCCTTATATTTGCCAAGACAATTTTCTTTTTTTTTTGTTGTTGTTTGTGAGGCCAGCTGTGTCTTTGTTGGATGATGGAATTTTCCTTTTGATCTTGCAATTTGATGCTTTCTTGCTTCTATGTCTGAATGTTGTCTGTACTGTTTGCCCCTGGCTGAGCACTGTTGGGAACCTCTGGGCTGAATAGATACTCGGTCTGGTTAACGAATATGTTGTACGATTATGCCTGGTTTTGTAATGAAAGGAAAAGGTCTTACTTAGGTCCAGGTTGGTTCTGAAAAACAATTGTTTGCCCCCACCTGGAGCTAAGTAAGATTGGTACTGAAGATTGTTCTCTTTAGGTAGAGCTGCTTAAGTCTATTGCAACTTTGGTAGTAGGAGTGTATTTGAATGAGATAAAGGTATAAAGGGGCGTCTAACTCAGGTCCAGGTTGGTTAAAAACAATTGTTTACCTCCACTTGGAGTTGAGTAAGACTAGTGTTGGAAGTTTGCTCCTGATAGAATTTAGCCGAGTTTGTTCTAACTCTATTTGTATGCAGCAGTACTGAGGTGTTGATGTGACGATACTTAAGAAATTCTGTGGACTCAGAGATGTTTATTTAAAATATGTTAGTGCAGTTTCCACCAAGTAATTCCACTTAGCTAAGGTCCAATTTAGTTGCCAAACATAATTCCACCAAGCAATTGCACTTGGCATGTTTGAGTGCTAACTAAAATTAAATCTCATTCTGAAACTAAGTTCGTTTGGGTTAGACCAAAGCTAAGTTTGTTTGATAAACATCAAAGCCAATTCCGTTTGGTAAACATCAAAGCTAAATCCATTTGATAAACATCAAAGCTAATTCCGTTTGGTAAATACCAAAGCTAAATCCGTTTGGTAAACACCAAAGCTAAGTCTGTTTGGTGAACACCAAAGCTAATTCCGAAAATCTCTTGCAATGAAGCTGGTCAGATATTAAACACAAAAATAAATAAATAAATAAATTGAGAGAAGTGGGGAGGCATTTGCATTGATCAAAAGATAAGTGTCTTTACACTCTGACAGAGAAGTTAGGAGATAATTCTATTGATAGTATTTCTTGAGATTTGCTACATTCCAAGGCCGAGGTATGGCTCTGCCTTTGAGATCCTCTAAGTAGTAAGCTTTATTTCCAGCAATGACTGTGACCTTGTATGGACCTTCCCCGTTAGGTTCTAGTTTTCCTTCGCCAATCACCCTTTTGTGATCCATAACTTTCCTGAAAACCAGTTCTCCAGGTGTGAATTGCCTTGGGAAAACTTTTTGGTTGAAACTCTTGATAAGCTGCAGCTGATATGCTACAAGTTTGATCAGTGCTGCTTCCCTTTGGCCTTCTATGCTTGTGCAATAGCTTCCTCATTACTTGTGCTTTCAAACAGCTCAGATCAGAGGGTTGGGAGACCAACTTCAAGTGGGATAATAGCCTCTATCCCATAAGTTAGGGAGTAAGGTGTTTCCCCCGTTGAGCATTGTGCCATGGTTCGGTAAGCCCATAACACATGGGATAATTCTTCAACCCACTTTCCTTTTGCATGTTCGAGCCGCTTCTTTACTCCGTTGATGATGGTTTTGTTCGACGCTTCTGCCTGCCTATTACTTTGTGGGTAACTCGGAGAAGAGTTTCGATATTCAATCCTGAGGTTGGTACAAAATTTTCTGAAGATCTTTCCGTCAAACTATGTTCCATTGTTTGCAATTAGTACCCGCGGGATGCCGAAACGGACCACGACGTTCCTCATGACAAATCGCTTTGTGTTTGCTTCTTCGATACTTGCCAGTGCTTCAACTTCAACCCACTTAGTGAAATAGTCGGTTACAACGATGAAGAATCGTCTGTTCCCAGTGCCTTGTGCCAAAGGTCCAACAATATCTAGACCCCATTGGGCAAAAGGCCACGAGCTGGTGAGTGGAGTGAGAGTTTTGGCTGGCTGATGAATTAGTGAAGCAAACCTTTGACATTTATCACACTTCTAAATGTACTGCTATGCATCTTGTTGCATCCGTGGCCACCAGTATCTATGGGTGAGGGCTCGGTGCGCCAGTGACCTTCCACCAACGTGGCATCCATAAATCACATCATGAATTTCGTAAAGAACATTTTCGACTAGATTTGGATGAACACACAAAAGATAAGGACCGAGATAAGAGCATCTGTATAGCTTCCCAGATGGTGAGACCCAGAACCGAGATGATCTATGTCGGATTTTGTTGGCTTCCTTCTTATCTTCGGGGAGAGTGCCAGATTTCAGAAAACAAGTATTAGATCCATCCAGCTTGGCTCTAGGTTACTGTAGAGGACTGGAGATGTAATGCTTGGTTCTAGCACGAACTCAACCCAAACTTTTCTAGCATTTTTGGCATCTACTGACGAGCCGAGGCATGCCAGAGCATCAGCATAGTTGTTTCTGTCCCGATTGATTCGTTCTACTCATATGGATCGAAATTTTTTGAGTAGATCCTTAGCCTTGTCTGTATACATAGCCATTCTTTCATCTCGTGTTTCGTAGACCGTAGTAAGCTGGTTTATAACCAACTGAGAATCGCTGAAAATTAGAAGTTGCTCTGCACTGAAGTGTTCGGCACTGCGTAAACTAGCTAACAGTGCTTCGTATCCCGCCTCATTGTTAGAAGCTTTCCAACCAAGCCTAAGAGCTTACTCCCAGATAAATCATTCTGGTGATATAAGTACTACCCTTGCTCCCGAGCCTCTAGATGATCCGTCGACATAGAGCTGCCAGATGTTACCAATAAAGAGTTTCCATGCTTCTTAAACGCATTGTTTTCCTAGTTCGGTGGTGCGTGGCATCTGTACCAAGCTAGAGTTTTCGAGCTCAGTGCTCTAGGTGGGAGTGAATTCGGTGATGAAATCCGCCAAGACCTGGGCCTTGATTGTTGTTTTAGGTTGATATCGAATGTCAAATTCATCAAGTTCAACCGCTCATTTCGCTGTTCGACCGAAGAAATCAGCTCGGCTGAAGACAGATCTGAGGGGGAATTCAGTGAGGACATTGATGGTGTGATCCTGAAAGTAATGTTGCAGCTTCCTTAAGGCGATGAGCAGTGCGTAAGCTTGCTTTTCCAAGGGTAGGTATTGTGTCTCGGCATCTAGTAGAGTCTTGCTAAGGTAGTATACTGGCCTTTGTTCCTTGTCAACCTCTCGAATCAATACCGCACTTGCGGCATGATCTGAGACTGCCAGATATAGGTACAGTTCCTCCCCCGATTCTGGAGTGGAGAAGAGAGGTGGTGTACTGAGGTATTTTTTGAGACCTTGCAATGCTTTGGTACATTCAGGACCCCATTCAAATCCTTTTTTCTTAGTAGTTGGAAGAAGGACTTTATCCGATCTGAGGACTTGCTGGCGAACCAATTCAGGGCGGCTGCCATTCCAACCAGTTTCTATAGCTCTTTAGCCTTTGTTGGTACTTCAAGCTCTTGTATTGCTTTGATTTGATCCGGATTTGCCTCGATTCCTCTATGCGTCACCATGTACCCCAAGAACTTCCTTGTTCCTACCCCGAAAGCACATTTTGAGGCATTAAGGTGAAACTGATGGCTTTTCAGGATACCAAAAACTTCTCTTAGTAGTGAGCTTGCTTTTCATTACCATATCATCTATGTAAGCTTCCATGGTTCTTCCGAGCTGGTCCTTGAACATTTGAGTGATCATTCGCTGGTAGGTTGTCCTGGCATTCTTGAGGCCAAACGACATTACTTTGTAGCAATACGTGCCTCTTGGAGTAATGAATGCTATCTTTTCTTGATCTGGGCTGAATAGTGGTATTTGGTGATAGCCGCTATAAGCATCCAGAAAGCTCATACGCTCATATCCCGCTGTTGAGTTTACCAGTTGATCAATGCAAGGCAGAGGAAAATTTTCCTTGGGACAAGCTTTATTTAGGTAGGTGAAGTCAACGCAGACTCTCCATTTTCCATTCTTCTTATTGACTACAACTGTATTGGACAGCCATTGTGAGTACTAAACTTCTCTAATCGCCCCCGATGCTAGGAGTTTGTCAACCTCGGCAATTACTGCTTCAGTGTGCTCAACTGAGGATCTTCGACTTTTTTGCACAATGGGTCGAGCGGAAAGGTTGATGTTGAGTTTATGGCAAGCAAAATCTGGATTCAACCCTAGAGTATCATATGCTGACCATGCGAATACCTCCATATTTTCCCTCAGCAAATCCAGCAGTTAAAGTTTCTCATCAGCACCTATCGAGGTACCGATAAGGAAGTACTTGTCTGGGTTATCCTCCTTTACTAGGACTTTCTCCAAATCCTCTACTATCTTTTCCGCTGGGGCTCCTCCTACATCCTCAAAGACTGGCTGTTCGGCTACTTCAACTGTCTGTACCCAATTGCAAAGTTGTTTAGCTTTCATAGCTGCCATGAATCAATGTTTTAATGCAACATGGTCCCCTGAAATTTGCTCTACTCCATGTTCCGTTAGGAAGCGGATGAGCTGGTGGTAGGTTGAAGGGACCACTTCCATTTGGTGAATCCAAGGACGGCCGAGTATGGCATTGTAAGGAGAAGGTGTATTAATAACTAGAAATTCTATCTGCAGGGTCTTTGTCCCTGCCATAATTGGCAACACTATCTTGCCAAGTGGCCATTCAAGCTGTGAATTAAAACTGACCAAGGGAGCTGCCACTGGGGTGAGGTGCTGCTCAGAGAGACCGAGCTTCCTGAACAAGTCGTAATACAATATATTTGCTGTATTGCCTTGATCTACCAGGACTCGTTTTACGTCAAATCATTTCCCAATTCCCACAGCTATAATTAGTGCATCAGTATGTGGGTGCTAAATGCCTTCTAAATCCTTTCTAGTAAATGAAACAGTACACAATGGGGGCTTGGGTATTGTGCGTACCTTTTTTGGCCCGGGCCCTATTGACATGACCTGCTGAATCTGCACAGCTTTGGAAATTTCTTCTTGAAGTGCCTCTTCACGCTCGTGGCTAGTTGTTCCATGGATTACATTTATCACCAATCGAGGAGGATGCTCAATGTTTGGTTCTGGTAGTGGGTTCCCTTGTTCGGCCACCACTTTATCCTGATCAATGTAGTCTCAGAGGTGTCCAGCAGCGACCAAGTCTTCTAGGTGTTGCTTCAATGCTCTGCAATTCTGAGTCATATGGCCTCTGTCTTGGTGATAGGTGCACCTGACCTTCTGATTGCACTGAGCTGGATCTCCCAACATTTTTGGTGGCCAAATAAAAAATGGCTCTCTCTTGATTTTTTACAAAATACGATAGATTGGTTCCTTGAATATGGTCATAACTGCTTCGTGGGATTTGGACTTGTTTACTTCATTTATTGTGAGTCCTCGGTGTTCTCCTTGGTCTACTCTTTTTTTTTGTGCTGAGCAGTTTGTTTAATTGATGCTACCTCGATGGGGATCTGATCGTCTTCGAGGCAAGCGTACTACTCAATCCTGGCACGCAAATATTTCAGTGCTGTGGCCGGGCGCTTGGTAAGTGACTATCTCAGCTTACTTTCTGGGCGCAGACTGTGTTTAAAAGACATCACAACCATCTGTTCCCTGCAAACGTTTTCCTCCAGGTCATTGTACTCCTCCCAATACCTCCTAGCATAATTGCGCAACATTTCTTCCTATTCCTTTCAGAAACCGAACAGTGTATTCGGCTCTTTCGGGATCTTAGTGTTGGAGACAAACCTGGCCAAGAACTCTTCGGAGAGCTGCTTCCAGTCATAAATCGATCCAACAGGAAGACGATCGAACCATCGAAGTCCGGATTCTCCCAAGTTGGATGGAAAGACTTTGCACATCAGTGCCTCGTCTCGGCTCCATAGGGACATCATCTGCCGATAATGGTTGATGTGCGTTAATGGGTCTGACTTCCCATCGTATGATGTGAACTTTGGTGGAGTGAATTTCTTGGGAGGTTCATGGCCTCGATTTTCGGGGAGAATGGGGAGGAGATGAGTCGATCCAATGCTCGGTGCTCTCTCTGGTGGATAATATGGTCAAGGTGATCTCGTCGTTGCTCATTTTTCTTGTTGCCAATCAGCCAAGTACGAAGATCCTGAGGAGGGTACTCTGTTTACTAGCTAGCTGTTTTCTGCCTCTTAGCCCTTCTCCGGTGTGAGCCGCAGGTGTGGCTGCTTGCTGCCTCACTTTGTATTGGGATTGGCTGGCTTTGCTGCCCAGACTCATTTCTGGGGACCTTCTTCACTGGTGGTTCTCAGGATGGGCTTCTCTGTCATAGGCGAGAAGGCTCTGTGTCGGTCTTCTTCTTTGTCAAGTCACCCATCACCCTTTTGAGTTGTGTTTTCAGTTCTTGTATCTCTATTCCCATGGAGTCTATGATTCAATCCCTGTAATCCTTCTCTAGAAGAAAGTGATGAGAAGAACCTCCAGTGAATGACAATTGAAGCTCAATAGATTCGGGAGTCCGGTTGTTGTTTCCGGTTTGTTCTTCTAGGACTGTTGGGAGTGCCAAGCCTTTATCTTTTGTCTTCTCCGTTTGTGGAGTCAGTACTGAAGGTGGGATGTCTTCAATCCCCATCGCCGAAATCAAGCATAGAACTCGTGGACAAAGCCATCCACGCTCACTGCACCAATTGTGCATACCGAATACCGCACTAGATGATCGTGGATCGGAGCTCCGCGCTTGATTGAACTATCCAGGAATTGAGACCATGCAACAATGAGCACCGTTAGAGCTGCCCGGCCAAGGGTGGTCGGATAACCCCTTTAGTGTGGGAGTGAGAGATCAAAGAAGATAAAGGATCCTCTCTCAGTGCTGAGAGCCGTATTTTGGGTGAGTATAGGTCAGCTTAGATCAGTTACCTCCAATGTGAAGTCAGTGTAGTTTATATAGAACCGTTTACTTGTTGCCCAAGATAGTTTCACGGAGCTCTGGTGCTGCCATGTTTCCTTTTAGCATTACCTCCGGTGGGGGACCATCTAGTAGCTGACTAGGAGTGTATATACTCATTGTAACCATGCTTGTAACAGATCAGATTCCTTCTATCAACTGTTTCCGTGATTCTAGGGGGAGGGGGCCAGCTGAGGTGGTATCCTCCATGTGCATGCATTCACAGCTTCCACGTTTCTCTAACAGGTCCCTTTAGCGCGCTCCCTTCATGCCTCAGCTCGGCCCTCTGTGAGATTGCTCGTAGAGATGGATCGGCCCAGTATGATATCTTTGTGTGGGCTCGACCCCTTTTGGGTTCGGTCCAAGGGTCAAGTCCTGCGGCTCAGCCCAGCCCAGCATCATGGCTGGACTGACCTTTCCACTACAGGATGGGCCCAAGTGCTTGAGGACTTGGGTGGATTGTTGATGATGTAGTTGGGCTAATCTGACTGGCCTACTTGCTTGTCCTGCTTCTCAGGTCTTGAGTCTAATGGATAGGGCCGGTCCAAGGCTTGGATCCGACCCATTTATTATTTATCTCCTTCAGGTATGCTAGGTTTTATCTACTTTATCATTCTTAGATTAAATTGATTGAAGATCTATTGATCTATTGAAGAAGGTCATAATGTGCATTGTAGATGTTAAATTGAACACAAAATAAATATATACGTACATTGACAAAAATATAAATATATACATACAAAATATATATATATATATGAATAGATTGACAAAAATTTTAGAATAGATCTCAAGAAGAAATTATGTAACCTTTGTTATATTCATATGGATTATATGTTCAATTATGTATCAAATGAGTACCGCCCAGTCCAAAAACAACCTCTGTTTGCTTAAAACAATGGATTGGAATTCACTGAAGTAATGGTTTCACTTAATAGTTTATTAAATTTGATTATTTCAGCTGTTTGATTTTTTATTAGAGTGCTTGTCCAAGCTCTCTCCAACTAATAGATTTGTTTGGTGATGAGAAATTTGTAACAATTTGTAACGCTGCATCATGGTCCTTTTAAGACTTCATTCATGAAGAAAAATAAAAGATATTTTGAACTATTTGAGTGAGTTTCTTTTATCTTTTATGCATAATAAGCTGTTGGAAACTTCCGACTTTATCATCCTAATAATATGAAGGTGTAGACACCCTATCAAATATGCATACCCTGTATATAAACAAGTTTTCTTGCTGGTGGATAGGTTTGGCTTAACATCCTGCAATTTCCCTTTGTTGGATGTGAATGTGCATTAATTATTTATTCTTTGGTTTATATTATGTGCTCGTAGTTGAGTCCATTCATGTTTGATTGTCATTGCCTTTTTAGCGTACATGTAATATGTATTAAAATGCCCCATCATAAATAATAGTATGAATTACCATATTACAATTCATAATAATGAATATATAAAGTAGAAAATAAGAGATATATGGAGTCTACACATTCTTTTTACAGAAGAATCAAGTTTCTCAGAAGAGTTCATATCATGTTTGACTGTGGTAGTTTGTGAACAATTATATGAATGACAGGGGAAATATGGTTGTTGGAGACATTTTTTGTGGAAGAATAGTTTCTAAGAAGAGCTTAGTAATAGTTCATATCATGGTTAATCAGCTATTTATGTTACAGGCTACAGATGCAGTTTTTAGGGCAGAACCTTGGACAATGCCATGGACAGGAAAGACCATTTTGCAGGTAAATTATTTTTTCATTTATTTTTTCAAGAGAATAATAAGAGTATTGTAAAAAATTTTAGCCGACCACTCCTCATAAATTTATTTCTTTTTTAACTATGAAGCATACAAGTGAGAGGAGAGAGAAATAATATTAAAGAGATGAAATAAACTAAACAAGTGAGATGAGAAAGATCCAATACGTAAGTGAGAGAGATGAAAGAAAGTCGTCAAGTCCAAGGAAAGAGACATAGATCAAAGTCAGAAAAATAAATTTATAAATAAATTGTACTGTTGAGGTTTAAAAATTGAAGAATTCTATCACACCAAGTTCCTGCATATATACATACCAAGAAGTTCCTATAAGTAAAGGCTACAACAGCTCTGATGGCTAACGGCTTGAACACCACACCGTTGGCTGAGATCTCAGTATCCTCTCCACTGCTGTCATCTGCTACTACTTCTGAGGATGAAGGAAGTGTTCTGCCCTCCAACAACGCAACATCTGACCCCAATTCTTCTCCACCGCCACCGGTCGTGGAGAATTCGGGAGGAGGAGGCAACTTCGACATTGATGAAGCAGCTCAAACTCCTGAACCAAACATAAATATAAGAGCTCTGATAGGCTCCATGGTGGCACAAGCCACTTCAGCAGCATCAGCATCAATTAATATGGGTCCATTTGGAGATACTGTGAGGGAAGTTATAGTGAATTACGTTGTGACACCATCTGTGAGCAGCTTGGGATCTGAAATAATCGAACACTTGTTTGTGCGACGCCAGAATTTCAATCGCAGAGTTGCCATTATGCTCTTCTTCTTTATGTTGCTCCTGCTTCTTCAACGTAAGACCATACATTAATCCTTTTTATATATATATATATATATATTCAAGATAATTAATATTCTGACTTTGATGCTATTTCAGGATTCTTATGAGCACCTTGAATGACTCTATCGGCTGTAATGTTGGGTATTTGAAATGGTGTCATTCTGTTGGATGTAATTGTATTTGGTGATGTGAAATTATGCAGTGGTATTGAAGCAAATACACATATAGTATTTTAATTTAATTTTTATTAATTTAAATGATAAGATTTATCACTTTATGTTAACTTTTTAGACAATTAAACAAATGTGAATATGAATAGTGTAGAACAGTATTATAAAATCATCTAATAACTTATCATATTGATTAGTGGTTATTTGATACTCATCTTATATGACATTTATTATGTCATTTCTTAAAAAATAGCATTAAATTGAAGAATCTCACTGTTCAAAAAAAAAAAAATATATATATATATAAAATACTTGAAAATCTTTAAAATATAATCCTTAAATTCATGCTAATGATGTGATAAAAATTTATATTTTAAATAAAAAATAAATTTTAGACATCATATTTACTTTCCTCCTGTAACACTAGACTGGAATGTTCAAACTTTGGGTATTTGTATTTTGAAATTACTAGTATAAACTCGTGCTATGTATGGGATGCGAAAAAGTTAATAACACATTTTTATATAAAATAATATAGATAGTTAGATTTTTATATGTAAATTATTAAACAAAAAAGATTGAAACATACAATTTAAGTTTCATAATTTTACAATAATTTATGTATTAATTTTTAATTTGTTACAAATTCAATCCTATAATTTGCAATTCCTTTGCTGGAGTTGCAAATTGAGGCGAGCTTAACCCAAACAATTTGAGTCAAGCATGAAATTGTTCAAAAATTGGGCAACATAATTTTTAATTCGATTAGAACCTATGTAGAAATTTAAAAAGTCAAAATAAATTTGAGTGGAACTGAGCAGAGATATCAAATAACCTAAGAAAATGAAACAAAATAGTATATATAAATATATAAAATTATTTGCTAATTTATTTTTTAAATAAAAATAAAAATAAAAATATTGATATTAATGAACAAACACAAAAGTAATATACTTAAGTTTTTCTAATAGATTTTTAAAAAAAAAAATGTTTAAAAAATAAACCTTTTAAAAAGAGATCATCGAATAAGTTGATATTAAAAAAAATTAATTTTTTATAACGGCATAAAATAATTTAAATATGATTTTTTCGAAATTATTTTTAATTTAAAAATTACAATAAAATATTTAATAAAAATAATTTTTTTACAAATAAAAGTATCTAAATAAATTTTAAAAAAAAGGTAAGAAGAAAATTTAGAATGGTATTCTCATTTGATTTGAAAAAATTCAAGATGAATAATAAATTATCACTTATAACTCTCATTTTTTAATTAAAAAAAAAGTTTCACAAACCATCACTTTTAATAAAAAATTAACGTTTCTTTTTTTTTTTTTATAGCAAAAGTCACTTTTTAGCAATTTGAGCAAAAAATATTTTTATTTTTTATTTTAATTTGTTTAATTGACAATTGAGATTTAAAAAAAAAAAGGAAAAAGAAAAAGAAAAAGAAAAAACAAGATCCACCATGTTTTGCAAGTCCTAAAAAGGCCATTTATTTTCTTAATATTTTTGTCTTTTGTTAAAAAAATTAAAGCATTTGTATTAAATAAATTTACTATTCAAGTCATTGTAATTAAAAAGGATATAAAGAATCTTATAAAATTTAAAAACAAAAAAGAAAAAATAAATAAAAATAAATTTTTTTAATAGCGAATAATAATTTGAATACATGTATTTAAGACAAATTATATTTAGACCAATAATATTATGACACATCATTATGGCACATGTGAATATTGATCTCAATCTAATTGGAGTAACATAGTTTTAAAAAAGAATTTAAATTTAAAATTTTATTTTACAATTTAATAAATGATACATAATTTAAGGAATAAATATTGATCTCATTTCAATTATAGTAAAATAACTTAAGAAAGAATCCAAATTTAAAATTTTATTTTGAGAATATAAAATTAATTTATGGACCAATCATATTGTGACACATATTAACAAAAATAAACAAAATCAAAAAAATGAGAAAAAAGAATTGCAACTTTCAACCTTAATAAGATGACAATTGTAATGCCCCCAAAATGTAACAATAGAACAACTCATAATATACACTATATATGCGAAAAACTAATAAGATAACAGTCTTTCATTAATTCCCTGGTAAACATTACAAAATGTACCACATGCGTTATATATTTATAGACTTTAAATTCTGAATTTATAGCATGTGACACGTGGCAATATACAGAATGTAACGCCCTAAAAAATAAACCCATCATAACATATATTCACGATAAATAGAAGAGATTTCATATTATAATCATCAGAGTATTCTTACAAAATGTATTACATGTTGACAACAAAAGTAAATGCCCTATAGGCTTACAACTTTCCAAGTCAACACTTGGTTACAAAAAAGAGAGTACTAACTCTACACAAAATAAGCTCTTGGCTTGATATACATGTAATACAACAAAAACAACAAAAAGGAGTCTGACAACCTCAAGCCACCCAAGTTACGTCCTTGGAGGTGGCATAACACCTGTACCTGAAAATGATGTCCCATATAGGGTGAGCTAACGCTCAGTAGAAATTTGCTAAACATAATATGAGCAATAACTAAAACATTAGCACTTGACAAACGTTTAACTCATATAAACCAACATACAGTACAATCTAGTTCCATAATCCTTCACTTAACAAAAACTCAACTTATAAACATGGCTCAGAACCTAGCCAAACAACTTAAATGAGACTACATCTCATGCCAACAATACTTCAAACTGCCATTTCACGGAAATTGCGTCCGTGGGATTCGGCACCCATGTGTAATTATTTTCTTATGGCCATTTTACGGAAATTTCATCCGCGAGACTCGGCACCCATGTATAGATATTTTCGGATTACCATTTTACGGAAATTTCATCCGCGGGATTCGGCACCCATGTATAATTATATTCAAATTGTCATTTTACGAAAATTTCATCCGCGGGATTCGGCACCCATGTATTCAAATACTTATCATATACAATGACCAATCAATACACATATTCGCTGTATTAGTCCAACCGTCACACTCAATGACATACTCAAATTGATTAGTTTTAATTCATCTAATTATCATGCAGTGTCTACAACAATCAAGACGATCCTCCACCGATAGTCCAAAGCAGTTATTTCTAAACAGATAATAAATGCATCAATAGATAAGTTATCAATATTTCTCAAGGGTAAGTGATTATTATATCCAACTCCACCGTTTTACTACATAATGAGCCAATTTCATTATTCCCAACTCAATTTTATATTTCCATAACATTCCCAAATTAATTATATAAATTAATTCATAACATCACATTAGGGCTTTTCTCCCTCTTTATCAATATTGACTCAAAGGCTCAAAATATCTTCAATAACATCAATACCCTCATTTTATGACCCAAAGTACACAAGTGTGGGCCAAAATAACAAAACTCCTCTTTCTCATTTTGAAAACCCTAACACCCAAAATTACCCAATATCAAAATTAAATCAAAATGACCGAATGCTTATGTTAAAGATCATATACATGAGTAGTTATCCCTACCTCAAATTTCGGAGCTCAACGGAGAAGATGATAAAAACTCAAAGTGCTCCAAATCCACAAATTTTCAGATTAAAAGGAAGCCCAAGTCACCCTCTATCTTTCTTACAAAGAGGTTAGGGTAGAAACACACTATAAGTAGATCAATCCCTAGAGAGAAGGTGAAGTCTAGAGTGAGGAGCTCTCAATTTTGGGTTTGGGAAAGTAAGAGAGAGAAAGAGTCAAAGAAAAATGGTCCAAAAAGCTATCACATGGATTGATATAAAACTCGCCCCACTCGAGCGTGGAACTCCCCACTCGAGCATCAGACACAGACTCACGCTCAAGCGTCAAAAGCGCCGCTCAAGCGCCAGATGCATACTTCCAGAAGTTTTGCAGACCATGGTCCCCGCTTGAGTGTAAGACTCCCTCCGCTCGAGCGGAGGAACAAAAACGAAAGGTCCCGCTCGAGCGTCAAAACTCTTGCTCGAGCGTACGACAACCTGCAGAGACAAAATACTGGGAGATGAATATTCACGCTCGAGCGTCAAAACTCCCACTCGAGCAGAGAAGCAACAACAAAGGGCCCGCTCGAGCGTCAAAATCCCCGTTCGAGCGTGAAGGCCAAAATCTGGACATCAACTTTTGATTTCTAACACAACCAACCTGTTCCAAACCTGCCCAACACAACCCAAGACTCAAATACAAAGAGTAAAGGATGGAAATAAGAATAAGACAACAACATAACCACGGAACCAAGTCCGGAATGCAATAATCAAAGGAAAGGAAAACCGGGATCGCTATACAGAAAATAAGAGGAAATTCAAATAAGTTCATGCATTAATGGTTGCATATTTCCATGACGATACTTGGTTACAACAAAAGTGAGTCAAGTCCAAAACAAATAAAAAGTCCAAGGCTTGTACAAAAGATATTTACAATAAAAGAAAAACAAATAAGTCTTCGCTCTAAGATCCTCCCAACCTAAGTCTTTGGTGGAGGCATACCATCAACACTTGAAAGTTAGTTTCCACATAGGGTGAGCTAAAACCCAGTAAAGAATGCCTTAACACATTGTATGATGCTTAACAAAGTCATATAGTGTGCATATGCATGCCATTTACCAAGACGTTACACTTTTCTCTTTCAAAACAATGCAATTCTATGATTATAAATCAATTCATAAAATAATACTTTTTAAATCAGAAAACAGGACAGTGGATACACAACACTAAGAATCTTTAGGTACGTGTCTACCAGTAGGCTATACAAGCACTACCAAAGCCATTTTACCAGTACTAACCGGAATAATAGGTACCTAACCGCGCGGGATTCTAGACTTTCACCAAAGACACACAAACATAGATAGTACCGCAACCACGACCACACCCCCTAACTAGATTCACCAAGGTATTTATCCATTTTTCTCAAAGCGCTACATTTTCAATGTATAAATATGAAACAATGTTCAATACAAGATGTATGAGTAATTTGGTTTCAGTTAACTTAATCCTCATACAATTTCTACAACAATTAAAGCTATCCTCCACCGATAGACCAAAACAGATATCTTTATACAAAAGATAAATCTCCAAGCAACAAATATGATTTAAAAAATCTCAATGGAGGAGTGATAATACATATTTAACTCTACTCTCTTCATCAACAGGTACATTCATATTATTATTTCAAAAACTCAACATCTTTCCTCTTTTTCCTTAGTTCAAAACCGATAATTTCCAAGATTTCCAACAAAACATCTATTCCTTTTAAAACACATTTAAAGGAGAGATTTTCAAGATTTCCACCTAACTTATCAATATAACCATCTCCACAACATTTTCCATAAACCCATTTGAAAACCTCTCTTTTATACTCCCAAAACCAAACCTAAATCAAACCTGAAATCAAACCCACAATTTCCAAATCACTATACCTTTCAAGAAACACATAATGAGGCTAATAATCATACAAAGAAGTTGAAGAAATCCCTACATCAAGATTAGAAGAAGAGAAGAACAAGACCCAAAGTTTTGATAGAGCCGAAAACGAAAATTTCTCCAATTAGAATGTTCACCTCCATGAACTCTACATTTTATCCTGAAGCACTATGGCAGGGAGACTAACGGATTTGAGTGTATAGGGGTATTTAGACAAGAACTAAAGAGAGATAGTGAAGAAATATAATAAAGTTACATTAGAGAGAGAGAGATCAAAAAGTGAAAGCAAGATCTTTTTCCCGTATTGATATATGTTGTACAAAATGTGTATTTAAATAAAAATAAACAGATTCATATTTAATTAAATTGAAATTACAGAACAAGAAATCATGGGACTAAATCATACGGGAGATTACAACTTGATGAAAGAAATATATAACAAAATATAATACTAAAATAAGAAAATAAAGCAAACTGAAACCTGTGTGATACCACAGTCACCTTAAAACAGATTTGACGCCTCACTGTGGGTGTTAGAGGTATGTCGGCGTTTGTTTTCCAAGATGCGACGATTAGAACCCCTTAAGGTAAAAGCACATTTGGTTTAGCTCCGGCGAACTAACAATAACAACACTCTCTCACAAAGGAAGAATATTATAGAAGTAGACTGACTATGTAATTTGAGAGCAAAAAATTTCTATGTTTAAAACCCAAGAAGATGGTCTCTTTTTATACACAATGTAAGAGAGAGAGAGAGAGAGAGAGAGAGAGAGAGAGAGTCTTCCAGCAACAAATGCATTCAATTCTACAAAACTAAAGAATCAAATGCACCAAAACTGATGGGAAATAAGTGTATAAGTTACACACTCTATATATACATGTGTGTATATCAGTAATCACAATAATCTAACCTAGCCCAAAAGAGATTAGGTTGATGGGCCACCAATCAGATTCATCCCAAACCTAATCTATTCCAGAAAGCCTCAAACCTAAGTCCTACGTACCACGGACCCGGACCTAGCCCGGTTCGGGCGGGTGGGCGGCGTATGCGTGTGTGGCATTTTTTTCACAACCAACTTGGAATATAGTTTTAGCCCAAGCTCATCCTTAAAGCATCCATAACTCCCTTCCTTCAAAAAATTTGGATGTCCCAAATTGCTCATGCCCTTATCAAAAACTTGAGATTTAAATATCAATCAATGCTTTCCTTTATAATGAATGTGGGATAGATATACCATTCCTAATATCTCATTCATGAGGCCAACTTTATGAGACAATTTATCATTCAATTCTTAATGGTTTTTGGACATTCTTTTTGTGGTGTAAAGATCTTGTTATAAAGAATCTAAATTGATTTTATCACATCTCAACCGGTGATTGGGACCTACTTTAATTTCACATTAAAATCATCATAAAATAATTTTTTTTCAACAATATACGCACAGACTGCTCGAGCGACCAAAACACCGCTCGAGCGTCAAATACAAAGAATCGCTGAAGCGACCAAATCATAGCTTGAATGCACAATGACCCCCTCCTAATAGTTTGAACCTGCAAAGAGACAGCTCGAGCGAAGAAAAGACTGCTCAAACCTCAAACACAGAATACCGCTTGAGCAATCAACCCATGGCTCAAGCGAAGAACACCCCACTCCCAGAAGTTCAGACTGTAAACACAGATATTGAGAGGAACCAAAGACTGCTCAAGCGAAGGAAAGACTACTCGAGCGAACTCAACAACAAAGAAACAGAAATTCCTTTGAAATTCTAATTCCCAACTTGTTCAAAACATGACCAACAACTCCAAACAGCCAATCCCACATTACAAGAAGACAACAAGGGGTATAAATAACAACCATGAGTATCGGATCCCGGATCAAAAAATATAAAATGGTCGGGTCTTGACCTGAGCCGCTATAACAATGTTTTACAATTATAATAGAGCTAGCATTACACCCGTACTATGCACAGTCTAACACAAATAATTAAAACTTAATATTAATTTTAAATAGTAATTAAAAAAATATTTTTAAAATGTAGAAGAAAATAATTTAGAATCAAGTAAATTTTAATTATTTTCACTATAATTACAATTAAGTAAATTTTAATTATTTCCACTATAATTACAATTAAGGTTTTTTTTTCCCCTAGTCTTCTCATTAATGGTATGTTCTAAGAATTAAATAACAAAAACATGTGTTATAACATAATTAGTAAAAAAATAAAAATAGAAAATAGAGTAAATTACAAAAACTGCACTTATAATAAAACATAAATATATTATGTTATTAGTGTTTTGCAATTATAGCTTGTATTATGTTAGAGTTCAACCAATGATATATCAAACCATGTGTGTCCATTAGCTTTTACTCATTTCTCCTTTTTGTAGAACTTGCAAAAAATTGTTAACATAAAAAATAAATTGTAGAATGAAATATAAAAAATAACAAAGAAAGTAGTCATTTTCTCGGGTCACCCTTCAAAGTAATTTTTACCTTGCTAAGCATAGTAGTAAAATCCCTCCTCCAATAGATTAATTACAATCAAGTTAACCATTGAAAATAAAAATTAAAACTTGAGTTTTGGTTTGGCTAGTCTAGTATTCAGTCCACCTTAAAGCCATTCTTTTGGTCCGACTGCACCTAGATCAATTTTTTTCTTAATTTTTAAATTAATATATATTTTTTAAACACTGGTGCAAATTGGAGTTTTAGATGTGTTTAAAAAACGCCGTTAAATCCTTTTGTGGCGTTTATCACCAAACGTCGAAGATGCGGCCATCGCTATAACTCTATGGCGCTTTAGAAACATCGCTATATTACTATAGGCGACGTTTTAAAACGCCGCTAAAAGTTCTTCTAACGGTAACATGACGTCACCATTTTATTTAGCGACATTTTTAGAAATGCCGTGATAGCCCTTTCTTCTTTTTTTATTTTATTTTTTATATTGTGCTAATTTTATGTTATTGAACTAAAAAAATACCTATAAAAAAACTGAAAAATATCGATAAATTTTTCATAGTTAGCCATGTTCAATATAAGCACAGGCCCATAAGAACCAAATTGGAGATGGAAACAACCAAAGTGTCTGTTTGCCACTGGTTGACAATATCAAACCAATGGCTCAAAACCCGTCTTTAAGCAAGCATTAGTGTCTACAGGTCTGTCTATGGTTCTATCCACTTCCACTACAAAAACATTACAGACTGTATGCTCTTCTTGAGCTCATAAAGAGTTGTAGTTCACAACTGAGATGAGTCGACTGCTCAGGATACATACTATTCCTGCAAAAATAGATCAAACCAATTTCAATTATAGAGATCATATGTAACATATCTAAAGCTGTTATAGAAAATAGATTTAACAAAAGTCAACCCTTCTTGATTCAACACAGTTCTTCATCCTAACAAATCAAATTAGTTGGTGAATGAAGCAACTTGTGATTCTACTATATTTTAGGTATGCATCAAGATTTTTTTTTAATATTTCTCGTAAAAAAAAAACTACTAATATACAGCAGCCTCTGGGCCTTGAGTTGAGGACAAATCAATGGTGACCACAGTTCAATTTTCATGTGGGATGATTGAAATCCTGTATTGTGGTTTGGGTTCTTGACCAAACCCCATCTGAACAATGCTTTGCAGATCATCTTCACACAATGTTGGAAACTGAGGATTTCAAGTTGAGAAAAGCAGAATTAGATGATGAAAAACTTAAAAGGGTTGTGTAGTTGTATTTTAATTTCTATTTCAATGCTTAAAAACACAGAATTGTTTCAGAAAACTCTTTTCAGATTTTTATTTTATTTTATTTTATTTTTGGGTATTTCCAACTTTTCTTTGTTTTCCTTACTGAAACACGAAAAATGAAAACGGAGAAAACAAAGACAACACCAAATTCTTCAGGAATGGGCCAGCATTTGAATACCTGTGGAAGACCTTGGCCAAATTCATTAACCGGAGGTAATTGCATGCCGTTGTTTTGACATAATGTGGTGCTTGTATGGTCCCCATTGGAAAGATTAGTATGTACTGGTGGAAATTCCTGGGTCTGTTGTCCAAAGAAAGCAGAAGCAGAGGAATCTAATGGGTATGTTTGATGAGGGAAAGAGCCATTAGGCTGAAATACCTGGAATTTACAACCAATTTTAGAAAAAAAACATCACAATAGATAAAAGAAATTGATTTTACAAGTTTCTATACTCACATCTTTTGACAAGAGACTATCCATGTTAAATTCCAACCTTGGATTCACAGAAGCTAACTTCATTGACAGAAACTACAAAATACAAAATGAATACACAATACCCATTAAGTCATAGAACTCAATTATGCAATCAAAATGAAACCCCATGGTACAGAACAAGTCCTAATTTACCTCGACTTGTCGTTGCAGTGGCTGCACATAGTTTATAATTTCATCAAGTATAAGTGCTTTTCCATTCACCTACAAGTACAATGGAAAGAAAATTTCCAAGGCCAATTTAGTCATTGCCCAACAATGAATTCAAGCTCTACTATGGCTTAAATTTGTTGCAAAGCATTTTGTTACACACATCTTATTGCAACCTGGCACGAGGTCTTGGAGAAGCTTCATTCTTTCACTGATCTTCTCCCTTTGAACCTGCCCAAATACCCGAAAATCGCAACGTTAATGCTAAGCTTGCCATGGAAGAATTGGAGCGAATGATGAGAGAATTGGGCTGTGATTCTTACTCTTTCAGCAAGGCTATGGCTATCAGTAGCTTGACCCCTTCTTGCTCTTACATGAATGTAGTCCTTTGGGGGCTCAGGAGGCTTCTGGTTAGCCTTTGTTTGTTTCTCATCCTCATCCCCTATTTTAACACTATCATTTTCGCTCCCACTGCCTTCATTGGGTTTGAATCGCTTCGTGTTCGGGTCATCCTCTGCCTCTGCTGCCTGGAAGAACAGAAGATTATATCAGAAGGAAAATGTGAATGCAATTTCAAAATGGAGGGTTATATATGGAAAATAGAACTATGGAGACAAGATGCTTTACAAACCTTTCGAAATACTATTCATTGTTGCCAGAATCCAACATGAGTATTGAGTTCTTCCAACTATTTGGTTCTCTCAGTGAATCCTGTCATACAGTTACTTCCTTTTCCATGGCCATATCATCCAGTCATCCACTATAAGATGTGAAATCATATTACTGATTGTGGCTTCAATCAGTTTTATATAAACCTTCTTCCAACACTCCTCTTTTTCAAACAATTCAGACTCAATAATTTAAGTTTACCTTTCCAAATTATTGCAAGTGTCTCTAGTGTAATCCAAAGGTCACAAATCTTTCATGACTATTTTCATGAAAGACTTTTCATGATACCTAGCATTGCTGTACAATAATCGGTGAACAAAATTGTAACCGGTTGAGAGGGTATTCAATATTTTCAATCAAATTATTTGATGGTTGAGATTAATTTATAAATATCTAATGGTTTAAAATAAATGTGTATATGATGTGCACTATTTTATAAGGTGCACATCTTAACCGCTCCCTGAAATCTATCATTCTACATTTTATTAGGGTCTCAAATATTTTGATATATAAACCGACCCGAAACCCGAAACCCGTCTAACCCCACAGGGGAAGTCGTTAAGACGGTTACACATAAAGAACTTTTGGCGGGAAGTCACATTTTAATTCGTTTTGGCGCCCAACAACACATAAAGTTCCTCTCTCTCTCTCTCTCTCTCTCTGGTTTGAATTTGCTGTGGTGGTGATTTCGAGCATAGCATCTGTGAATCAGAGACCTCTCTCTCTGTAAGTTGTGTTTGCTTTGAGAGTAAATGATCTTATTTGATTTCGTTTTGTTCTGTTTGTAATTCGTTCTCGAGATTATAGGGTTTTCAAAATTCAAAAATATAAATTGTTATGTTCTGATTATGGATTCCAGATTTTCAGTCTTTTTTGTTCTCTCCTTGTTCGACAGTGATATGATTGATGATCATCAACCATTTATGAGATTTTATATATGCGTTGAATCAAATGAGTAATTTTGAAAGTCTCTGGATATTTGTGTTGATTTCTTGAATAGAATATGCTTTTTGATATTGTACTAGTTTCCTTAGAGAAGCAGATTTTTTTGTTACTTGGAAAATGCAGTAAAATTGTATAGTTTTCTGCCACATGTTCTCCATTGGCGGTGTTATTGTTGGGACGTATGGACGATTTGGTATGTATTGCCCTAGATATATCTATATTCAAACCACCGTTCAAAGAAATTAGGCTACCTCCGTAGGTATACATATCCGGATAGAGGGAAAGGAAGATGTATTGAAGAAGGTTTTGATGGTAACAATTATAGGCCCAGAATTTCTGATATTATTTTTTAGGGTAGGATTTTACAAGAATGATTTGGTTGTCTTTATGCTATAACTTGATGGAGAAAATTATGGTGGAAAGAGTAATTACCATTCTATAAAAGAATTAACCTAAAAATGTTAAGCCGTAGTTTTTCTGTGCAGTGAGTTGGGGATGTATTCAGATCCTTTAGGTTTCCAGGGTTTTGGACAAAGCAATAACTAGTCTGATAGATTTGGGACAATTCATTAGGATTTGCTTTGTGGAGAATGATGTGAGAGGGTTAGATGGTTCAACAAGATAAATCACCAAGAGCTAGTTGGAAGAGAAATCATGACATGAAACACTTTTAGTTTGTCAAGATTCCAGCTTCAAACTCTTTAAACAAATTTGTAACCATACCTGTGCATCTAAAGACCTTTGGTGGATGCTAACAGAAGAAAATAATTGATTCTAATGGGCATAGAAGGACATACTAGGCTCATGACTTATATGTATCACTTTCAGTTCCATAATCAAATATACTTTTCATGTTGTCTTTTCTGCTGATACTAGGACTTCTTTATTAGTTGACCGGGCAAATTCCCCAATTTTTTGTAATTTAAGAGGACTGTAAAATATTTTTTATTTTTATTTTTATTTTTTTTTATGAGTAGCGCTTGCTTATAAATTATTCATAATTTTTTTGCTGTTTCTCTAATCTCTAAAACAGTACCTTTTAAAAGATATTTTACAATTCATTGTTGGCTGTGTTTCTCACAATTGAGGTTGTATTTAGATCATGGATTTGAGTAGGTCTTTGAGGAAGGAAAGGGAAAATTGAAAATTTTAGCTTTGATTTTTGTCACTTTTCCAATTTTCTTTTCCCCCATAAATGTCTATCAAATCCAAAATCCAAACACAACTTGAAAGTTATAGAAAGATGTGGAGTGGCTATATGGCTTATTCTTATGATTTAAAGGATATTTGCAGGATAAGAGAAACAAGTATCTTTTCATATTGTCTACTGTAATGATACTTGTATTCCTTTTATTGTTAATGTAAATTGTTAGAGATATATTTTTAAGTTCTTAACTGCTCGTGATTTTAGAAGATAAAAAATGAAAACTTTCTTGTTTTGTCTTGTATAGCTTGATTGATTTATAATTGACTGGATCCCTGGAACTTTATTTTTTTCTAATATTTTGGAATAATTTATTTATTTATTTTTTTTTTTTTTTTCTATCTTCTTTTTATTCTAGGGCATGTGATTTGATCAAATGGAGAAGGTAAAGATTTGATTTTCTTTTATGTTATTTGAGATTGTTTCATTTTACTATTCCCATCTGACGTCTTGTCATGCTGACAAATTGTTAGTATGAGATTCTTGAGACAATTGGACATGGAAGCTTTGGTTGTGTTTACAAGGCCCATAAACGTGACACCAATGAAATTGTTGCTTTGAAGATGATTTATTCTATTGATGGAGACGAAGGTGTTCCTAGTTCAGTAATCAGAGAAGTCTCATATCTGAAAGAGATGGATCATAGCAATATCGTCAGGTGTGTAGTCCCCAATGTATTCTCATCAACAATTAACAATTATTGAATGTTTTGCAAATAGAACAAACTGAACATCAAACTTGGTCATATTTCTGTTTGTAAAGTTTCTACTTAAAAAGAATAAGATTAAATAGCCAAAGAGGTTACAGTTGCAAGGCTTTCGATTTTGGCTCTAATGGACATGTTGGTCCTTTGAGATTAGGTAATATCATGGAAAATAATCTGCATTATTTTGTTTGAAGGTCAATATGCCATACAAGTACTAGAACAACAAAAAAAACAAAAATAAAATTAAAAGTTTTCTTGGTCCGAACAACATTGGGGTAGCTATAAGTGTGCTTAAAGATTTGGAAGTCCTTAAAAGAGTGAATCTGAAGTTATTTTGGGGTCCAAATGACATACCTAGTATCACTTAGTTACCAAGCAACTATAAACAGAAAGACATATGTGCTTCATATTCCCATTAAAAAACTATCCAGTTTTTTTGGTTTTTTGCTTTTAATAATATGTTTTCTTGTTTCATCAATGTCCCAGTGTAAATAATTTTAACACTTCAATTTTATTTTATTTTTTTAATTTCCACATTTATCATTTATTGTAGAATCACTTTTCTGATATTTTCCGAGATAAAACTAGCTGTCTTCTATAAATAAAAGTGACATCATATGCCTGCTTCCAGTGAAACATGATGTCTGATTCTGTTCTATTTCGTTTTCTGGACCTTTGCAAATTCTGAAAGTTGCACAAAAAATGATCATATGAGGGACAAGTTCTTTGTATTTTCTTCTCATGGCTAGTTTGATAAATTGTATTTCTAATATAATTTGATAGCTAGGTACAGGATTCATCTTTCTAATAGAATACAGTCGTTATTTGTTGCAAATATACTTTTTGGAGTGCACTGCTTGGATAGAACAGTAATCTAACTCTAGATTTTGAATAACTGGTTGTATTTAGCTAATATTTTTCTAAATATCATGGATTTTTTGAACATGCTATTTGATGGATTTCTTGGTTACAGGTTGCTAGATGTATTGGATGATGATCAAATTTTGTGTCTTGTTTTGGAATATATGGACCTTGACCTGAAGAAATTTATGACCACTTCCGCAGATATTGCCAAGAAGAACCAAGTGATAAAAGTGAGTGAGTTTTGCTATTTTTTTGTACCATTTTTGAGAAAGATCCGATGCATGACTTGGGTATGATAATAGTGAAGTGGAAACGACACACTCCATGAAATTTTAATATGACTTGAATGTCAACAATTGTTGTCATTCAGTAGCATGCAATTTCCTAGTAATGCCACCCTAGTTGTTCTATGTTAAATGTGTTACGGATGATGCTGAAGGAATTTCCCAATTAATTTCAGGATTTGTTTTTCATTTTCTTCTTCTTGTCAGAGTCTTATGCATCAGCTTCTTGACGGTCTTGCCTATTGTCATTCTCAAAAACTTCTCCACCGTGATTTGAAGCCTCAGAATTTGCTGATAGATTGTAGCAAGCACATACTTAAGCTAGCAGACTTTGGATCAGCCAGGGAAATTGGTGTTCCTCTTCAGACATATACTGAAGGGGAAAAGGTATTCAGTTGTACATTATTCTACCCTTGCCTTCTTTTTAGTTTCAAGTCCTCCCAAACAGTTTATATTTATGACAAGTAAAAGCTTGCCTCTTTCGACTTTCATTCTTAGTAACTGAATGGTATTTTGACACTGCATATTAGAAGGTGATTTACATTACTTCTTTATTCTTTTGTAACACGTTTTTTAGTTAGAAATATATGCTTTGATAAATATTTAGTACAAACTCCTTTTCTTTCGCTTCACATGTTGCTTGTAAACGCGTACTTGCAAATGAATTCAAGTTACTTCCTATATCTAACACTGGGGTAAGAATAATGGGTTTGTGTAGATGCGCCCTCGGGGGCCTAATGCTACAGTTCGGACTCAAATAATGTCACGGTTCTTAATCTGATCTCACAATGTGCGATGTGAGATTGATAAATCACCAAAGAGTCTAAATCCGGCAAATCGTTTTGAAAAACTGATTTTTTTAGAAAGAAGTTCCAAACATAGACTGCTTTGCTATATACAGAATTGCCACCTAAATATTTTTATTTTGGAGGAATTTAGGAAACCCTGACTCGTGCCTAAGGCCACGTGTCCGTCATCACCAAAGTTGTCTCGGCTCGGGAACTTGGGTACGATTGGGGAAGGTCATCTATGAGCACCCCCGCTCGCCCGATTAAAGATCGGCTTGTACTAAGCATGATATCTCGTTTTTGAAAACACATGTGTTCTTATTCCGGTTAATTAGCAAGAATTACTATGTGATGCACACAACACACAAGTATAGACTAGATCGCCTAATTTGGAACAAAGCATCGCATATCCATTTGTTTGAAAATGGTTTGAAGTTTGTTAGTCGCAAGTAGGCTAAAACACAGATTTCAATGAATTGTTCCAATTCAAATAATCTAACCTTCACCCACAGGCATTCAGGCAGTTTATATCAACTAAGCAATTAGCCTCATGGCAAGCATGCTTTCATGGTAATCAATAACACACATGCAGTATGCTAAAACATAAAAGTTTACTTAGTACTCCGAGCCAAAACAATAACTAGTTAGTAATCAAGCATGATCCTAGTTCATGTTAAGATGACTAATGCAATACATGCAAAATGCAACTAGAAATAGGCTCGGCTATTCTAAGATGGCATATGAGATGCGATAATTGATACATGTATTCAACTTGGAATTGAAATACGATGCAGTTAGTATGATGCGCCGAGCCCGGTGCATGCAATACGAATGAATGATGCAAACATGCATAGCATAAGGATGCTAATTGAAAATGACCTATAACTAACCATCGAAAGCGGTAAGTAAAAGGGGGAAAGAAATGGAGTTGGAAGACATGCACACACGCACGCACACTTATTACAAAGTTCGCCCTCTTGACGGAGGTCTGAATAAATAATAAATGCCAACTAATTAACTAACTAACAAGCTAATTAATTATTACATAACCGAATGAATAACTAGCTACAATTAATTATTACAAAACTTAATTAATTAACAAATTAATTAACTAACTACAAATGAAAAGCAACAAACAATGCTGCTCCAGCTCTGTTCAGAGAAGCAGAAGGTGCATGCTCGGTTCCTGTCCCGGTAAGCTCTCCGGTTGCTCTCAAGAGGTTCTGTTTGCAGGGTGTCCTTGAGAACTTGCTGCTAGGACCCACCAAAAACATGCTGGGGAGTGCATCAGTGGCCTGCCGGGCAAGGAGAGATGTTGCCGACTACCTGCCGGCCAAGGATGAGGAGGTGCCGGCCATCTGTAGGGCACTGCCGGCCACTGATGTGCTGGGATACCGAGCTGCAGCAGAGCACAAAATAGAGAAAAGGGAGGGTCTCCTAAGGGTATGTACGCACTATGCCACCCCATATCACCTCGAAACATCAAGAGAGAGGCATAATCGAATCCACGACCATCAATCACGCATCCCGATGCATGATGGCCAAAGATCCAACTTATGCAAATCAATATGAAATGAATGCACAAATAAACACATAATGCATAGAACTCTATCATGGATAATCAAGAGCATCGGCGATCGAGAATTGAGACACGTTTCATCACTTGAAGTATGAAATGTTCCTCGTTTCTCGTGCTTGGATTAACACTTAATCCAAACAACAATGCAACACAAGCATGGCAAACATGCGACTCAAGCAAGCAAACATGCAATGCAATATGAACAACCTAACAAGGCTAATGGCATGCAACAACATGTTATATAACAAGCATGCAACAACATGCAAAGATGGAGCAAGCAAACAACAATATGCAAGACAAACATGCAACAACATGCAAGGATGATCTTAAACCAATATGGGCAAACCTCAACTATGCCCAAGTCAGTGGTCATAAGGTGCTGAATTGGTGGTACAAAATGCTAGACAAGTATGCATGCCAATGGGCTCAAGAATTAAGGCATAAAGATGCAACTCTTAAGCACACTTGAGGAGTGAAAAGCATGCAATTATGGCAATACTTCATGCTCTGAAATGACATTAGGAATGATGCCAAATCACACACATAACACAAGCATGACATGCATGAAACTCAAAAGCTAAGAACTAGCAAAGGGACTAAGCCATGACCATACAAAGCAAGCCCCAAAGGGCTAAGGGAACCTAAAATAGTCCCAAGGCAGGTCCAAACAAGACCAAAAACAAGCTCGAAGCTAGCCAACACAAGCTAGAACACAAGGCCAAAAACATGGAGCATGCAAGGCTACAAAAGATGCAATGCACTACAGCTATTGAAACCAAACATAGCATGACTTGGACAACACAAAACAGAGTTACATCATGGTATAACAAGACCAAAAATGCACTGATTTGATGAGCCAAAGGCTTAGGCTTAATGGCATGCACAAAAGTCCATCCTTGAGGCATTAAGAGCCAAGCCTCCAAGGCATTAAAGGCATGTCAAATGCAAGTGTATGACTACATTTCATGGACTGAAATAACATTTAGAATGATGGCAAAGCATGCAAACATCACATGTATGGCATGGTAGGGGTTTCAAAACCCAAGGCTAGCCTAAGCATTTACACTATAGCTATACAAAACATGAGTGATATGGCCATGGCAGCCCAAAACAGTCCTAGAACAGTTCAAAATAAGAACAAAATCATGCTGGAGCAAAGCCAAAATATGCTAGGATGATGAGTCAAAACATCATGCACATCAAGCTCGTAAGCAAGATTTGTTCTACAAGTATATGGAGCATGCAAAGGATGACCAAACTAGCTATGGACAGCGTCATGGCATGGCAAAATATCACCAAAAACATGCTGAAATGGACTCAACATAAGCTAGGATAACATGTTAAAGCAAGAAGCATATAAAGCTAGTTTATGAGAATTACATTACAAGTGTATTATACATGCATGGAGTGACAAAACCAACCCAAAACAGATCTAAGGCATGGTAAAACATCACCAAAAACCTACTGAAATGGACTCAACACAAGCTAGGAAAACATGCTACTTTGATGAGCTACAAATGGGATTACACTACACATACAAGATGCATGCAAAAGGTGACCAAACCAGCCATGGACAGAGCCAAGGCAGGTCCTAAAAGTCACAAAAAATGGCCTGAACCAGACTTTAAAAGCATAGAGATGCAAGCTCCTTTGGAAGGCCAAAAATGCAAGCAAACAAAAACAAGAAGAGAGGGGGTCACCCCCCTCTGATTTGAGGCCTCAAAACCACATGCCTACCACTGAAAATCCATTGAATTTCAGTGGTTAGAAGGCCAAACCAAGGCTAGCTCGAAGGCCTTAAGGCATGGCTCAAAACAAGGCCAAGCAAGGCCAACAAGAGGGTTGAAGACCCTCAACAGCCAAAAGACCTTAAACAACCATCAAAAGCACTTAAATATAAGACTTTTTTCAGTTGAAAGCAAGGCCTAAAACAATATGCACGGATGGCCAAAATGAGGTACAAAAAAGTGCTAAAAAGGGGAAAATACTCACCCTTGAAGATCAGCTTCGAAACCAGCAACTTCAGGGGCCAAAAACTCACTTTCAGAGCTCAAGGAACCTTCCGAAGAACCTCAGTCCAATGGTGGTGGTGTATCTCTATGTGTTGTAGTGTAAAAGTGCAAGAAAAATGGGCTAAACCACAACAATATAGAGAGAGAGTAAGAAATATATAGAGAGAGAGCTATATCTCTTCTAAAATGGCTGAACATCTGCTAAGGAGAGAGGCTCTCTCCTTATATAGAGGGAAAACAATGCAAAGCTTCTTCAAGAAGCTTGGCAAGAGCTTCATTCCCTCCATACACTATGGAGGGGAGATGAAAGGATTCCAGCTGGTTTAAAAGATCTGGAGTGAAACTTGCTGAGACAGGGGTTCTGCCGGCCATCATCATTGATGGCCGGCAGGCTCAATCAATGGCCGGCATCAACAAAGTGAAGCCGGCAGGTCCAAAAGGTGGCCGGCAGTGCACCAAGACAAACATTCTGAAAGGACCAAGTCATGGTCCAAGAATGGGGCAGAAAGGATACAGGGTTTGGAAGGCTCAAACCTGTGACGTTCCGCCGCGAAAGTCGAATACCCGACGAGCAATCGAACTCGGGGCTGGATGTACCTGCAAGCACAACCAAGTCTTGAGGATGGTCAAAAATGGAGTGTCTACAGTTTGTAGTTGGTTTCTTCACATAAAGGGACAACTCTAGCCAATTTGAGACCGTAGGCAAAACAATTAGGCAAGACCTGTTAATTCTAGTTAGTTTTCACTAATTATAAAACCACATAAGCACATTAAACTAAAAGAGAAAGTTAAAAAACTATTATCAGTATGAAAAATAGCATAAAAATTTAAACCAATCACATCAGTAAGAATAAATATTTAGGCTTTGCTTGGCAACCTTCAGTTTTAGCCAAAAAGTGAAAAAATCACTATAAGTTGTCACATCACTCTCTCTACCTTTTTGTACATTTTTTTTCCTAAAATGCCAAAAAGTTACTAAAATAGCCAGTTCCCAAACAAGGCCTTAAACTCATACAATATATTAACCAAAAAATATAAAAAAAAAATTGTGCTTATGGATGCTCTTTTTATTTTTTGTTTTTTAACATAAGAGTAAAATGGCGGAACTTAGTGAATGGGATAAGGTTATAGAAAAAATATGAAGGATAGAGTACAAATTTTCTAAAAAATAAAATATGCATACTGCAATTACTTTGTAACAAGATGACCAACAAAATTGGTTATTATGAAAAAAATATATATGCTTGTATGAGGCTTCTTGATTCAAACGCATGTTCCACATCAAAAACACATCCAAACATCAATTAATTCAATTGTTTTGAATTCTCCACTAGTCATTGTGGTATATCTTCTCATACAGTTGGGGTAGTTCTTCAGGTTGCAAGTCTATGGTACAAGGCACCTGAACTCTTACTTGGCGGCCAAAAATACTCTACTCCAGTTGACATTTGGTCTGCAGGTTGTGTATTTGCTGAGCTGGTGATCCAACAGCCTCTTTTTGATGGAGCTACTGACTTTGTTCAAGTGAACAAAGTTTTCAGGTGAATTTTAATTTTTATTTTCGTTGCATTAAAAATCTGATTCCGCTTGATTGTATTCAATTGACAGAATCAAATCAAAACATGGTGTATAAACAGAACTTTCAATTATTCGGACGCACCAACTGAACAAGTTACAAAATCGCATCAATAGCTTTGACTTGTGTCCTAACTCGTCTGAGAGCTAGATTTGCCTCATTTTTTTCTCTCTTGCCTTCACCGTTCTTCAAATTAGCTTCTATATAACTTAGATATATATGCAAAACCTTTCTTCAAATTAGCTTCTATATAACTTAGATATAAATGCAAACATGCCCACTGATTTTTATAACTTCTTAATGCCATTTAATGGTGTAATTCTTACAATTTTCTTTTTAATGTGAAGCATTATGGGAAAACCAAATGAGGAAACCTGGCCTGGAGTGACTTCAATATGTGATTTTCTAGATTCTTTTGCAAGTAGTGAACCTCAGGTAATACAATTTGAAGATTTTTTTTTTTTTTTTTTTTGGATACTAAAATCTTGTATGAGATATAATGCTTCTGCCTTGTTTCTTATTCTGCCAAGCAGAATCTGGCTGAAGTAGTCCTGGGTCTTGAACCAGCCGGACTTGATCTTCTCTCCGTAAGTTTCCATTTTCACCATATTTGATTAACAATCAAATATTTCAGTTTATCAGATGAGTCTTATTATTCTTGCTTTAACCAATGCCCCATAGCCCCACATATGGGACTGGCTGAAATATTTGGATTTGTTGGGATTATAGAGACACTTTACCTTGAGTCAAATTGTACAAAGGTGCGTATTACGGTAATTTGGTGACATAAACCCTAACGTATATATTGCTGTCTTCACAGCAGCCATATTGTAACTCTTCTTTTCTTTCAATATAGTGGAACTGGTCTTAGCAGTGGACGTAGGCAATCTTTGTGTCTTTTAAAATATATATATATTTATTATTATTATTTTTTGTTTGAGTTTATTTTTTTTTTGGCTATTATTTATGCATATGTGGTTTATTTATCAACAATATCAATGTTTTTTCATATGAAGACTAGTATCATATTATAATATTTGGAGAAACCGTCTCTGCAGTCAGTAGAGATGAGATTGATAATTCAGTATTTCTAAACTATCTATTGGTTAAATGTTGAAAAGAAAATGAAAGTTTTGAGTTCACATGAAGATTTCTGGTTTTTAGTACTCATACCAAGGTTTGTGTTTTCAGAAAATGCTTTGCATGAATCCGGAAGGAAGAATTACAGCTTCTGAAGCACTGAGGCACCCCTACTTTGATGACATTGAGAATCCTTGATTCAAAAATAGTCATATCAACATGTGCAGCAATTTGTATAGTTTTCATTTGAGAAACAATGTTCCATTATAGTCAAAGTGTTATTCAAATAGAGGTTAGTGTTTGAGACAAACAACTACATGGGATATTTCTCTCTCTGAAAAAAAATATTGTCTGTTGTGTTTCTTCCCGACTAGTACTTGAAACGGACTACCCAGTTGACAAGAATCTTGACACTGCAGGGTTTAGGCATCTTTTGTTCCTTCTTTTCAGTTGGAGTATACTGAAAAATTTATGCTTTTGGTTGGTTTAGAGAAAACTATGTGATTGACTTAATTCCTTTGGTAGTATCACCCTTTTTTGCTTTCACTAGTTTTGGAACTTGGCTTCAGGACTACAAGTTTTGGATCTCATACTTAACCTTCTTGTGCCTGCCTAGAAAATGACTAATTTCTGTTATTAAAAAAAAGTAAGAAAGAGCCAAGGTTCACTTGAACAAGGAGTGGTGGCATTGGGTGGATTGTGTCTAGTACCCTTCAGTGGTATTACCAATTATTCTATAGGATTAGTGATGCAGTAGTGATCGATAGTAAGTTCATGCAACAATTTGGCTTTTGATAAAAAATTTTAGGTTGACGGATCAAGTCCAAAACACTCATATTTGTTCTGAAATGGCCTAACAAGTTTGACTTGCTCTATGCGGTGACCTAAGCTCGATTTTGGTAAATCCTATCACTTAGGCCTCAAAATTTAGAAATTTACCATTTTTTAAAAGATTCTGAATAAATAATTTTTTTGTTCTAAATGAGTCACGTATTTAAAAAAAAAAAAAAAAAAGTTCTCTGTATTCTATATTCTAGATTTGAGCTTAATTCAAATTTGTTATTTTTGACAATTTTTGATTTCATAAAATTTTGGGTTAATTTGAAATATGAAATGTAGCTTGGTACCAAGCTTATGTTTGCTACAAATGGAGTTGCAAGACTTTGAGACGATGAACTAGCTCCATCTACTCATTCATTCTGGACAACTCACAAAGCTCCTACGTATAAACATAATATATGAGAAAATCTATCAATTATTCACGGGAGCTAATCCACAAAAATCCCCAAAAGTGTAAAATAGTAACTCTATATAATTCATGAATTCAATTAAAATATGAAAATTCCTTTTGCCCTCTTTAATTCTTTTGCAAATTGAGATTCTCTTCTCTTCCTTCCACTGTAATACATACAACAATATGCCTAGAAATAGGATCTATGTTATGGGTTGGGCTTCTCTCTGGATTTGAGAGAATTTTTTGAGCCTGTGAGATGCACTATAAGCTTTGTTTCAACCGTTTATGAAAATAAGGGATATAAGTTGGATTTGCGGTTAAGTGATCAACTACCAGTATTTATCATGATCTACACTATCATGATAGTGAAGATGGGCCATAATGGGTGGCATGTAGTGGAAGGGATTGGGTGTTGATTATATAATATAAATAATTAAATTATTCGTCTTTTTAAAAATTTAGATGAGTTGATTATCAATAATTCAATATGATATAGAAATAGATCATGTATTCAAATCTCACTGCCTATTCGATAATTAAAAAAAATATTTGCACGCATTTGGTACACTATGAAAAAAAGTGAGACCACATGTGATGGAGACGTGTTGAGAACTAAAGTTGACTCTCTAAAAACTTAAACTTCTAAATAAATTGATGGTCAACAATTCAATATAATTGTTCGATGAAATCTAAGGTTGCGAGACCGAGTAATACTGACGTTACTTCGAACACCAGTTAAAAAAAAAATAAAAAAAATTCAATATGATTGTTAAAGAAATTAGGGTTAGAGTTGGAGAAGTAGAAGATAAATTATTGTTATAAAATAAAAAATAAAGAATAAAATAAGATAAATTTGTGATGAAAATAAAAAGTGGAAGTTAAAATGATCGAAGTGGTAGTTAAAATGAGCTTTCCTTTGACTTGACTCATTGGAGACATCATGTTGAATTGGAACATAGACCTGAGAGTCCGATTTATGCCCATGCCATGCTATACCGACCACCAGTACACTACACACCCTGTCAAAAAGGAACGAATCTATCTTCTAATATAATACTTGTATCTATCTGTATCTACAAAGAAACTTCAACTAACAAGTCGTCTTCTTCCTCTCTCTCTCTCTCTCTAGATCAGAATTGCCTTGTAAGAACTGTCAAACAAAACTCAGTAGAGAGAGAGAGAGAGAATTGTGGAGGAGAAATGGGGGTTCCAACGGTGGGTATTGATGTGCTGAGTGATAGGGCGGCCATGATGAGAGAGTCGTTGCTAAAGAGCCAATCCATCACTGACTCCGCCGTCTCCGTCCTTGGCTCCTTCGATCACCGCCTCTCCGCTCTCGAGACCGCCATGCGTCCCACTCAGGTCCCCTCTTTCTTTCTCATTTTCTAATTCATTTTCTTTCTCATGTTTGGTTGCTGAGAAAAATAAGGGAATCTCAACCGAAAAGAAAAATCCCAACCCAATTCAGTATCTTTTAATCTACTTTAGTTTTAGGGGGGAAATTCACTTGCCACTTAAACTGTTCACATTAGTTAACTTTATCTCAAAATGTATAAAATATTTGTGCGTCTGATTTGTTTCGCCATTTTGAAAAGATGGTTAAAACTCATTTGTGAGCTCAGCTTTTAAGTCATATCATTTTTCACGTTTTTTAAAAAAAAATCAAAAAAGTCAAATAGTCACCTTTTAATCATTTTTTCAAATAGTAGTTTTGTTACGATTATTTTTATTTATTTATTTTTTGCTTTATTGAATATTTTTAAAACAAATTGGTTGTGTTTTTGAAACAATTTGGTTAATTTTTATTTTTATTTTGTCTCAAACTATGTGGCAAAGGGCAAAGTGAATCAATACACTCAACCACGGGTGTGTTGGTAGATGTGATATTCTTGTAAAAAAAATATGAACTTTGTTAGGTTATGGTTCAAATGAACTAAATTGACATTTTAACGGTAAAGTAACACAAATGTGATAGTATATAAGGGGGTGAAGCAATTTTTCTCCTAGAAAAAGACGTGTTTGTTTGATTTGATTTGATTAGCTCACTCTCTGATTATTTGCTTTTGAAAACGGAAAAGTAAAAGAAAATTTATTGTGATATTTTGTTTCTGGTTCCTAAAAATGAAAAGCCCAGCCGTACTTGCTCGAATAGGCTTACTCTAGATGATTGTTGTTGCAGTCAATGTAAGTTTTTACTAGTCTAGTTTATTTTTTCCCCCTACATTTTCTTAGCTACCAAACAGATTTTAGTAGGGGTTTCCTTTGGCCTACTTTCTGCTTGATCTTGTCCCTGTGTCAGGCTTACTTTCATCCTCACATTGCCTTGTTCTTATTGTTCTTACTATGTTACTTAAATTTGGTTTTTGTAGATTAGGACACATGCAATTCGGAAAGCTCATGAGAACATTGATAAGACTTTGAAGGCTGCAGAGGTTATATTGGATCAATTTGATCTTTTTCGTCAGGTCAGTTTTATGGATTATCCAATGTTCATGCTTGTATCTGTCATTTATTTAGTGCTAGGGTTATTTAATACATTGATTGCTCAATATTCTTTCAATATTTATTTTTATTGTGTACAGTTGTGGCACCTTTCTAAGAAATTAGCAGAAACAACATTGTCAACTTCAAAGCATTTAAATGATAAATTGAAATTTGTTGAAGGTGTATAATAACTACTTGATATAAACATAGCCAACACTCAAACATTTATTTACTTGAAAAATGTAGGATATGACAAGTTGGGGACACGAGCAAAATATATAATTTTATATATTTGATAGATGTTATATTTGTTAATAGTTAATATTTATTTTTACATCAGATATTTAATTTTGTCAAATTTATCAATCTTAGGTATGTTATTTTAGAAAGAAAAAAAAAAGAAAAAGAAAAAGGGTTCTCAGCGTGTCCCGACACATGTTTTTAGCGTGTCCCGCAACGTGTTCTTAGCGTGTCCCACTGTGTCCAGCTCTCTCCAGTGTGTCTGACACGTGTCAGAAATCTGTACATAACCTCCGGAAAGGTGTCCGTGCTTCATAGCTTGTTATTGTTATATATGTTTCTAGTTTACCATTGCTGATATTCTATTATTCCAACATCAAGGTGGAGGCTAAAATACTTAAAGGTCCTCGTGAAGACCTGGAAAGTTATCTTGAAGCAATCGAGCAGTTAAGAAGCAGCATTCGATTTTTCAGCAACAACAAAAGCTTTAAGAGTAGTGATGGGGTACTCAACCATACAAATAGTTTACTTTCTAAGGCTATTTCAAAGTTGGAAGAGGAGTTCAAGCAACTCTTGTCATCCTACAGGTTTATTCTTGCTTTGTTGATTATGCTTTCTTTTTCCTTCTTGTTTTGTTGATTATGCTTTCTTTTTCCTTCTTGTTTATGTCTTAATGGTGTTGTTGTGTTGTGTCTCTGGTGCTGGAAAATATTTGTAATCTATTGTTCCATTTCCCACCAATTTCTACTCAACAAGGTCTCATCCCAACTAGTAGGGGTTGACTTGAATCCTGTTTTTTTTTCTGCTTTGTCTAGGATAACTACTTTGGTGACTCAGTCACGACTCGCGCTATATGCTTTTTATGTCTTCCATTAATACCACATCCTATGCATGTCAGGAATGTGTTGCACATTCTGATTTCTGTTTAACACTTAAATAATTATTAATCATCACATCAAGGTCATTAACTGACAAGAAGTTATATTGCATGTAATTTGGTTCTGTGCTACTATTCTTAGTTTGAAACTGCTTCTTATCTTACAAATGTTGCCATGCTTAATTCTGCATAAGCAGGGTCTGTTGTGGTATTGTCTCACCAACTTTGTGGTTTAATCGGATTTTCAGAACTTGTTCCTTTTTAGAGGTTATTAATTTATACGTTTTATATTTAATATGTGTATATTTTGGGTGCCTCTATTTACACACCACATTTTCTCAAGGCACACCATTAATTAATTATTTTTTATTATAATAATAACCTTACATAAAATGACCATAAAAGAATATCAATACACCCCCCCCACCACACACACACCACCACTCTCCGCTACCTGATTCTACCTTCGGCCATCGTCACCGAAACCCAGCCACTATCGCAACCCTCACAACCTCCCTACCTCGCTGGCGACCCGTTTCCCCTATGCAAACCCTTCTCCCTGTTGAATGAAATTCGACTTTTCAAATTCAAGATTGACTCTCTTTGATCCTATGTGTTGCCAAGAACAGAGCCTTTGAGATGGAGATCACTTACTTACTTAGAGTTAACTTAGTAGGACAAAATGCAGTAGTATACAATACAAGCAACACTCAGAAATAAATTATCCCAAAAAAATCATGAAAGACCCAAAAAAATATAGAAAGGATATATCAAAGTAGTGTATGTGATTCATGGTCCAAAAATCATCACAGACACTATCTAGTTGATTATAGAAAACAAAGGGGATCTGAGAACAAGAGACAGCAGACTCCACTTATTATGTACAGGCATAGATAACAATAGGTCACCTGTACTAGGTGCTGCTCACCAGACACACAATGCTAAGAACTAATCCTTGAGATATAACTAAAACACACAAACACCCACAAATTCCCTACGGCTCTGTTAGGTTTAAGGATTCGAGGCATGTGGATCTTTCAAATCGATATGGTTCGTTTACAAAATGGGGAATGAAAGATTTGAAATCCTGACTAATCCACTTGAGTATTTCACCTGTACTAGGTGCTGCTCACCAGACACACAATGCTAAGAACTAATCCTTGAGATATAACTAAAACACACAAACACCCACAAATTCCCTACGGCTCTGTTAGGTTTAAGGATTCGAGGCATGTGGATCTTTCAAATCGATATGGTTCGTTTACAAAATGGGGAGTGAAAGATTTGAATCCTGACTAATCCACTTGAGTATTTAAGTGCACATAACCTATGGATTTAGAATAACGCCCCAAGAAATACTCTTTGAAATCCACCAACTGTTGACTCTCCGTCCCCAATGCTCAAACCACAGACACAATAGTATGGCAATCATTCCCATCTCCATCTCACATTCCTCTCTCAGAGATTCGCTGGAGAAGAAGGAGGGAGAGGCGACGACCTGCGGCAAGTGGCAGCGGCGGCTGCTAGGGTTAGGGTTAGGATTGGTGGGATGGTTGAAGAAGATGAGGATATTTTAGGTATATTTGAAAATAGATGGTGTGTATTGAGCAAAAATAATAAAGTTAAAATTGTGTTTTGTGTGCATTAAGTAAGTGATGTGCCTTGAGACCAAATGTGGTGCGTAAATAGAGGCACCCGTATATTTTTACTTGAGACGTCACCCATTTATTACGCTTTAGTACATTTCTGGCTGTTTTACTTTTTCAAGTAAGTTGCATTTATTTTATTTTTATTTCTGTGTCTTCAGCAAACCGGTGGAACCTGAACGTCTTTTTGAATGCCTCCCAAGTGAATTGCGGCCGTCACCAGAATCACCAGGAAACCAAGGAAATTCTAATGGCAAGAATAGTCACACTGAACACCACAACCATAACCTGGAAAATGCTGTTTACACGCTTCCTACTCTCATATTACCTCGGATTTTACCATTGCTACATAATTTAGCCCAACAAATGGTTAAAGCTGGTCACCAACAGCAATTGCTGAAAATATACAGGTAAAGATCTCCATTTGTATCCAATGTGGTGTGATATTTGAACCAAGGCCATGTTTGTTTGGGTAGACATGAGTTTGAGATTAGATTAATGGTCTAATAAAATTATGAATCTGATATTTGGTTAAACAATTGAAATACAGATTAACAATCCATCCAGATATGGTATCCATATATGGACTATTCAATCTTACAGAGAGGGGTGCGATATAAATTGGAGGACTAAGCCAAAATTTGGACTATTAGTCTCTCCTTATAATCCTAACTCAATCTAAACATAAGATAGGATACACAATCTAAAAGATTCGTAGTCTTAGGATTATTAGTCATGAAAATGCTAATCCAATCTAATCCAGTCCATCCAAACAGACATGGCCTAAGTTTTTTGTGGGTATTTATTACACTGGATTGTATTCAACGAAATAGATGAATCAATATGATAGAATAATTAGGTTGCATTAATTGGGATCTGCTACTAGCTTAAATAAGCCACTTCTCTTACTAACTCGTTTAGGGACTACATATTTTAGTCAAAAAGTCAAAAAGTTACTAAAAAAGCTAAAAAATCTATACTATTTAAGGGTAGCTTGTGGGGGAAGCCACTAAGGCAAAATTATTTGAATTCAACTACCCAAAAAGTCAAAAAGTCAAAAGGATAAAATTGTCATTTTGATTTTACTATAATATTTTATTACACATTCTTTCGTAAAAAGTCAAAAAGTTATCCCAAATATACATCGTTTTTTTTTCTCTACATTTTTAACCAAAAAGTCAAAAAATGCACTTATATAGCACATCCCAAACAACTACTAAGTTGTCACATCACTCTCTTTACTTTTCTGCACATCTTTTCGTAAAAAGTCAAAAAGTTACAAAAATAACATGTTCCCAAATGAGGAATTGGTCCCTATTGATGATTGGTGTTTTGGGCACATAGATCTGACACTCTTGGTCCTATGTGTCCACTACTACTCGTTGGTTTGGACATTTACAGATGAGTTCATCGTTTCTGCAATTGAATTTTGTCTAGGAATACATTGCATTATTCCTTTTTCTCTGGAATTATTTTATTTTTTTTTTAGCATTGGGCTTGTTTGGTATCATGTTCATTTTTTGTTTTCATTATTTAGAAAACACAAAAACTTGTTTGGTGAATTGTTTTCGGAAAATTTTTCTGAAAAACAATCCATGTTTTAAGAAGCCCCAAAAAGCGTTTTCACACAAAATGAAAATAATAGGAAAACAATGTGTGTTTTCGAAATTTTCATTGTTTTTTATTTAGAAAACACTAAAAATAAAAATGAAAAATGAGAACAAAGGAAACAAAAACAATACCAAACAGGCCCAATATTTATGCTTTGGTGTTTGAGAAATTGTGTTATGTAGGTTATATAATGGCAGCTATGGTGCACATGCCTATTACTTCTGCTCGTAGTTGTCAAATCGTGAAATCGAATTGTGAATCGTAAGATTCGGTCACTTTTTCTAAATTACTTTTAAAAAATAAAATCTACACACTTTGATGTTAAATATATCTTATAAATATAAAATATTTAGAATTAAATTAATGAAAATATTATTTTGAATGATGATCATGTGGTCTAATCCGTAAGAAATTAACACAAGTTCTCATGTAAGGTCACCATTTTACCTTTCTTTTTTTTTAGATATTATTTATCAACCATTCTTAATAAAGAAAGTAAACGAAAACAAACTCTTAATTTTCCAAGTAATAATAATTTAACAACAATGTTGACAGGGCTTAATCCCTATCAACTAGGCCTTGCCTAATTGACCACCATGACTCTGCTGAGGGCTTAGTCTCAAGAAAGAGGTCATGAGTTCAACTCTCCCTAAGGGGGAGTTGAAGTAGGAGGTAAGCACTTTGTGCTTTGCAAAGGTGGGGAGGCTAACTCTATAGGTGCTAATCTAATTACTAACAACTGACTTTCGCCGATCAAAAAAAAAAAAAGGGTTAATTACAAAAAAACCCCCAAGATTTCGTATCTTTTTCAATTTAAACCCCAGATTTTCAATTTCAACAATTTATACCCCATCCTTCCACTCGTGTTTCAATCCGATCCCCCTATCCATCTCCGTCTCTATTAGTTAACAGAAGATTGTTTTTTGGTTGTTTTATACGAGTTTGATAGCAATGCTACATACATATGGCCCAGTGAGAGAAAATAGAGAAAAAGGCCCTATCTTCATCTTCTTCTTCTGTGTTGTGTTTTTGTCTCTCTCTCTCTCTCTCTCTCTCTACTTTACATTCTACTAGCAAGTTTATATCTTGTTTCTTCTTTGTGTTTATTTATGGGTTTTGTTGGATTGACTGGTGTTCAATCTGCTAAAGAAGTGTTGCTTTCTCTCTAATTGGGGAATTTTGAGTGCTTTTGAAACATTCCCAAGCGTCGAATTCTCGAGTTAATGATTTTGGGTACTTGATATTTGATCCAACTCCGCCTAATTAGTTATAGGTGTGGTGATTTTTGGTTTTTGATTTGGGTTTGCATTCATTCAAGGGGGAGGCTTTTGCAAAGGGAAAAAAACAGGGATTTTGATTGCTTTGCTTTTAGAGAATAGAAAGGAAAGGTCAAATAGATCTCTGTTCCATTCCATTAGTTTTTCCATAAAGCAAAGGGAAACGGTAGGTGGAGATTGACATAATAATTATTTTTGTGCTTATCCTTTTATTGAAAGTGCTTTCCTTTCTAGATTTCAGAATTGAATTTGCAATGTTCTTCTGCATCAACCCCGGATTGCGTTAATTGGATTTGATTGCATGATTGAAGGGGGCTAAAGGTTGAAAGTTTCCCTCCGAAAAAAAAAAGAAGTTTTTTTTGTAGGGATTTTCTAGACAGTTTGTTAGAATTTCCCATCTTTGTTCTTTTGCATCAACCCCGGATTGCGTTAATTGGATTTGATTGCATGATTGAAGGGGGGCTAAAGGTTGAAAGTTTCCCTCCGAAAAAAAAAAGAAGTTTTTTTTTGTAGGGATTTTCTAGACAGTTTTTGTGACGGATTCGTCTACTGAAAATAGGGGGTGTGACTGCATAGCTGGGCTGGAGTGCATACTAAGTATTATCAGGGCCCTTAGGATGTGGTCCTGCTTGTCATTTGATAGCAGGAGCCCTCTCCTAAGTTCCCCTCTGGGGATTAGGAAGAGGAAGAGCTCAAAGAAGAGACCCGGGTCTCGTAATTCTTTCTTTGATTGCAGGAGGGAAGAACAGCTGCATGGGATTCCGGGGCGAACATTCTTGAATGGGTCCATTGAAGTTGCTTCACTCTTTGGCGCCAAAATCAATCTTCCCTTAACTAATAGAGCCGGAGATGGACGGAGGGATTGGATTGAAACACGAGTGGAAGGATGGGGTATAAATTGTCTAAATTGAAAACCTGAGATTTAAATTGAAAAAGGCATGAAATCCTGGGGTTTTTTTTTGTAATTAACCCAAAAAAAAAAAAAAAAAACAACAACAACAACGACGATGTTGATATTTCATAAGCATACATACCTTTACAAGTAATAATGACCCAATAATAAGAACAAATTAATTGGAATATTTTATTTTAAAACTTAAAGCATTTTAAAATGTGTATATGCTTATTATTTAAAAAAATATTTTGTAGAACCATCATGTTTAATTGACCTCACTCATGTAATATTGAAGTATATTTATTTTAATAAAATAGCAATAGATAATTCATATTATAAGTTACTTTAACCTTAAATATCTTTAGAAGATACATTATGATTTTTTTTTTTTTTTAAGAAAAAAAATCAGAAGAAAAGGTTAAAAGCATGTTGGGTTTGATTGAATTTGATTGAATCCTATTAAAATCTCTCTAATCTCCAAAATAACGACAAATCACGTATATATATTGGTTATTTTCGTACTAAACATTGTTAGAAGTTGTATTATGTCATCTTAACCAAAAAAAAAAAGAAAAAATAAATAATCGAAGTATATCAGACATGATAGTTTCAAGAATTGCATGGATCGAATCATGATTCGATTGTGAATTGAAATGTATCGATTCACTAGAGATTCACCCATAGATATGTATCGATTTTGCAAAAATTGCGAATCGAAATCGTGAATCAAATCGCAAATTGTAAGATTCTGTACTAGAGCTTTTGCTAATAATTGTTCGGTTAGTTTATGACCAACCTGACCCAATCCTTCCTGAAGCAGCACCACAACTCAAAGCCCGGGGCAAAGCTAGGATCATTTTATGGTGGGGCAGAAAGTAAATTTGCTAAGACTATGACAGTAAAGGATGGTATATGAAATCCATCTTTGGGCTACTGAACAACAGCGAGTGATGTAAGAACCTTTTGATTGATTGACTTATCTTCTTTCCCCCTCCATTTTGTTCAGTTTCTTTTACAGAAATTGTCTTTAATTTGAGTGGGTGACCCTTTTTAGAATGCAAATCCACCTAACTGTCTGCAAACTTATGAAGAAGTAAAGCAGGAACATTGTATTTCCTTTTCGTTTTTCTTTTTCCCTTGGAAACACAAAATTTTAGTATCTAATATGTATTCCATAGAAAAACAATAATAAAGAGAGACTCAAACAATTGACACTATGTTGATCTGTACTAACGCCAGGGAATGGAAAAATTTTGTGAAAAAGAAAACAGAGAAACAAAATAACAAAAAAGGAAAGTGCAGAAGTATGAAGCCAATTTAAAAATAAAAGAATGGACCTGATCATATTTTGTTGGTTTAATGCACCTAATGATTATTATTCTTTTCTAATTTTTCTCAAACGAATGAGTTTTTTTCTTTCTAGTTTTGTATGTTTGAGTGCTGAGTGAAATCTTGGGTTGCTTCCATTTGCAAAAGCCACTAAAGAAGTTGTTTTCTCAATACATATATTGCATGGTGATTCAAATTTTATTGCCTATTTTCTACCATATTTATGAGTAGAAAACCCAACCTCTTACCGGTGAGAATTTCCTCTTGTATTGTTGTATTACCTACCATATTCAGTATCCCGATCTGTTTATTGAAGGGTCATAAGATTCACAAGGACTACCAGAGAAGCAATGCATACATATGGGAAAATCAAAGTTGGATTGGTCTGCCTTGTAAAATACCCTCATATGATCCTGTAATATTATGAATTTATGATACTATCTTATTTTTCATTCAGGGATACCCGTTCTTCAGTTTTGGAAGAAAGCCTTCTCAAATTGGGAGTTGAAAAACTTAGCAAAGATGATGTTCAGAAGATGCAGTGGGAGGTTTTGGAGGCTAAGATTGGGAATTGGATTCATTTCATGCGGATTGCTGTAAGTTGTGATTGGAATTCATAAATATATGGATATATGTTCTTCCAACTATCTAATCATGTTAAGCAGGTCAAACTAGTGTTTGCTGGGGAACGAAAAGTCTGCAATCATATGTTTGAAGGCATCGATTCTCTCAGGGATCAATGTTTTGCTGAAGTTACAGCAAGTAGTGTTGCTGTGCTACTTAGTTTTGGAGAGGCGATTGCCAAAAGCAAGAGATCACCTGAAAAGTTATTTGTGCTTTTAGACATGTATGAAATAATGCGAGAACTTCACTCCGAGGTATGTTTACGTTACACATCTAAGGAAACACTCAGTTTACCAATTACTGACAAGAAGTCAATATTTTTCCTGAAATTGATTTATTCTCTCATTAATAGACATCTTAGAAAGTAACTAGAAACTGTAGTAATAGGATCTGGTAGAATTTTATGCTAATTTATGTTTTTAGTCACAGTGCTTAGATAATTAGTTGTATGAAATTATTTCCCTAAAACAATGGTATGAGAATTAGGGTGAATACAAAATGTCATAATGTAAAATTTTTTGATATTGGTGATCTGCATGTAATGTCTACAAGTTACAACTTAATAGTAATCAATTTTGTTATACTCATTTTTAGGTTTGTGGGGAGTGTGGTATGTTGATCTTGGCTTTTAGAGTTGGTATTATGATGCTTTTCAAGGGGTGTCTATATCTTAAACCTATATTATTATGGCTCTTAGGTTCTTTGTAAAGGTCATTAAGTTATGCCCAATACTTCTTAAATGCTCATTTTGTTTTAGTTTTTTTACATTCTTTTTTCTTTTTTCCAGTTGTGAAACATTAATACATATTGATGCTTATAAAAGGTTAACATCTTCATACTAGGGTTCAAATCATTTGATGGTGTAGTTTAGAAACTTCCATTATCCGTTGTTCTGTTTAATTACACTGGCTTAGCCTTTTTTCTCTTTGTATACACAAATTTCTTGTCTACAAAAATAAAGACAGAAAAATAGAGTAACAAATATAAATTTATTGATTTAAAATAAAAGAAGTACAATCGCTTATAAAATATCTAATCAAAGAAAATCCTTTGATTCTTCTCTTCAATAAATTGATTCGAGGGCTTGACAACTTGTTCCCAAATCGAATGGCAAAATCTCCTCCAAGTAACATGAAGAAGATGACAAATTTGTAGGAATTTGACTTGAGGGCTTGATATCTTTTTTCCAAATCAGATTTGTTGAATACTCTTTAATTTAATAGAAGACGACTATAGATTTGCAAAGTTTGATGACGAACTTTGATTGAATCTCCAAACTTTATGCTTTATGGAGATTGATAGGCTTTGGAGAAAACACCTTCGGGGCTTTAGAGCTTAGCTTTCTCTTGATGTAGATTTTTCTCTCTACAACTTGATTTTGCATATGTAGAATTATATGGAGAATTGTACGTAAAATTTTGGTGGAGATCACCCCTATTTATAGGAATGGAAGGAGAAGAGTCTTAATAGACATCGACTTCTTTGATAATTTTCTCTGATTTATTTAGAGATAAATACCAAAATATCACTTTAATGGTGTGCCATAATTTTATTGGTTTGACCACCTCAATGTGACAAGTGACTTAATTTAATTTGTCAAAAACTTATTTGCTGCGTCATTATAGTTTAATTTGATTAACCAAGGACTTACAACATCATTTTAACGTGTGGCAATATTTGATTTGCCAATAATTGTGTCATATTTTGTAGGCCTTTGCAGGACATGACAATTGTAATTGGCTGAAATTTTCCATGCTTACACTCTTCCTATGTTGATATTGACTTATATAATCACAGGTTTAATTATGGTCGATAGTTTGCTGAAATAATTTATCGAGCTATCATATATCATTGAATCAGCAAAAAAGAAATCTTAATTAGAGAATTGAACATTCTAGTTCAAAGTGGGTGTCAGAGTCTAAACTGATTTTTATTATACTGCTTGGGGTGTATAAACAGATTTTATTTAAATTAAAACTGAATTCTTGGCAGATTGAAACGCTTTTCAAAGGTAAAGCTTGTAGTGAAATTAGGGAATCTGCATTGAGTTTGATGAAGCAGCTTGCCCAGACAGCCCAAGAGACCTTTGGTGATTTTGAAGAAGCGGTTGAAAAGGATGCAACAAAAACTGCTGTGTTGGATGGAACTGTTCATCCTTTGACAAGCTATGTCATTAACTATGTGAAGTTTTTATTTGAGTAAGTCTAATAAACTATGTTTCCTTATATACCATTCCATACTTTTTTGGGTTTGGGCGACTTACAGTTTCATCCATATTGCTCTTTATTTGTCTTCAATAATTAAGGTTATAAAAGTTTCTATTCGAGCACTATCTTTATTTATTAAATGTTTGAATTATTCGTATGCATGCTTGTTAACTTTTTAAATGATTTTTTCCCCTTTCTGTGATTGTGTCATTCAGGTTTTAAAATCTTAATGTGAATTCAGTTTAACCGATCAGCCTGATTCAACTTTTTGTCACATATTTTATGACTTTGATTTTCTGCTTTTCTAAAAGATTCAGAAATCTTTGAACTTTTATTTAATTAAAGTTGCAAATGTCAACTTTATGGATTACTGTTCTCAAAAAAGGAATGTATGGTCTTAATACATGTTGGGAAATGTTTTAAAACACCAGAGATTATGCAGTTTAACAAATATCAACCAACTGGGACCTAATTTCTCTTGGTCTTTTCAATATAAAATTTTTAACTGAGCTGGTATCAGTATGCTTTTCAGCTTCTCTTTTTCCTGATTGCCATTGACTCTCTGAACCTATGAAGCACCGACACTTCAAAACAAGTGCCTTATCTATGTCGGACACACGGACACTTCAGGGACACGCTGACACTTCGGGAACATGTATGGGACACACTACATGGCGTGTCCCCTTATTTAATTTATTTATTTTTATAGGACATGCTGAGAACACTTTGGGCACACGTTAGGGACATGTCAAGTTGTTTTTTCCCACATTTTATTTAGTGCCTTTGATGAATGTTGAATAATGATCATTTTTTTCTTAGATTTAAATACTTAATAGATCATCCATAAACAAATATATAAACTGTAAGCGTTAATTTAAAGGAGTTTTTTTTTTAAAAAAAAAAAAATAGAAAAGAAGAAGAGTTAGAGTTAGTTTTTGTTAATATTGATTATTTGTGGATGTAATATTAATTTAAATAGCAAATAAAAATATATTTTATTGCCATGTCCCCGCCTTGTCTATGTCCCCATTTTTTTTGAAATTGCCATATCTTGTGTCCGTGTCTGTGTCCGTATCCGTATCCGTATCCGTATCCGTATCCGTGTCCATATCCACATCCGTAGCTCTGAACAAAATTGACCTGAATGAATTTCTAAATATGTTTCAGCTATCAATCAACCTTGAAGCAACTTTTTCAAGAATTTGAGAATGGAGGGGAAACAAATTCTCAGTTGGCTTCTGTAACAATGCGAATAATGCAGGCACTTCAAACCAATTTGGATGGGAAGTCAAAGCAGTATAAGGATCCTGCTCTGAATAACTTGTTTCTAATGAACAATATTCACTACATGGTCAGATCTGTAAGGAGGTTTGTCTTACACTTTTGTTGTTTCAGATGTTTTGTTAAAACTTAAATGCATCGCAAGCTTGTCTGGTATGCATGACAGTATTAATGTTTATATTGTGTTGGTTTTAGGTCCGAAGCAAAAGATTTGTTAGGAGATGATTGGGTCCAAAGACACAGGAGGATTGTGCAGCAACATGCAAATCAGTATAAGCGGATTGCTTGGGCAAAGGTTTTGTTCTGTCAGCTTATGCATACCCCAAAATATAATTAATTTTGGTTTTTGGTTTTTACCATTGGTGCTTCATGTTTTTATTGTTGGTTTTACTTGAAATTGTATCTTGTTTTCTCTAGGTATCCATGCTCTCTCTGTATGGTGGTGTAGTCATTTCATGTCCTGCTTTTATGTGAAGTTACACAAATGAAATCCGTGCTTCTATTACTTATAAAAAAAAAGAAAAAAAAACCATACTTCTACTGTGTGTTATGTGCTTGGGCCTTGGCTGCTACTTTTGACCTTATAATTTTTTTTTTATTTGGTTTAAGCATTGCTACACTATCATGCACCCTCATTCACATTCTTAAGTTGTTTCACCATTCTTTATCTCCAGTCTCATCTTTGGTATCCGGGTGTTGAGGGCGATTAGATCAGACTATTTTAGATGATCTAGCAGATACAAAGTAGACATATGCTGTTCATTCGGGCATCATGCCCTACCCACTTGCCAGTAAAAAACTAGAAAGCATTAAAAAATGTCCAACTGGAATGGGAAACAAATGTTAAATTATCATCATCACTAGAGGTGTGTTATCGAACAACATAGGAATATTGCTTTATGTAATCATCTATCATGCTTTTATGTCGTCTCTAATTTGCTTCTTCTGTTTCATTCCTTCCACTGAAAAAATGTTATTATTCACTCTGGAAGCCCAAACTGATGTGCCATCGTGTAATTAAAAGCCTATAGTTTTCCTATGAAATATGGTTAGTATAGTTGATGTTTCAATAGTAATTAGCCACTCTAAACATGATTTGTGGTCCACTTCTTTTTCTTTTTCTTTTTATTTTTATTTTTAATTTTGGTTTTTGGCAGATTCTGCAGTGCCTCTCTGTACCAGGCCTGAACTCATCTGGGGGTAGTGGTAATTCAGTTGGTGGTGATGGAGGAAACAGTAGTGGAGCTTCAAGAACAATAGTTAAAGACAGGTCAATTTTGAATCTTTCCTAAAATATCCTTTATTTCCACACTCATCTGTTCCAGAAATCTTAGCTGAGGAGAAACTAAATTTGTGCTATCAGGTTGAAGACGTTCAATATCCAGTTTGAGGAGCTTCATCAAAGACAGTCTCAATGGACAGTTCCTGACACTGAGTTGCGTGAATCTCTGAAGCTTGCAGTTGCTGAAGTCTTGTTGCCAGCGTACAGATCTTTCATCAAACGCTTTGGGTGTGTATTCTTATAATTCACAACCTTCATGTTTCTTTCTTTCTTTTTCTTTTGGAGCATTTGAAGGCACAAATTTGTCTCCTGTGATGTTTTCGTTAAAAATTGAAATGAAATTATGTGAAAAAGTTGTGGTAACCTCTTCCACTTAAAATGTGCTATATGCTCAAAATGTTATGAAATGATATGGGTAAAAAAAGAGTCACAAACAAAATATGCTTGTCCTGTATGTTATGTTATGTTTGTGTTATATATGCAGAGCCCTCTTCACTGACTGATTTCTTGTGATTTTGATTTTATTTTTGTTTTTATAATGTGTCACAGGCTTTTGGTTGAGAATGGTAAGAACCCCCAGAAGTATATCAGATATACGGCAGAGGATCTTGACCGAATGCTTGGTGAATTTTTTGAGGGGATGACTTTAAATGAACCTAAGCGGTAGATTCTGGCTTGATCAAGTTGGTGGGGGGTATATTGGTCTTTTTGTTCACTACAATAACCGTTATGGATGTCCCCTTTGTGCAAATTTTTTTCAGTGCAGTGGTGTCCTCTCTCAATGCAGTGATGAGATGGGCATGCCTACAACATTTCATCTACAGTTACTAGGAAAATAAGGAAATTTTTTAGAAATAAATAAAGTTGGCGGCGGCACTATATGCATTTGCTTTGTGAAATGGGGAAGCCTTTTATATCCTTAGTTGTTATGTATTTGTGAAAGTTTTGTGAGCTTTGTATAAATGACACTTTTAGTGATTTTTCCAGTTCTTATTTGAAATCATGTGATTTTATTTGGACTACTTCTGTTCTGTGCCATTTTATTTGACAACAAATGGTGATGATTTCTTCACTTAAAAAAGAAGTTAAAAAACAATTACAAAAAGAAAAGGGGGTGCGGGTCGGTTGCGGTCACAGAACCTCCAATCAGCCATCCGTCCGCCAGATTGGCGGATTGGAAAAAATTAATCCGCATCCGTCCGCCAATCCAGCGGATGTAGATTGACTAGATTGGCGGTTTGGCGGATGGATGCGAATCGGTTTAGTGGTTTGAAATTTTATAAATTTTCAACATAGTTCAACTTGTGCACTTTCTCAAAAAAAAAAGAAAAAAAAGAAAGAAAGTATTACAGTCAATGACTTAAAAAAGTATTACAATTACTGCATACCTCATCCACATATTACAATCACAGCATGCCTCATCCACATAAAGTATTACGTTATTAAAATATAAAAACAATTCAAACTACCAAAACCATGAATAGAGCAATAGTAGAGACTGTATGTCTCTGTATTGTTACATTTATATATGTTTTTGAAAACAAAAACCAACTAGCATATATCATATTTCCTATTTATTACTTTTAGAGTTAGATTTAAAAACCAAATAGACAAATAATATGTTTATTTTTTTCAATTCAAAAAATATATTCAAGTTGAAATTTTTTTTTTCAACAGAAATATTTAAATTTTTTTTCAATTGAAAATACAAACAAAATATTTAAACAAATTAAAAACACAAAGTCTTATAAATTACTAAGAGTGCTCACGGTTTGGCGGTTCAGTTGCGGCCAGAGGAACCTCAAATCCGCCATCCGTCCGCCAAATTGGCAGATTGGAGAAAATCAATCTGCAACCGTCCGCTCGTTATCACGCATCCGTTCAAAATACGACGGATCGGTTCGGTTCGATCGATTTTGACGGATCGGTATATCTGTTGCTCACCTCTAGAAAAGGGGAATAAGATTAAGCAGGTCCCTTCTCTTTCACAATGATGCAGTTTGTATAAAAAAGAGGGAAATAAGATCATTATTATTATTATTTGCTGCTAACAAGGAACCTCTCTTTCAGAATAAATTTTGGATACACAGAATTATCCGCCAAGCACATGTATCAAGTAAATTCAGATGCATCATCAAGAAGAATTGTTCAAAACGTTTGAGTTTATAATCCATTTTAGAAACTCTTTGACAATTGAATTATTGGGCTTCGTTTGGCTATTTTAGTTAGGATTAAAAAGCCAGCGTACAGATCTTTCATCAAACGCTTTGGGTGTGTATTCTTATAATTCACAACCTTCATGTTTCTTTCTTTCTTTTTCTTTTGGAGCATTTGAAGGCACAAATTTGTCTCCTGTGATGTTTTCGTTAAAAATTGAAATGAAATTATGTGAAAAAGTTGTGGTAACCTCTTCCACTTAAAATGTGCTATATGCTCAAAACGTTATGAAATGATATGGGTAAAAAAAGAGTCACAAACAAAATATGCTTGTCCTATATGTTATGTTATGTTTGTGTTATATATGCAGAGCCCTCTTCACTGACTGATTTCTTGTGATTTTGATTTTATTTTTGTTTTTATAATGTGTCACAGGCTTTTGGTTGAGAATGGTAAGAACCCCCAGAAGTATATCAGATATACGGCAGAGGATCTTGACCGAATGCTCGGTGAATTTTTTGAGGGGATGAGTTTAAATGAACCTAAGCGGTAGATTCTGGCTTGATCAAGTTGGTGGGGGATATATTGGTCTTTTCGTTCACTACAATAACCGTTATGGAGGTCCCCTTTGTGCAAATTTTCTTCAGTGCAGTGGTGGTATCCTCTCTCAATGCAGTGATGAGATGGGCATGCCTACAACATTTCATCTACGTGTTACCAGGAAAATAAGGAAATTTTTTAGAAATAAATAAAGTAGGCGGCGGCACTATATGCATTTGCTTTGTGAAATGGGGGAAGCCTTTTGTATCCTTAGTTGTTATGTATTTGTGAAAGCTTTGTGAGCTTTGTATAAATGACACTTACAGTGATTTTTCCAGTTCTTATCTGAAATCATGTGATTTTATTTGGACTACTTCTCTTTCTGTGCCATTCTATTTGACAACAAATGGTGATGATTTCTTCACTTAAAAAAGAAGTTAAAAAACAATTACAAAAAGAAAAGGGGAATAAGATTAAGCAGGTCCCTCCTCTTTCACAATGATGCAGTTTGTATATAAAAGAGGGAAATAAGATCATTATTATTATTATTTGCTGCTAACAAGGAACCTCTCTTTCAGAATAAATTTTGGATACACAGAATTATCCGCCAAGCACATGTATCAAGTAAATTCAGGTGCATCATCAAGAAGAATTGTTCAAAACGTTTGAGTTTATAATCCATTTTAGAAGCTCTTTGACAATTGAATTATTGGGCTTCGTTCGGCTATTTTAGTTAGGATTAAAAAAAGTATAAAAGACAAAATAAGTTAAATAAATTAATAAGATAAAATGTCACATCCAAACCGTAATTATTTTATTTTTTCTTTCACAAAAGTAAAAAATGTTAAAAGATTTTGTTAAATAAACTTTTTAATCCCAAGTTAAAAAAATTTAAACCCTAAGAAGTCAATTACAAAAGTTTTTGTCAAATGATAACTTAATGCAAATAGATGGTAAGAGTTTCGTCTTACGATTGAAACAACTTATGAGAAAAGTCATGGTGCATTTTATTTTTGAAAATATTATTTTTATATTTTAACAACACCACTCATTAATGATTATATGTAAGGACGGAATTAAAATTTTATCACCGAAGGGGCTAAAAAACAAATAAATTTTTTTACTATATATATAAGCACACATGTATGTAGAATATAATATATAAATTATATCTATATATATACATATAATTTAAATACCAAAGAAACAATTTCTAACGGGATGAAATTTTTTTTTTTTGTATAAAATAAAAAAAAGAATGCAAGATGAGATAAAAATGATATATGATTTTTTTTATACTAGGGACTATTTTATGTATTATAAAATGAGATATATTTTAAAATGTCATAAGAAATTATATTTTTCACAAAAATAAGAGACTACCCATTTATAATTTTTCTCCTAATTCCGTTCATGATTACGTGAACTATTATATACCTTCCACTTAATTTAAAAAATAAATAAATTGATGATTTTTGTTTTATTTATTACATATATACAAATTGTGCAATATTTTTGAACACGAGTTAACATGCTTGGAGAAGCCTTGAACAGAGACTTGAGCTACCAAATGAAAGATAATACCGCCTTCAGCAAATGGACACGCAATTGCCACGTTATTCCCCTTCAAACCCCACAATTGACACTCGCGCTCTTTTCTTTTCTTTGCCAATCTTTAGCTCTCTCTCTCTCTCTCTCTCTGTAAAGTATTTGTTGGGAGAAAATTCTGAATCTACAATGGACAAGCACCCACAAGTATATATATATTATATATGAGTATCATTCTCATGCTCTCTCTCTCTTCAAATTGATGAATTTAACCCAAGTTCTTTCTTCTTTTTAAGCTTTGTGAGTTTTGAGATTTTGCTATTTTTACTTGATGATTTGATGTGTATTTTTTGGGTTATGTGAACTAATGGGAACCCATAAAGGATGAACAGAGGGAAAAGGTTTGCAGAGAAGTTCTGAGGTCAAGCCATCTAAGCTCTTCTCAATCGCTTACTCCCTCAAATACTCAATATGTGAGTTTTTTTTTTTTTTTTTTTTAATTTATTTTTTTTTTTTTTCTCACTGTGTCGACCTGAACAACTGAAAATTGGCTTAATTGAATATATACAATAAGATGGATTAGTGATCATATGTTTTCAAAACTGTGATACGAAAATTCCCTTAAGCTATGTTTGATTCACAAGACTAATAGTGAGCTATTAATAATCTTATCAATTAGTGTGGTATTTGCTATCTAATTGGATTATAGGATAAATTATCCATTGATTATAATCCCATCCCTACTCCATTATAATAATCCTACCAAATTGTTGATAATATCTAACCAAATGTTAAACAAACCTAGGATAATTGGGTCTACTGATTAATAATCCTAATCTATACCAAATGTTTAAAACAAACATAGGATAATTGGGTCTACTGATTAATAATCCCAATCCCATGCTCAATCATCCAATCAAAATGTCCTAAAAGTTTAAAACATAGATGAGTCAAAACAAGCCTTTTTTCATAATAGTTTTTCCTTAGTTCTCGTAATGAATTGGTAGGGTTAGATTTGACTATTTTACATAATAGGGTAATTGAGTGAATTCTACTTACACCACAAAACTATCTCCTTACCCTCTTAAATATTAAAATTTATTTTATTTTATTTTTACAATTTTCATAATATCAGTTTTACCTTGTCCCTACTATTGACTCTTCACCTTATACCCAAACCTTTCAAACTTAATTTCTTCACCTTCACCCCATCACACCACCTCCACGACCCACCACGGTAACCCACGGCAAAATAAACAATTTCGTGTTCTTACTAGAAACAAGCAGCAGAAAATCTGAAATTAACAATGTTGTCAATGTGTAGGAGATTGTTGGACCATTGTTCTGTAACCCCATTATGGACACTTAAATTTTTCCGTGTCTGATCACCATCTAATTAATCAAACAAATAAATTTCTTGATTAATCAAAAATTAAGATGTCAAAATCTTTCAACGGATGTGAGTCTTACTAAAATTTGTATCTTAACCCATTTAAATTATGCGTCACACCAAAGAAAAGTGAACCATTTGACAATTGGGTCAACCAAGTGTGGGCTACACATGGGTATTTTGTCAAAATTTGGTGGAATATTCAAATTTCATGCAAATCATGTCAAATGTAAGAATAAATTGCCATTTTCATGGAAATTAAAATCAACTTTGAGTTTCAAAATAACCTCTCTCCTAAGCCTGTAAATAGTGGCTCTCACTATGGGATGTGACAATTTTTTTTGGCTAAGGTCTGCGCAATTCCTAAGCAACTCAATACTTTGTCAAATGCTTTTCTTAAAATTCTCTCCAAAGCTCTTCAAACTTGAAGTGAAGGATTGTTAGTACTCCAAATTTTATGCCGATTCTTCAAAGTTACAAATACAAATTTTATTTCTTCTTTTAAAGAGATCATCTTAAAACTCGTTCGAGATCAAGCTATTCAGGCCCGAGATAAGCCACTTTTCTCCAAGTTTCTCTATTCGAAAATTGAAAGAAGTCCATCAACTTGTCGATTCAACAAGAAGCTTCTACATCGTTAGTTGTAACCCATTCGGAGATCAAATAAGGGATTGTTCTTTTATAATAGAGCAAACCACTGGAATTGTACATATTTTATTCAAATCAATAAAATTAATTATTTGTGCATTTTGTTGTATCTTATGCAGGAACACAAATTTGTGTTTACACCATTATTTTGTCAATGTGCCCGATGCACCTTATTGCATCCATCAAAACCAATACCCGATACCCCCAGTCTCCTTGGGCATTGGATTTAAGCACTATTGTGGTCCATAGTAAACCCACACTATAACGCAACCGTTTTTTGCCAATTGATTTGCTTATTAACATCCACTTTTATCATATTATCGAAGCTTGAAATAGGTCAAGCGAGCCCTAATAAGCTAAAAAATAGCGGTCCAAAGAATTTAAAGCGAAATAGATAAAATACATTCTTGTATTTCGTTCTTTCTAAATAGTTTGAAAGTTGGGTGTTAAGGAGAAGATCAATCGGTAGGGATGAGCGTAAAACTCGGTATTATTGAAAATTGTAAAAAAAATAAAATAGCAAATTTATTATTTTTAGGGTTAAGGAGTGTTGTGTAGGTAAGTAGAATCATTCATGAATTTTGATGTTCTAGTCAGGGAGCTTGGTAATGAGTTCTGAGAGAGTATACAGGACACTTTCAAATTTTGAAAATTAACCTTCTTGTTCACATATACCTAATCTGAATTGTACATGTTCAATCTATTCACGTTAATTTTTGTCAGCTAATGTCCTTTATTAACTTCAGTATTTAAGTGAGAAGTGAATTCTTCCAATTTCACACAAATTCTCTGTGTCAACTGAATGTGTAATTGAGCTAATTTTGTTTTGAGAACTATTTCATCTTTCATGTCTTTCCTGTGTGACAATCTCACTGATATTAAAGAATAAGATCAATGTTGTGTACTTACAACAAATAGAAAAAATAAAGAGTAGGAGAAGAGACTGTTGATTACAAACAAATGCACCAATAAAGAAAATAATATAAAACAATAGATTCTATTTTGTTACAAAAACAAATCAGAAAGTTGATGATAAAATAAATAAATAACAAAAAGAAATTAATTACTAACCTATGGTATTTATTGAAACAAAATTCTGATCAGTCCAGTGTTTAATTTGTGTCCTTAAGACAGATTCTTCCTTTCCCGGTCCTTTTAGTTTTGAATGCTACTTCCAGAATATAAATGATCAACAATAAACAGTGCAGCACTGCAAAACGTTTTAACACAACGAACAGATACTCGTCTCACAAAAAATTAATGCAACAAATCGCAGAGAATTGAAGCAGTAAGAAGAAAAATTTCTGAATGACAAAAACTACTAGAGGGTTTGTCTATTTGTAGGAAAATGTGGGCTTAAGGAATTTTAATTAAACAGGGTAAACTGTTGAATAGGTATTAGAACCCTGTTCGGTCTTGTTTGAACAGATACAATCTGTTCGCTTAGTATTTTGCAACAGATAACTGAATCTGTTCGGACAGATATGGGACTGTCCAGGAGGGTTTCTGTTTGGGTTGTGAAATTAAGTTGGAAATTAATTCAAAACAATCGATTTATTTTCAAAATAAACTATAAAATAAATTCAAATGTTTTTGCCCAAGAAAGAATAAATATGGTTGAACAAGTCCAACCCAACTCACACCACGTACCGCGCCCAAGCCCAGGCTACCCAGCCCACCTAACCGATCGGACGCGGCGGGGCGTGTTTATTTTGATCATGGGTTTACCCACTTTACCATGAACTTCTTCCACTCTACAAATGGGTGTCTCTTGGGACCCTTCCCCAAATGCAAACTCAAGCCTTATAAACCCATAAAAGCTTTCCTCACCAAACCAAATATGGACAAGTTTAATTCAAACATTTAGGAATTTCACCGAAAACCCATTGCCAGGAGCCATTTGCTTCAAATTTTTCATTCATTCCGATATATGTTTTGACAACCAATATACTACGTAATCATAACGCAGCATGAATGGCGTTATCATTAGACCGCCAACTTTGCCCATGGGTCTGCACCTAAAAATAGAACGTTCCAAACATTTCTAACATATCCTTTGGAAGGTTTCAATAATTACAACAGGTCCATCATTTGTCCTTATTTTGGTACTTACTTAAACGCTCTGATGTAAATATACTACCCTATGCTTTTCCAGGTTTTTATAGGTTTATACGCATGATTCGTGTCTAGTTGAAACATTATGCATTTGGCTTGGTCAACATTTCAGGACGTTCTTTAGTGGCAACAGAAGGTTGCATTGTCTAGTCAAAACCTGAGATCATTTTTTTCATTGGTGGGCCCCCAAATCTTTTTTTAATCACTCTACCTCCTCTTTGAATTCTGGTTGTGCCGTCCTTTCAAGTTACAAGAATACCAAATTTTATTTCTTCTTTTAAACCCCTAAAAATACCCCCCTAATCCCCCTAATTTCCATATCAAGTAAAAAAAAAAAAAAAAGGGAAAAAGTTGCCCAAATTGGAAATTAGGGGGATTAGGGGGTATTTTTAGGGCTCCAAATCATTTTCCATTTTTAAAATGTCATAAGAAATTATATTTTCAACAATGATTCATCCCCCATTTTCTCCCCACCCCCTTTGACCCCCTCTCTCTCTCATTGGTTGCATTTTCTTTTTCTTTTTCTTTTTTTTCCCGCTCCTCCAATCACCACCCGCCACGTGGCAAAGGGGGGGTGAGGGGTGACCCCCAAAAGGGGGTCCCAAGCATTATTCTTATATTTTTCGCAAAAATAAGAGACTACCCATTTATAATTTTCTCCTAATTCCGTTCCTGATTACATGAATCTATTATAATACCTTCCACTTAATTTAAAAAATAAATAAAATTTATGTATTTTTGTTTATTTATTACATATATACAAATTGTGCAATATTTTCTGGAGACACGAGTTAACATGCTTGGAGGAAGCTTTGAACTAGACTTGAGCTACCAAATGAAAGATAATAACCGCCTTTCAGCAAATGGACACGCAATTGCCACGTTATCCCCCTTCAAACCCCACAATTGGCACTCGCGCTCTTTTCTTTTCTTTGCCAATCTTTAGCCTCTCTCTCTCTCTCTCTCTCTCTGTAAGCTATTTGTTTGGGGAGAAAATTTCTGAATCTACAATGGACAAGCACCTACAAGGTATATATATATATATATATATGAGTATCATTCTCATGCTCTCTCTCTTCAATTTGATGAATTTTAACCCAAGTTCTTTCTTCTTTTTAAGCTTTGTGAGGTCTTCTTGAGATTTTGGCTATTTTTACTTGATGATTTGATGTGTATTTGTGTTGGGGTTTATGTGAAGCTAATGGGGAACCCATAAAGGATGAACATAGGGAAAAGGTTTGCAAGGAAGGTTCTGAGGTCAAGCCATCTACACTCTTCTCAGATCGCTTACTCCCTCATATACTCAATATGTGAGTTTTTTTTTTTAATTGATTTTTTTTGTTTTCTTTCAGTTGATACATAGGATCTAATCCTAAGAAAATTTATCAGGATACTCTTTGTTTGGAGGCCAATAAAATATGGGAACATGGAAGCTCTGAAAAATGCTTTGACTTGAGTTTTTCTCACTGTGTGGGACCTCAACAAGCTGAAAATTGGCTTAATTGAATATATACAATAAGATGGATTAGTTGATCATATGTTTTCATAACTGTGAATCCGAAATTCCCTAAGGCCATGTTTGATTTATAAGACTAATAGTGAGATATTAATAATCTTATTAAATTAGTGTGGTATTTACTATCTAATTGGATTAATAGGATAAATTATCCATTGGATTAATAATCCCATCCCTACCCCATTACTAATAATCCTTCAAATTTGTTGGATTAATAATCCTAAACCAAAGTGTTAAAACAAACATAGGATAATTGGGTCTACCGATTAATAATCCCAATCCCATGATCTAATCCATCCAATCAAGCATGTCCTAAAACTTAAAACATTAGAGTGAGTCAAAACAAGCCTTTTTTTATAATAGTTTTTCCTTAGTTCTGCGTAATGAATTGGTAGGGTTAGATTTGACTATTTTACACTAATAGAGGTAGAATTGAGTGATTTTACTTACACCACAAAACTATCTCCTTACCCTCTTAAAATATTAAAATTTTATTTTATTTTTTTTTACAATTTTCATAATATCAGTTTTACCCTCGTCCCTACTATTGACTCTTCACCTTATACCCAAACCTTTCAAACCTTAATTTCTTCACCTTCACCCCATCACCACCACCTCCACCGACCCACCACGGTAACCCCACGGCAAAATTAAACAATTTCGTTGTTCTTACTAAGAAACAAGCAGCAGAAAATCTGAAATTAACAATGTTGTCAATGTGTAGGAGATTGTTGGACCATTGTTCTGTAACCCCATTATGGACACTTAAATTTTTCCGTGTCTTGATCACCATCTAATTAATCAAGACAAATAAATTTTCTTGATTAATCAAAATTAAGATGGTCAAAATCTTCAAACGGATGTGAGTCTTACTAAAATTATGTATCTTAACCCATTTTAAATTATGCGTCACACCAAAAGAAAAGTGAACCTATTTTGACAATTGGGTCAACCCAAAAGTGTGGGGCTCACATGGGTATTTTGTCAAAATTTGGTGGAATAATTCAAATTTCAATGCAAATCATGTCATAATGTAAGAAATAAATTGCCATTTTCATGGAAATTAAAATCAATTTTGGAGTTTCCAAAATTAACCCTTCTCTCCTAAGCCTGTAAATAGCGGCTCTCACTATGGGGATGAAAGACATTTTTTTGGCTAAGGTCTTGCAAATTCCTAAGCAACCTCAAGACTTTGTCAAATGCTTTTCTTAAAATTCTCTCCAAAGCTCTTCAAACTTGAAGTGAAGGATTGTTAAGTACTCCAAATTTATGCCGATCCTTTCAAGTTACAAATACAAATTTTATTTCTTCTTTTAAAGAGATCATCTTAAAACTCGTTCGAGATCAAGCTATTCAGGCCCGAGATTAAGCCACTTTTCTCCAAGTTTCTCTATTCGAAAACTTGAAGAAGTCCATCAACTTGTTCGATTCAACAAGAAGCTTCTACAGTCGTTAGATTGTAACCCATTCGGAGATCAAATAAGAGGATTTGTTCTTTTATAATAGAGCAAACCACTGAGAATTGTACATATTTTTATTCAAATCAATAAAATTAATTATTTGTGCATTTGTTTTGTATCTTAATTGCAGGACACCAAATTTGTGTTTACACCCATTACTTTTGTCAAATGTGCCCGATGCACCTTATTGCATCCATCAAAACCAATACCCGATACCCCCTAGTCTCCTTGGGCATTGGATTTTAAGCACTATTGTGGGCTCCATAGTAACCCCCACACTATAACGCAACCGTTGTTGCAATTGAATTGCTATACAATCACTTTATCATTTATCGAAAGCTTGAAATAGGTCAAAAATAGCATAAAAAATTAGCGGATCCAAAGAATTTAAACGTGAAATTAGTAAAATACATTCTTGAACGTCTTCTAAACTAGGATTTGAAAGGTATGGGTGTAAGGAGAAGAGTCAATGGTAGGGATGAGGGTAAAACTGGTATTATGAAAATTGTAAAAAAATAAAATACAAATTTAATATTTTAAGGGTGTAAGGAGATAGTTTTGTGGTGTAAGTAGAATCACTCATAGAATTTGATGTTCTAGTCAGGGAGCTTGGTATAAGTGTCCTTGAGAGAGGTATACGACACTTTCAAATTTTGAAAAATTAACCTTCTTGTTCACTATACCTAATCTTGAATTGTTACATAGTTCAAATCTTATTCACTTAATTTATTGTCAGCTAATGTCCTTTATTAACTTCAGTATTTAGTTGAGAAAGTTGAATCTTCCAATTTCACACAAATTCTCTGTGTCAACTGAAATTGTAATTGAGCTAATTTTGTTTTGAGAACATTTCATCTTTCATGGTCTTTCCTGTTGGACAATCTTCACTGTATTAAGAATAAATAATGTTTGTGTACTTAACAACAAATAGAAGAAATAAAGATAGGAGAGAGACTGTTTGATTACAAAAATCAAACCAATAAAGAAAATAATATAAAACAATAGATTCTTATTTTGTTACAAAAACAAAATCAGAATATGATAAAAATAAATAAATATAACAAAAAGTAAATTAATTACTAACCTTATGTATTTATTGAACAAAATTCTGATCAAGTCCAGTGTTTAATATTGTGTCCTTAAGACAGATTCTTCCTTTCCACGGTCCTTTTAGATTTTGAATGCCTATCTTCCAGAATAAAATGATCAACAATAAACAGTAGCAGCACTGCAAACTGTTTACACAACGAACACATACTCTTTCTCACAGAAAAATTAATGCAACAAAATGCAGAGATTGAAGCAGTAGAGAAGAACAAAATTTCTGAATGACAAAAATCAATAGAGGGTTTGTCTATTTGTAGGAGAAAATGTGGCTGTTCAGATTTGAATTAAACAGGTGTAAACCTGTTTGAATAGGTATAGAACCTGTTCGGTCTTGTTTGAACAGATACAATCTGTTCGGTTAGTATTTTGCACAGATAACTGAATCTGTTCGGACAGATATGGGACTGTACAGGAGGGTTCTGTTTGGGTTTGAAATTAAGTTGGAAATTTAAATTCAAACAATCAGAATTTATTTTTCAAAAATAAAATATAAAAATAAATTCAAATGTTTTTGGCCCAAAAAGATAAATATTGGGTTGAACAAGTCCAACCCAACCTCACACCACGTACCCGCGCCCAAGCCCAGGCTAGCCCAGCCCACCTAACCGATCGGACGGCGGCGGCGCGTGTTTATTTTGGATCCAATGGGTTTAACCCACTTTACCCATAACTTCTCCCTTCTACAAACTTGGGGTGTCTCTTGGGACCCTCCCCAAGATGCAAACTCAAGCCTTATAAACCCATAAAAGCTTTCTCACCAAACCAATATGGGACAAGTCTTTAATTCAAACATTAAGGAATTTCCAACGAAAACTCCATTGCCATGGAGCTCATTTTGGCTTCAATTTTTCATTCATCCGATAATGATTTTGAGCAACCAAATATACTACGTGAATCATAACGCAGCATAGAATGCGTTATCACTTAGACCCGCCAACTTTGGCCCATGGGTCTCACCTAAAAAATAGACTGTTTTTCCAAAACCATTTCTAACATATCCTTTGAAGGTTTTCAAATAATTACAACAGGTCCATCTTTGTCCTTATTTTGGTACTTTAACTTAAACCTCTGAGTACTACTACACCCTATGCTTTTTGCCAGTGATTTTCTATAGGGGTTTAACGCATGATTCTGTCTAGTTGAAAACATTTATCAATTTTGGTTGGTAATCATTTCAGGACTCTTTAGTGGCACAAGAAGGTTGCCATTGTCTAGTCAAAAACCCATGAAGGATCATTTTTTTTTCATTGGTGGGCCCCTCAAATCTTTTTTTCATCACTCTACCCCCTTCTTTTGGAATTCTGGCTCCACCCCTGTTTACGGGGACTGTAATTGTAGCTTCTTGTTAAAACTGACTAGTACATTGTTGTCATGTGTAGTTTGATAAATTTTATTGTAATGATGATAAGTTTGTGAACTATGTATCCAAAGGTTTGGCATTTTAGTTGGTGATATTTTGTCACCTCCATATCACTAATTAATTCCAAATGGTTTTCAGATATGGATCCAGTGCTACAGCTCGTGATTTTGAAATCTATGCTCCAGATGCAACCTTTGAAGACCCACTCATGCGTGCTAATGGGTATGTATGTTAATAGACTGTTAAGATTTCTTCTCTTATTTTCCAAAATGGTTCCCGTCATTTGGTAGTTGCCTTTTTACTAGTTTCTTATGAAACATTATTATTAAAACTTAAATATCAGATGTTGCTGCCGAGATTTATTTGGTTTCTTTTTCAGAGGAAGTTATAGAAACTACTTCAATGTATTGGTTACTTAAAAAAGGAATATCTCAGTGATGGTTATAGGTTATTCTCACTAGTCTAATGACTGCTTAGTCTGGTTTTATGTTTTATCTTTCCTTGTAGATGAGAAAATAAAAGAAAATTGCTATCAAATTATCATATCGCAACATGTTATTTTGATTTTAATTTCAATTCGCCCCTTCTCCCAATTATGTAAAGGTTATAAAGGAAGGGTAGATTTCAATGGTATGATGCATCATTGGTGTTTCTCTTTGATGAAGCACCTCTTCGACAGTAGATTTGACTTTCAGTTATTCTAATCATGACTTGTGTCCTGAGAACAACTATAGATATCCCTTTCCCTAGAAAATCACTTTCATCTCTAATTCTCTATTGATGAAGTAGTCCCTTGTTATAATTTTCTTAGGTTGTCTTATCTAAATTTTACCATTGGTTGCAGGATAAAGCAGATCAAATCAGCATTCTATTCACTCCCCAAGGTTGTATAAACTTGATTATTGATGATCTATTCATTTTTACTCCACTCTTTTTAGAAGTAAGACCTATTAACTGAACGGAGTTGATATCTACTTCACTAAATTGTGATGTGTAGTTTTGAGAAAGAATGATGATAATCAAGAGTTATCTTTTATGTAAGCATAATTTTGGTGACACTAGTATCATTTAGGAAGAAAAACAAAAAAATAAAAATAAAAAATAAAAAATAAAAACAAAAAAAGGAAGAATACGTGAATAATTAGATGGATGTGCAAGTGTGCATCAGTGTAGCAGTATAGAGACGTTATAGCTCAAAGTGTAACATTTGCACTTCAATATAATAACTTAAAAAGTAGAAAGTTATTTTCCTTTCTTTTGGAACACCATTGAGTTTGTTTTATTAGAAGGGTTAATTATACTTTTGTCCCTAAAATATGCACTGTTTCATTCGATCCTTAACATTTAAATTGTGTTGATATTGTCCCCAAAGTATTAAATGTGTCCTGTGTCTCCCACTGTCTATATTAACCATTAGAATCAGGGGTAAATTTGGAAACAAAAGTTACAATTTGTCATTCAAAAAGTTATTCTAGTAATTTGTTTTGTTGCAGTGTAATTTTTGTTTTCAAATTTATGCAGGATTCTAATAGTTAATATGGACGTTGTGAGACATAAAGACCACTTTAGGACACATTTAATACTTTTGAAGGCGAAATTGACACAATTGAAATGTTGGGGACCAAAATGACACTGAACATGTACTTTAGGGACCAAAAGTTATACAATTCCCCATCCTATTTCCCCCCTCCCAACCCCAAACCCTTGCCCTTTTTCTTTCTCAACTTGTTGCGTGCTATTATTCTTCTAAACTCGTCAACTATTTCTTAGATGTGGGATTTTTTTTTCTAGGAGTTTTACATCTGGGAATTGTTGTAACAAATAATAATAAAGTTATCTTTCAAATTTTCTAGATCTTTAGTGAATCAAGAATCGTGGAATACAACATCAAAGAAAATGAAATTTCACCAAGCAAGCAAGAGGTCTGAAACTTCCCTTACTATCCTCTTTGAAACGATCTTATAATTTCCTTTATTCATTTTAGTTCCATTTCTTTTGTACTTTGGTTAATTTCACTTTTATCCCCTTAAACTATCACTAATTTTTCTACTTCATCCTTAAGTTATCAATTTAATCTATTTAGTCCCTAGAGTTTCTAATTTATGTTCATGTCCTTCAATTGGAGATGACTATACAAATTAGTAATCGTTGAAGCCTAATTTTCTGGAAAATAAATTATTTTCCGAATCTGAATACAACAAAATACTCATTTTTCTTACTATTTTTAACAAATTACACTACACAACCAATTTAATTGGTGTTTAGTTGTATGATTTATCAAATTAATAAGTTGTTTAAATTATAAATTTACCTTTTTGTCCATCAAATTAGATTTCAACAGTTACTAATTTGTACAATCGTCTCCAATTAGACCACATGAACAAAAATCATAAACTTTAGAGACTAAATAAATGAAATTGATAGTTTACGGATGAAGTAAGAAAAATAGTGATAGTTTAAGGGATGAAAGTGAAATTAACCCTTTATACTTGAATATTAACCTTTTCAAATGGATTCAGATACTAATTGACAACAAGCAATATTACAAGTTCTTAGGGAAAGGCATTGATATGATATCACTAATCAAGCTATATGTCGAAGATGGGAAAATCATTCGTCATGAAGATTGGTATGCATTCAGGCTATGATTGTTGTCGTTGTCATTTATCACATCGTACACGGATTTGATAGTACACCTCTTGCTTAAAGCTAATCTATGTTTTTCTTGAGACCACATTTATTTAGAACATATATTAGTTTTCAAATTAACAGATTGTTTGGTCCCGTCCCTCCTATATTGTCTCCAATCAATCTCTGCTATCAATATATTACGATTCATGATTTGATTCACAATTCATGCATAGATGACTCACACAATTCATGTTTTATGATTCTCGAAATTATCGGGTTCAATATATTTCGCGCCATTGTTAACTCTTTTTTAGTGAAAATGTCAAAACAAATTATAAGAGTGATTAGTATGAAATAACCAATACCTATGCATTTTTGTTAATATTTGGTGCCATGAGGGTCTAATAGGATCCAATAGATTCTAAACCCCTTTTCTCGTTTTTCTTTTTTAAAAAAAAAAAAACATTTAAAATACATCTTCTAAGGATGCTTAAGAAAGTAACTTTCGTTTATTACATAGAATAGAACATGCATTTGATAGAACACCTCTTGCTTAAAGCTAGCATATGCTTTTCATGAGACAACATTTAGTTATGAAGTATATATTAGTTGAACTTTATAAATTAACAGATTATTTGATCTCTTCCCTCCTACATTCTTTCCCTGTGAACTACTTTTGTCATGAAACTATTAAAAGTTACCAATTTGAAGAGTAGAAACAATGTTTGCCATTTAGTGTTTGTATTTCTTTCGATTGATAGAAGAAACTGTGTAACTATGGACAGGTGGAACAAGAAACCTCTATGGAATAGAGAGACGGTTAAGCTGCCGCTGGTTGGACGAATAATTGAAATGACTCGTAGGGGGTCAATGCTGGCAACTCATGCAATGATGAGGTTTGGAAAGGATCCAACCACGTAAATCGCCTTATAAAATTGAGACAGATTTATTGATATTATGTTGCTTGATCTTGGGTGAATGTATGTGAGAGTAAGTATTTGTCTTGGGTGTGTAAATCAGTTGAACAACTGTCTTTCTGGGCTCATGCTAGAATTTGGAGCTCAGGATTGATCTTTGTACAGGGTTTCAATAAAAGCTGATAGAGTTTGTTTCACGCCATGACTGCATGAACAATTGCCCTGGTCCTGGATAATGGGTTTAATTAACAATATTTCTAATAATCTGTTTAGATGCCCTGATTCAATGCAAATCTCTCTGATAATCTAGTGGATGGGCCTCACATTGCGGTCTCAAAAGCTTGGACAAGGTTTGCTGTTAGGGCTTGGACTCAAACAGGTTGGGTTGGACTGAGAGTTTGTTAAAATTCAATGTCAGTTAAAAATCATTCATTTTGGGGCTTTAGCAGGGTGGGAATCATGTCATGTTATTTCAAGTTCGTATCATAATTTCTTTAACATCAATTTGATATGTTTAGCTAATCATGTCAAGTATTTTTTTGTATTAACACAACTTGCTTATAATCATGTCAATTCAAAGATGATACGATTAAAAGACACCGATCTTGCTTAAGATACAATGAAGACTTCAATTAAAGCTTTGATTATAAGAATGGACAAACAACATATGAATTTTAATATATATATTGAGGGGACATAATATTATTTGATAGAATGAGGTTGGTATTTATGTAGTAAATAGATTAAAAATTCAATTGTATTAAATTCATATTACACAAGTTTGACAATGACTTAACCTATTTTATATATATATATCATATTATTGAAACATGTCACTTGTGAATTTATGTAAAAAATTAATTAATCATAACATGGTAATTTCATGCCTAACTCATATCATATTGGCAAGACATACCAAATCTAAATTTAAACTTATAGAGCCCAAACCCTAACAATTTGTTTTGATTGAGTGATTTGGGAAGTAAAAAAAAAAAAAAAAAAAATTCTTTTCATCATAATCTGAATTACTAAGGAAAAGAGAAATGAGGAGAAAAAAGAAATTAAGAGAAATTGATTTTTCTTACAACTCACTTTTAAATCTCTCCAAAATTAAAGAAATTGGGAGAGAAAATAAATGAAATGAAATTTTATGTAATACTAAAATTGTCTATCTAGGCATTAAAGAAATAAAACATAAAAAGTTATTTTAATAATATAATCTGCAAGAATTTCTTTTCTTTTATGTTACATAATCTATTTAAATAAGATTGAAGAGAAATCACCTATTTTTTAAAATTATTTTCTCCTTGATTTAATCAAATAAAAAAGAGACAAATGACTATTTTTTCTATTTTATTTTTCTCTCTTAACTAAACAAATTATTTCATTTCATTGATTTTCTTTTCTAGGTGTCCAAACAAGTGCAAATGGTGCACACGTGATGAAGTTCTCAATATGAGCACACAACACTAGAAAACAAAACCAAACCAAGGTTGAAAGCAAATCATTGCCAATATATCCAAAATCTCCAACACACATTCTTCTATCAACTTTTTATTATTTATTTCTTTTTAAGTGTGCTTCCCTTTATCTTTTTTGACTGGGTCATCTCTGCAAAAACAGCTGATGAAGAAGCCTTGGATCCCTCAAAACAATCACATTCAAATTATGAATCCAAATATATACTAAACTTATGGATTCACTCACATTCTATTATGTATTCATTGATTGTTGGCACTTTCTGATCCCATAATTCCCTTACTTTCATGCACCAAAAACAAAAACCAAAAAAAGCAAAAACCTACTTCCAAAAGAAAGAAAAAACCTTTAAGGGTTGGTTTGGCAAGGGCTCATTGGGCTTTTTTGGCTCAATGAGCCATAAAAGATAGAATAGACTCATGAGCCACAACAGACAAAACATCTCATCTAACCCTATAATCATTACACTCTTCTCTCATAAAAAAATCAAAAAAGCCAAAAAGCCAAAAGTCCTTCCCAAACTAAGCTTTTGAGCCCAGGCTCATATAGTCAAAAAGTCAAAAAGCCAATCCACTTCCCAAACGGAGGCTAAGTAGACAGTAAACATATTGAAAAAGAAAAATATTTGTGCTATTTAATTTATTATTTTTAAAAATTATCTTTAATAATGTGTTTGATAAGTATCAAAATTTTAATTTATCAAATATTCTATCTTTAAAGATCATTTAAAGGTGATAAATTAAAAAATATAACATTATTGATTTAAATGACTCATTTCTAACTTTCTTTTCCTAAAGACTGCAAAAGCTCATGCTGTGGAAACTTTGTCTCCATTCCAATATCTCCCTCTCTCTCTCTCTATGTACTTTTTTATGTTATTGGATAAATTACATTATTAATTAATTCTTTAATTTGATCAAAATTTCACTTTGATTCTTCTAATTTTCATTTTATTAATTTAAATCTTATTTTTCTAATTTCATTTCAATATAGTTCATCTGTCAATTATTATTAACATTTAACACACACAAAAAAAAGTACAATTAAAGGAATCCAAAAAGTAAAATTTTAAAAAAAACTATAAGAAATATCAGTGTAATTTATTCTTTATTTTCTCTTGTGAGTGAATTGTTAAAAATCACACAATTTTTTTTTATTTTATTATTTTTATTTTGATCGGTAAAAATACATTTATTGATGTTTGAGGTGTGACTGTTAAAAGCATATTGAATGGGACAAGTATTGCAATGAAAGCAAAAAGTTGCATTGCCTTTGAAAAGTTTGTACAAAACAAATGCTTTTTAGTCCATTAATACTCCCTAGAAAGACTACACATTCAAAGTGCTTCTTTGCTTTTTCTTTTACCTTTCACCTTTTCTTTTCATCTTACCTTGTTTTTTTCCTCTTGTAATGATTACTAGAAAATGTTCTAAGATCATCATATGATCTCAAAACGGCAAACTGGCTTGATATTGTTTAATCTGTGTTTTTTTTTTTAATTATATTGTTTAATCTGTGTTTTTTTATTATTATTATATATAAAAAAAAAAAAACAAAAAACAAAAAATTGGCTATTGAAATAATCACTAGTTTAATCATTGATTCATATGTAGTGATGTCTTTAAAAAAAAATTAGATGGAGTCATTTCAAAAATTTAAGTTTCACAAAATTTTTAAGGAGAAGTTTTTTTTTTTTTTTAAACAAAATAACAATCACTCTATTGGATTTTGAATTTTTAAAAATTGTTTATTTTTCCTATTTTCTTGTCTTTAGAATTTAGTTATTTTTTATTTTATATTTTAGTTATTTTTTTTAAATGTACCTTATACTTAAAAAGTAAAATATTTGTAAATTTTTTTTTATAAATTATTATTATTATTATTTATTTAGTGCTTTTTAAAAATATTTCTCATAAATATTTTATTTTTTTAAATCTAAAAAACAAATTAATTTGTTTAAAATATTTAAAAAATTCACTAAAGACAAAAAATATTAAAAATAAAAAATTTTAAAAATTATTTTTAAAAGCTCATAACCATACAAACTGAATATAATTGTATTAAAAATATATATATATATATATATATATATATTTTTAATAGATTTTGAAAAGTTGATGGGATCATGGACCCCTCACTACATCCTTGGAGTCCCCTCAGATGAACAGTGCTAAGAATACAAAGATTAACATCAAAAGGCTCAAGTTTCTAAAAATATGAATGAAATTCCTCATGCTTGTATTATTAAATTATTATGTTATATCAAAACAAAATTAAGAATAAAAAGATTAACATCACATCGCATTGTCATGTGATATGGCAAATTAATCATCAAGTATCATATTTATATATTGTCAGTTAAAATATCAATATAAATATGATACATTCACATAAATCAATCAAAATTAAAAAATGTATCACATAAAAATCAAAGCAAGTCGGAGTCATGTTAACTTTTATTTATCTATTTTGAGCTTAATCCATCTAATTTGACCGAAAGAAAGTTTTCAAATATGTTAGCTTAGCAAGATGCACATGATAGACTAGTCATTGCATAATTATAAGGAAAGCTTACTATAATTAGGTTCATAATATGTTTGAATGCAGAAATAGATCACATAATCGAACTTCTAATATATATAGATGGGTTAATTTTTTAGATACTAATCTCATCAATAAATTTTATAAAAAAAACTTATTCATTCATATATATTTCATATCTGTTTTTGGAATCAATTTCTATGTTCGTAATATACTAATGAGGCTCAACTTATGTAGTCATTCTTGAGCCTTCTATTTTTGGTTCCATCATGCATGCAGATTAGGAGATGTGCCCTACTATTTTGATTATTTTGTCATCCTCACATTTCAAAAATACTCCCCCTTTTGACCCATTTTGGTTATGTTTAATTTAGAACATCTGATCTGTAGTATGGGCTTTTTGGGTCTTTTCTACATTTTTTTTGCCCTTATAACCATTTTAATGAGAAAAAGACGAGGATGGTAGATTTATTTATATATATATTTTTTTTGCAAAAGAATTATTAGGGTTGGCTCAAAGTAAACTTTTCTCCCAACCATATTACCGGAGTGTTTGAAGCAGTTGGTGGTGACGAATTTTCACAATGGCTATAGTGAGGGCGACGATGGACAAAAGAGAGTGAGTGAGAGAACAAAAAGTTAGCAAGAAACAAAGACTATAGAGACATATCAAAGAGTGAGAGATAACTATTAGAGCACAAATACAATGACAACGAAAGGTGATGACACTAAATTTAGAGAAACTGCTAAAACCCATATCATTTATGAGGCTTTTGTTGGAAACTATTTATTAAACTAGTGAACTGTGTGTACTTGAAATAATAAAATAACGACTAAAATAAAAGTAAAAGTCTAAAAATAATTTTCAAAAAAACACAAGCAACAAAGAAATTCTTCTTCAGGTATAAAACAAGAACAAGATCACAAATTGTAAATTAAATAAAATAAAATAAAGGAACTCACAGAATGTAGATCAAATGTAGAAATAAAAAAGACGAGACGTGTGTTAGACACACTTTCCTTAAGATCATTATGTCCTCACTATAGTGCTCGAGAACATATGACGCCGACCTCCTAAGATGCAATGACTACACCCCAGAATTGCAGCACTACAAATTTAGATTTGGCGAACTGACTATGTTGAACTCTCTCTCATAGATAACAAAGTCGGAAAATATGCAGAAGTATGTACAGAAGGAGAGCGAAAAAATGAATGAAAGAATTGCTTGGACAGGGTATGAATTTATAGGCTCCATGGTGACTGTTTGGATGGGTTTGAAGACCCCCCGAACATGTGCGAATTTGGAAAACTGCTGGAGTGAAGAGAGGTGACCAGAGAAAGGAAGGGAAGGCATTGTTTCAGATTTGAATTCGAAAATTCAAATTCAGAAATTTTCCCACAAAATTTGAATCAATTCAATTTGGAAATTTGAATTTTCCAAAAAAAAGGTTTTGAAAAAATTCAAACAAATTTTGTGTAAAAATTTAAAATTAGGACCTGACCCACAACCTACTCCATGCTCTTGCGCCCAGCTAGTTGGACGAATGGAGGCAGTGCACTTGGTGTTGGGTTCAAACTATGCTTGATTCATAATTGTCCTCTCAACAAAACTTGGGTGCCCCTTGGGGCCTATCCCAAGAATGTCAACCTAGAGTTTATATACTTATTTAAATTCTCTCATTGTTTCAATATGGGACAACCCATTAATGAACAACCCCACTTTGTCTCTTCAACTTCTATTTTCACGAACCCAAAAATGACGTTAACTTCCCATTCACTCAGAAATATTTTTGATGAACCGTTTTCGAGGCATGATTCACTACGTGGCAAGGAACACGTCACCACTCGAACTCACCTTAAAAGGCGTATGGGTCTCATTTCAATTTGGGCTCAAAGTTGCCCAAAAATAAGCCAAAAAAACTCAAATTTCCAACAATCCCCCACATGAATGGAGTTGACAGAAACAGACATGCAACAATATGCAAAAAATGCAAGAGAGTACATTAAGGAGATACCCTGTTTCAAGATAGGTAGCTTTTGGCTTTGAACCTCCTCTAGTAAGAACCTATTGGATTTACTAGCTGTCCAGTAAACACGATGTCTTAAACTATTCAACCATTGCTGTAAACGAAGACAATAGATTACACACAGAGTACCACCAGACATAGTCTTATTCTATGGTTGTGTTCATTTTGGCTCTGAACAATACCTGGTTCAATAAGTGCTCTAGAGAATTCAACCTTGTTAAGTCTCATAAAATAGACCTAGTTAACACTCACATAGATGATTCTCATTAAGAGTGCCCTACTACACTCCACTTGGATAACCAAGATATAAGAATCATTAAAAACAAAACTTATCCTGACAACGCTGCAAGGATTACTCTTCTTATCATAGAAATGGGTAAGAGAGTAAACTTCTCTAATGATTGGGGAATCTCCATAATTCGGTTGCCCCATTGAACTTAGTTCTTGGGATCTCCAGTTTTCTAGGTTGGGTTGCCATTATGGCAATTCTTAGCTAATAGGCTTTAATCCCATTTTTCTCGATAAGCTAAACTTGCTTTCCAACTAGCCCTTTTGTTAATGGATCCGCAATATTATTTAGAACTTATATAGTTAATGATAATTATACCATTTGAGAGCAGCTGCCTAATGGTATTATGTCGTTGACAAATATGTTGAGACTTACCGTTATACATATGATTTTGTTCCTATCCTATTACTGCTTCACTGTCACAGTGTATACATATAATTGGCACGGGTTTTGGCCACATTAAAATTTCTTCTAGGAAATTTCGAAGCCATTCTGCTTCTTCTCCTGTTTTATACAAAGCGGTAAACTCTGATTTCATTGTGGACCTCGCGATACAAGGCTATTTAAAGGATTTCCAAGAGATTGCTGCACCTCCCAGGGTAAATACATATCCACTCATAGATTTTGAGTCATTGGCATCCGATATCCAATTCGCATCGTTGTACCCTTCAAGTATTGCTGGATATCTCGTAGAATGCAATCCATAATTTTGGGTGTGTCTTAGATATCTAAGTACCCTAATTATATTTGTGCAATGATCCTTCCCTGGATTACTTGTATACCTACTCAACTTGCTGACTGTATAGGCTATGTTAGGCCGTGTGCAATTCATTAAGTACATCAAGCTTCTGATGATTTGAGAGTACCTTAATTGTGATATGCCTTCACTTGTATTCTTTAACAAATGAACATTAGCATCTATAGGTGTTTTACCAGGACAGTTGTCATGTTTTCCAAATTTTTCCAAAATTTTCTCAATATAGTGAGACTAAGATAAGGTATATCCATCAGATATTTTAGAAATTTTCATTCTAAGTATGACATCTGCTACTCTCATATCTTTCATGTCAAACCTTTTGTTCAACAATTTCTTAGTAGACTTTATCATTTTGATATTGCTACCAATGATGAGTATATCATCTACATATAGACAAACGATGACATAACTTCTATCTATATTTTTGACATAGACACATTTATTACACTCGTTTATCCTAAACCCATCCGAAATCATAGCATGATCAAATTTCTTATACCATTGTTTCGGTGCTTGCTTTGATCCATATAAGGATTTGACAAGTCTACAAACCTTCTTCTCTTGGCCAGGAACTCTAAATCCCTTGGGTTGTTCCATATAGATTTCTTCATCTAAATCTCTATTTAAAAAGGTAGTCTTAACATCTATCTAATGTATTTCAAGATTATACAAACCTGCAATAGCAATCAGCATGCGAACGGATGTTATTCTTGTTACAGGGGAATAGGTGTCAAAGTACTCAAGTCCTTTGTCTATACCCCTTAATTACAAGGTGAGCCTTATATTTATCAATTGAACCATCTGTTTTTATCTTCTTATTGAAAATCCACTTGTATCCAAGTGGTTTGTAACTTGGAGAAAGATCAACCAACTCCCAAGTATGGTTTTGTAGAATGCCATTTATAGCCTCTTTTTATAAAGGTGCTTCAGGACCTGACACCGCTTCCTTAAAGCTTTGAGGTTCATTTTCTAATAGAAAAGTTAGAAAATCTAGATCAAAGGATATAGATGTCCTTAGACTCTTTTCATGTCTAGGTTTATCTTCTTGTTGGTCTTTGCCACCTCCCATGGCGTCATCAAAAGTTCATTTATTAGAACTTGGCTTTTCCAATTCATACGACTCGACTTGTTCAGCAATTGTCTCTGTATCTATAGGAATTTGATTCTCTTCATCTTTTTTCCAAAGAATGATATGTTCGAAAAATGATGCATTTCTCAACTCGATAATAGTATTTGCGTGTATATCGGGAATACAAGACCTAAATACCAAAAATCGATACACATTACTATTATTTGCATAACCGATGAACACACAGTCAGTGGGTCTTGGTCCAATTTTAGTCTTTTTAGGACTAGGGAATGTGACTTTTGCTAAGCACCCCCACACTTTTAAGTAATTATAAGAAGGTCGATGACCTTTCCATAATTCGTAGGGTGTTTGGTTAGTTTTCTTGTGAGGTATCCTATTTAGAATATAATTTGCTGATAAAATTTCCTTCCCCCACAAGATCTGGGGTAAACCTGAATTTATCAACAAGGCATTCATAATCTCTTTAAGAGTGAAATTTTTTCTTTTTAGCCACTTCGTTTGACTGAAGAGAATAAGGCGCAATGGTTTGGTGAATGACACCAAGTTCTGAGTAAAACTCATCAAATGGTGCATCATATTCACCACTTCTATCACTTCTTATGACAACCTTGATCTTTTTGCCAAGTTGTTTTTCAACCTCTACCTTATGTTGCTTAAAAACTTCTAAGACCTCATCTTTACTTCGCAGTAAGTACACATAAGAATATCTAGTGCAATTATCAATAAAAGTTATGTAGTACTTTTTGCCATCTCTAGTTTACACAAATTTTAAATCTCCAATGTTGGTATGAATTAAAGTTAATGGTTCAATGCTCCTTTCTATTTTATTGAATGATACTCTAGTCATTTTAGCTTCAACACATACTTCACATTTATTATTAGGATCAAAATTAAAATTAGGTGAACATTCTAAATTAACAAGTCTACTCAAAGAACCATAATTTCTATATCCTAATCTACCATGCCATAAATGAGAAGAATCAACTATATAAGCAAAATATGTGTTCTTGTTATTAGAAGTAATAGTTGATACAACAGTTAACACATTGAGCTTAAAGTGCCTATCAGTCATATACCCACGACTACGTACACCCCAACCTTAGCAAGTACAACTTTTTTAGATTAAAAAACTAGCCTAAACCCATTCTTAATCAACAATGAACCATAAATTATTTTTTTGCGAATTTCCAAAACATGATGTACATTATTGAGAGTGAGTTCCTTCCCTAAGGTCATTTTTAGCACTATCTTCCCTTGTCCTTCTACAGTTGATATGGAGGAGTTTTCTATGAAAAACTGTTTGTTATTCTCCACCACTTTGTAGGTTGTGAACATCTTCTTGTTTGCACAGATATGACTAGTTGCTCTAGTATCCACCCACTATTCTTTAGGGTTGCCTACCACGTTAGCCTCAGAAACTACTATAGAAAGGTTGATGTTTGCCAATCCATCAGAAAGATTGTAACCTTCAATTATGTTGGCTTGTGCCGAAATCTTGCTAGAACTTGCTTCATCCTTACGGCTTCGACAATTCTTTACTCGATGTCCATCATCGCCACACACATAGCACTTACCTTTGAATCTTTTGTTGTTCTCACTTTTGAAACCTTGTTTGGACCATTTGTTATCATGCTTTCTCTTTTTGTTGTTGGATCTTAAATTTTATCCTTGTTCCATAACATATGCCTTAGCCTGCATAACTTAGTTCCCAGACTTCTTCTCAAATTTACGATTGTCCTCTTCAATCCTAGTCTCATGATAAGTTCTGCCATCTTCATTTTCTTGCGTTTATGCTTAAGGTAACTTTGAAATCCTTTCATGCTAGCAGAAGTTTTTTTAATAATAGTAGCAACTTGAAATGATTCACTTATAATCATTCATTCGGCAAGGATATCATGCAAGATCAACTGGATTTCTTGAACTTGACTAACTACTGTTTTAGAATCTAGCATTTTGAAGTCCAGAAAACGTCCAACAACAAATTTCTTCGCACCGACATTTTTTGTTTTGTACTTCAATTCAAGAGATTCCCACAGTTCTTTGGTCGTCTTCTTTACGCAATACACATTGTATAAAGAATTGTCAAGCTCATTTTGAACGTAGTTCTGACACAAGAAGTTGTTTTGCTTCCAGGCATCTACCGCAACGACAACTTAACGATCAACGTCCTTCCCCTTTGTCTATTTTAGGGCCTCCTCATGGATGTATCAGGGCAAATGCAAAGTTGTAAAATAAAACAACATTTTTGTTGTCATCTCTTAAACTCTGTTCCATTGAATTTTTTTGATTTTTCTCAATGGGTTATTGGCACCTCGTGGGTCATTGGCGGCATGATTTATGGTACTGGGATTGTTGGGGTCATAGTCAGAGTAATGTTAGCACTATCCGTTGACATGTTTCTAAAATACATAATTCAGAAACACAAATAAATACATACACTAATATTGACAAATAGTAAAATAATAATATAACAATCGTAAGTTGTTGGAAACTATTTATTAAACTAGTGAACTATGTGTATATAAAATAATAAAATAACAACTAAAATAACAACTAAAAGTATAAAAATAATTTTCTCAAAATAATTTTTGGAAAACACAAGTAATAAAGAAATTCTTGTTCAAGAATAAAACAAGAACAAGATCACAAACCGTAAATAAAATAAAATAAAGTAAAGGAACTTACAGAATGTAGATCAAACAAAATGCAGAAATAAAGAAAAGTTGAGGCGTGTGTTGGACACACTTTTCTTAAAATCGTTACGTCCTCGCTACTGTAACAACCTTGACTTATGATTAGCTGATAAACCATGATTAATTATGCTTAATGAGTAATTACAATGAAATTATAAATTAATTGCATGTGTGTTGCATTTTTTTTGTGTTTATATCTGTTTACGGTAGGAATATTTGTCTGTATTTTTGTTTTGTTCTGTGAATTGAAGGTCTTGTTGGCATCTGATCATGAAATTGATTTGGTTTATGTGTTATTGGCGATTTTTAGAAAATTATGGTAGGTTTAATTGAAATTTGATTCGGAAGAAATAATTAGAATTAATAATGTTCACTTAAGCCTAATTAATGAATTTCCTAACCAAGCCTATATAAGGCACAAGTGGACCATTGACTACACTTTACACTCTCATTTCTTCCTTTTTGAGGTATCAAACGTTAGAGAGAGAGAGAGAGAGAGAGAGAGAGAGAGATCAAGTGTTGAGTTTGGAAAGCTAAGGAGAAGATGAAAAATTGTAGAGAATTCAAGGTGTTGAACTAAGTGAACTAAGTGACTCAACCATTTGGACATCTAGGACACAATTAAGCTTCTAAGGTAAGAATTTTTACCTTCTAGTTTGTAATTTAGTTGGTTGCTACATGAAATCAAGTGTGATAGGTGAATTAACATGAGAATTGAGCTGAAATAGGTGAATTCCATACATGCATGCATATATCATAGCATTTTGAGTTTGAATTTCACATAAGTCTCACATGCATATGTCTATCTTGACTTTATTTTGAGAATTCATCACATTTCTTACCATTTGATCTTAATTGATAATGTTTTGGAAAGTTTAAGTTCACGACAATTCATGGATGTCATGTTCACATCATATTCTTAAGCTTTAAGTTGAATTTTGAGCAATTGACAAGCTTTTTGGGCCTTGATTTAGCGAAATGGTCTTGAATTCATAATATTTTACAAGTTTACACATGTTTTCTTAAGCTTTTGGTCCAAAAAGATGTGATTTGTGGCTTTGAATTTGGGTTTTGAACTTGGAAGAGCAATTTGGAAATTCCAGATTCTGCCTCTCTGCTCGAGCATAGAATCTGCGCTCGAGTGACCACGTGCATTTTTGTACTTATGCTCGACCGACCAAAAGTTGGCTAGAGAGTAAATTGCATTCTCCCAAAAGTTTACATGGTTTTGCAGACCACTCGAGCAACAAGAGTTGTGCTCGAGCGAGGACCTTCGTCTCACGCTCAAGCGACCGTCGAGCGATTGTCGAGCAAAAAAATCAAGCGACCAGTACTTTTGCAAAGTTTACAGATCGCTCAAGCGCAACTATTTCCAGCATATTTGACTAAGTGTTTTCAAGTGCATTTTAGCATGCTCATTGCATCCTAAGCATTCTTAAGCCTTAATTAAGACATGATAATTATTTAGAAACACACTAAGAACGAAACATAATGAGTTAAGTATATTCCGAGTGTGTGTTTCAATGTGTATCTGCTATGTGTTTGTGCAGGTCAGGCGCCATAAACTATCTGAATCGCCCGCTTTCTCTATTTTGCTATTGGAGCCATCTGTGAGTAGTAACTCTGTAAAGTTATATTTGACTTTAATTATTTTCTAATGATATGAAATAATCAGTTTTTTGAAATGCTATGTTTTGTATGAATGAATGATTGTCCAATTTTCTGAAATGTATTTGTGGCATCCCTAGCATCATATGATATGCGTCCCTCTATGGGTCATTGGAATGCCTTTATGGCCATCCCTTATAGGTCATCGGAAACATCTCTATGCATATGAGTCATCAGAATGCCTTCACAGCAGTCCCTTTATGGGTCATCGGATTTGTTAACGCTAATGGATATACCACATACTATCATGTGAAATGTATGAACTGTGAAGACGAATATGATTATATATATGAATCTATTTCTGTTTTGACATCTGATTATGTACAAGACTCTGTTTCTGTATGGATATTATTCAATAAAATCTTTACTCTGCTATTATTCATTGAGCTTCCGCTCACTATTTATATTATGTATGTAGGTGAGCAGGCGCGTGACCAGGGTTAAGCTGCTGCCGGGAGAGTTTGGGTCAGCCAGCCACCGTGCCTCTCGGGAAGGTTCCCGTTTGTAAAGTCAAGTTTTGTGATCCATGTCAAGGATGTTTTGTTATTTTGTTTTTGTCTACCTATATGCTGGACTAATTCCCTTATGATGCTACTTGTATGGTGATGTAAGACTTAAGGAAGTTTGAAATCACTTATGTATGTATATATATCTGTTTGAAATTTTCTATCTCATGTATGTCTACACAGCTCTATGGACATTATATTTTGTATATTTGCTTCCGCAGCCCCTTAATATATGTTAATCTGTTTAGAGGCTTTTGGTAATCCCAAGATTACTGGCCGGTTACGTCGCTAAACCTATAGGGGCGGGTTTGGGTCGTAACAACTATGGTGCTCGAGAATAGATGACGCTGACCTCCTAGGATGTAACGACTACACCCCAGAATTGTAGGACTGCAAATCTGGGTCTAGCAAACAAATTGTTGAACTCTTTCTCACATAAAATAGAGCAGAAAAATATGTAGAAATATGCATGGAAGGATAGCGAAAAAAAAGAATGAAAAAATTGCTTTGATAGGGTCTGAATTTATAGGCTCCATGGTGATTGTTCAGATGCATTTGGAGACCCTTCAAATAGGTCCGAATCTGGAAAACTATCAGAATGAAGAGAGTGGCTGGAGAAGAAAAGGGAAGGCATTGTTTCGGATTTGAATTCAAACATTCAAATTCGGAAATTTTCTCGCAAAATTTGAATCAATTCAATTAGGAAGTTAGTATTTTCCAGCAAAAGGTTTCGAAAAAATTTAAACGAATTTTGTTCAAAAAATTAAAGTTGGAACCTGACCCGACTAGGCCAGCGGCACGCGCACGTGTATGGTATTGGGTTCAAACTATGCTTGATCCATAACTCTCTCCTCTACAAAGCTTGGGTGCCCCTTGATACCCATCTTAAGTATGCCAACCTAGAGTTTATATAGTCATATAAATTCTCTCAATGTTTTAATGTGGGACAAGTCATTAATGAGCAAACCCACTTTGTCTCTTCAATTTCCATTTTTACGAATTTGAAAATGACGTCAACTTTCCATTCACTTGGAAATGTTTTCGACAAACCGTCTTCGAGGTTTGATTCATCACGCGGTAAGAAACACGTCACCACTCGGAATCACCTCAAAAGGGAAATGGGTCCCGCTTCAATTTGAGCTCTAAATTGCCCAAAAATAAGCCTAAAAAACTCAAATTTTCAACAATTCCTTTATAACAGTCAATAATACTTTTTTCAATGAAAATAAATTGCCTACTAAAATAATGCCATAGGCGACTTTTTTTTTTTTTTTTTTGTGCGTGTGTGTGAGCAAAATTCTCATTGTATTAAATAAAAATAACAATTTACGTCTAAATAATTGTAATGGTGTAATCCCTAATGCAAAATGTGATACTTTTGGGAGACAACTCATGCCGTTGACAATGGTTATTCTTTGCAACGACAATGGTGATGTCGCAAATACTTTGACACAAAAACCTAAATTTCTAAGAGTGGAAAAAGATTAAGATGCTCTTCAAGTATAAACTGACATATACTTGTATCAATATCCCATCAAGAAATGGTTCTTGGGAAAAATATTATCAACATTTTGGAAAATTCAGTTTTGGTGTCAATTGTCAAGGCAACAAATAGTTAACCACACCAATTAATGGAGTACTTGCCTTGTCAATAGCCAATGGTCTACTCTAGCAATAGACACTTTTTGAGTGTTCAAAATTATCACATTTGAGCAAAAGCACAGCACATTAAAGGTTTTGTCATATCTAACTTTTTATTTATTTATTTGGGAGGAATAAGTTTTGAAAAATAATTATATATTCATGGTAAACTTTATACACTTTAATAATTAAAGTCATAAATTTTTAGAAAATGATACAAACCTATTTTTTAGACTCATTTTTTATGCTTAAGATGTGTAAATAAGATGATTGGTTGCTAATTAGAGAAAAAACGAGATAGAAAGTTGACTTAGATATTTTAATAAAGTGTCACATCATTAAGTTTAGAAAATAGGTCTAAGTTTTTAGCTTGAATAACAATATTCTAAATTTTTTCATGAATCTATAATTATTTTAGGATAATACCACTTATTTGTAAATTCTTTTTTTTTAAAATAAAAAAAAAATATGAAAAGAAGAAAAGAAAAAGACAGGATAAATAAGAGTGTATAGTTGAAGCAATGAGCTTTCATAAAGCAAGCCAGGATGTACCTAGGGGCTAAGAGTGCTTTCGTGACCATGGCTTTCCATAGTTTTACCACTCAATTTCGAATACCTATAAGAATCCAAAATTAATTACATAATCAGATTCAAAATATGTAAACAAATAAGAGCTTCTGAGATACACAATACAAAAAATTAAAATTTTAGAGATTAAAATTTAGAGATAATTATTTTTTAAGGACTAAATATTTTTATTACGAAAAGTGTCGTTATTATATTTTTAGCAATAAAAAATAGACATTATTGATGAATTATTATCTTTTTTAGACCAAACTTTGTCTTAAAAAATAAACCATTTTGAAATTAAATTATTTTGTCTCTAAAAGTGTATTTATTAGTGACATTTTCAAAATTTTGTTGCTAAACGTTTTATTTTTAACTTTTCGGGACGACCTTTTAGCGATTATCCTCACGACGATAAAAATTAGTTTCTAAATGTTTTTTACAACAAAATTTTTATTTTTAGAGATCAAAAAATTTAATTTCTAAAACTCTTATATGTTATAGTGAGACCTCAATAATATAGTGTAAAATTTTATATATATATATATATATTCTATGTTTAATTTTATGACTGATTTCAGTATTGATAGTGGAATTGCCCAATTTCTTGCATCATATATATGCTGTAACCTTTTGGGTGACTTCTTTTTGCATTCATACCATAATGGAAACAGAGCTCGAGGTCATGTCTACTTGTACAGCATAGATTATTGGTATAGAACATGTTTTTTTGAGAAACATAAATGTGAATTTTTTTTTATAAAAAAATTATATATAAACGAATTTCTGATGTGGAATACTTTCTTTTGTGTTTAATAATAATTTTTTTTTATTTATGTAAAATACATTCTTAAAATAAAAAAACTAATATAATGATCTGAGTTCACATATAACTTTAACGCGATTTATTTTCTTCTTTAAAAAAATTCTCCTCTTATATTATGTTTAGATTTTGAATTTATTGATAAAAAATAAAATTGAAGGAAAAATAAAGTTGTTTATAGATATTCACTTTTTTTGTGGACAACCAACCGAACAAATGAATACATGGTTGGTTTCTAGCACTTTCTTTTTGTTTTTCTTTTTAAATTTGTGGTCCAAACTTAAGTTAAATGTTTAGACGAAAACATTCTTGAAGTAAGAAGAGTGTGAAATTAAGTAAAGTGTATGTGCAAAATATATAGATGGATGTTATTGATTAACAAAGATAGTTGGTCAATTACCAGTAATTCAATTTCTTTTCTTTCTTTTCTTTTCTTAATTTTTTTTTTTTCATATTTAGCCAGAATTTACTTTCAAATCTTTGGTATAAAAAAATTTGCCTCAGCTTTCAATATTCAAATTTGTAAAATTCAAGTTCAGTGAAAATTTAAAAACATTTAGTGTAATGATCTATAAAGTGGAAGTTTCTTGCAAGTAGATAAAGGTATATATATAATTTTGAATTGATCGATCGAACAAGGAAAAATATATCCTCTTGATCAAAGAAGAAAAAACATATATAGTAGCCATTATTGTGCAGCCAAATAGACCCATTTCGATAATCTGAACCGTTCACATTTTAAAATACATCAAGTAGAACATACTTGTAAAAAATCAAGTTAATCGGATATCGTTTACCGATTCATCTACTCACATCTGTATCTATAAAAATAAATAACGATTGTGATTTAAAGTATTAAAATGAATACAAATGTGAGTAGATGAAAGGGTAAACAATATCCGATTAATTTGATTTTTTGCAGGTATGTTCTACTTGATATATTCTAAATGTAAACGTTTTGAATAATCGAAATAGACCCCAAAATGAGTTCATTTGACTGCACAACAATGATTGTTGTACACCGCACAACAGCCTCTCCAAATCCTCTCTTTCTCTATTTTTTCTTCTTTCATTCATTTGTTCATTCTTTCTTTCATAATCAAGAAAACAGTGTAATCGACTAGTGCTTTCCTTTTTCCTTTTTCCTTTTTTCTTTTCTTTTTACTAGCGCTTTCCTCAAAAGATGAATTCTTAACTTCTTTTTAAGTATTTTTCTCTTTTTAAATTTAAACTAGTGTACCATTTACATTCATTTTGAGCTACAACATTTTCAACAAACACTTCATATAATAATATAGACATATATATATATATATATATAAGTGATAATAAGCAAGTGCTTTGTTAAAACATAATAAGTGTGGGAGAGAGAGGTTTATATGATTTTACATGGTTCTATGACTTGAAATTCCAACTTAAAATATCAAATTAATTTTGAAAAACAAAGTGAGAAGAAATATATCTAGATTTGATAGAAATTGTTTTAGATACCTCTTCTTTGGAACAAAATAGACTCTATTGAGCGGTTTCAATTGAGTTGTTGAATGAAAATGAATTTGTTCACATACAAATTGTAATTGGTTTAAAACAATGGATTATATCTAAAACATTTTATTGCTCCCACCCAAAGTTGTTGGCCCACTATTTTAGACTAATGAGAGTTTGTATTTTGTTCACACATTTTTAGACTCATTTTTGAATAAAGACAAAATAAAAAATTTTTACTAAAAAGAGTGTTAGGTTTTTGTAATTGACAATCTTGTTTGACAAAACTCCTTTCAATTGTAATTTTATGTGCTCTTTTGTTTTAATGAGGATGTGAGTGTTTAGATGCGAATCCAATCCGAATTATGCCTATGCAGAGGACTTTGTGATCTTGAGGCTTTCATATTTGCCACTTCGCTAATTATGTACGGGGACTGCTCAAGCAGTCATTTGTGCGCTCGAGCAGTAAAGGACATCATCCAGTACTTTTGCAGAGCGCGCGCCTAAATTTTTGGGAAGAAAGTTTTATTGCTCGAGCAGTGAAAATTGCGCTTGAGCATTTGACTTATATGTTTTACACAGCCTTTACTCATATCGCTCAAGCGGTAAAATGTGCGCTCAAGCGGTCTTCGTGATTCAATTGACTATAAAGTGTGTAATTTTTTATTTTTAGGGTTTAAGTCATCCAATTTCTAGGAGAGCAAAGCTATCAAGGTTTTCTATATTTGATGGTATTTTTATGAGTGTTTCCTTGATGATTTGAGAGTAATCAATGGATTTATGAACTTCATATTAACATCATCAAGAGGTTTGTTTGTTTTCTTTTATTCACAAAAGAGAGAAGCGTTCTTTGGTAGATTTCGGAAAACTTGGGTCCGAAGTTTTAGTAGATTCCGGAGTGGCTCATCATCGTAGATTCGATATCGGCGTTGTGAATTCAACGTTGGGCAAGGCAATTCCAAGGTAAAGACGGTGGTGAAAAAAGCACACCGGGGCCGGCTCAATTCTGGCGTAGATTCGCTAAGTAATTGAGGGTATACGTGTTTAATTCCTTTTTGTCTTCTTAGTGGATTGTTTTATAACTTTAGTATGTGATTTTTTTATCACAATGGAAGGCACTCTAATTGTGATTTTTTTCACGTTAAATCGTTACACTGATTTGTCTTGATTGTTCAATTGAAATTGTTATTTATTATTTTAAATTGAAACATAATCACAAATCAATATTTCTGAGATTTAAGATTTTTCAAAGAGAAGTTTTGCTTAAACAAAAATATGCCAAAATGTGGTTAAAATGATTGATTTTGGACACAACTTAACATGATTGATAGTTTCATAAATTTTGTAATCTCCTCAAGAAAGATTTCTTCTAACATTTTAGCCATTTTAGCCCTAATGGGCTGTATGATGGTCTCAGGCTGCCATTTACTCCTTATTATGCGTACTACATCAATACAATTATTAATATCATGACATTTGAGAGATTTTTTTAAGGAAGAAAAGTATATATAGAGGTAGCCCAAAATTCATATTTGAAAAGAAGGGAAACTACACCACAGTCACGGAAACAAAATTTATAAAAAAATGATAAATTTTATAAATATTAATTATTAAAATTATAAACTTTTTCATTAATGTGTAGTTAACTTTTCTTGCCACCACTGTGCAGCAATTGTCCCTTGAAAGAAAGAATTGAGGGCAAATTATACCATTAATTCTTATATTTTAATTCTTGTGTCATTTAGGTCCTCATAATTTCAATTAGTTCAATTTTAACCCTAAATTTTTTACTTCATCTTAAGGGAAAATTACACTGATGGCCCATATATTTTATCCATTACGTCATTTTGATTCATATACTTTCAATTGGCTCAATTTTGACCTTTAATTTTAAATTTTGTTTCAATTTGGTCCAATTAATAATATCGTTAGTGTTTTTTAAAAAAAATTATCACTAAATTGGTTAAAGTTAACTAAATGAGTTGAGTGTCCTAAAAAATATGGCACGTGACTTTTATGTGCGTGTTTTCCATAAAAAAATGTTAAGAGTAATTTTCAATTGGATCAAATTGAAGTAAAATCATAAATTCAGGGTCAAAATCGAACTAATTGAAAGTACATGGTCCAAAATCGAGCCAATTGAAAGTACATGGACTAAAATGACATATGAGGTGAAATATAGGGGCTACCATCATAATTTTTTCCTTGTATTAATTTAATTCAATTGATTATAATTGTTAGTATTTTTTTAATGAAAAATATGCACAAAAGTTGCATATGCTATATTTTTGTAAATAAAATTGTAAACTTGATCAATTTAGTTATTTAATCTCAACTAACTCAGTGATGTTCCCATAAAAAACCCTCATGACATAATCAATTGGACTGAATTGAGACAAAGTATAAAATTAAGGATTAAAGTTGAGTCAATTAAAAGTGTGGAGACAAAAATAACACAAATAACAAAATGTGTGGACTATCTTTATAATTTGGCCAAGAATTAATCTCAGAAAATGGAATTCTTCCTCAAGTTTATATTCCCACCTAATTAGACTAATAAATGTTTGAAAGCTAATGTTCATTCTTTATCATAAAGTGGGGAATATCTTTATGGTTCAAAAGATTAGATTCGTCTTGTCAATTTTATACTGATCATCTTCTCTTAGCTACCATTCAAAGTTAAATTCAAATGGAACAAAAAAAGAAAGGAAAAGTGAAAATGAGCTCACCATGTATGAAAAGAAATGGCTTTTTTTCCCATGTTTGTTTAGGAAGATTTTTCTTTTTTATCTTCTTCTAAAGTAGCTTTTAGTTTGCACAATTCTCACGTTATGAATCATTTCTTTGTCAAACTTTATGCACTCACCTGCATTTCCCTTCTTATTCTCTTGCTAAAGATGTTCAAACTATGGTTTAATGATGGTATTAGAATAATACGTATGTGATTATATATCGGCGGATGATTCTATTTATACAACAGTTTTAACTCATTACAACAGTTTCAACTCATTACGTCCCAAATTTTAAATTTATTTAAAAATAATTTTACCCATTTGTAAAACTAGGACTAAAATATTCAAGAAAACGTAATAGAATTTCTCTTTACACCCATCATTCAACCACCACCACCGTTCTCTGCCAACCACTGTCATCCACCCATCACCACCACTTCTCTTCCACCAACCACAACCATTCACTTCTCTTATTTTCTCCACTCCTGCAACTCCCAACACCTCTACCATAAGAATATTACCAAGCCAAACCAAGTCTTAAGTCCCATCAAATGGGGTCAGCTCTCTCCCATAAGAACATTAAGAAAAAATAATCTGTAAAAAAAAATCCATTTAGAGATGTTTGTGTTTGATTTTTTATCATTTTAATGCAGTTATGTGCTACTTGAAAAAAATGGAGTCAAAAGTTTCGTTAGGTTCTGATTTGCCCTTAGTTACTGAACATTTTAAGGTTGTTTGGATAACTAAGATTGAGCATGACTAATTTCTCCAATTTTAATCCGTTTGGCCTGCCTTTAGCTAGACACAGCCGAACAAATGCCCGAACACAACAAAAAATAAAATAAAATGAAATAAATTGTCTTCCACGCCAATGGGAGGGTTGGAGGGGTGTTGCGGTGGTGGGAGAGTGTGTGGGGATGGCAAGAGGATTAGGAAGGAGCTAAGATGGCAATCGGAGATGTCGTGGGATGGACCAAAGTTCTCTACCATAATCACTCTTGCAAAAAAGAATTAGTTAAGAAATTCATTTATGTAATACTAACATTTTTCCAAAAGGATTGGAAGAAAAAGGAATTATACCATAACTCAATTATAGTTGTTGCACTTGAAACTAGAACTTGAAGAAAATGAAATTATAAGTTAAATAAAGAGTTGGGCTTATCTCCAGTGGATTCAGTCCAAAAATTATGAGAGGAGCCATAGGCTCCACAATGGACTTCATAACTTATCTTGCAATTTTTGAACTAAACAATCTAATAAAGTGAAGAGAAACTCAACTCTAAAAGAAACTGTTACAAGAAACAACATCAGATATAAATTAATTTACACATGTTCTACATGGCATCTATGGAAGTTCTCATTGTTGGCCTAATAGATGTTTCCTTTCCCCCCTCCAATTTTTTTTTTTTAAAAAAAAAGGAAAATGAAAATTTAAAGTTACTATCCCAAAAGATTTCTCAACTCTGGTTAGGTCCTTCATTTCACAGCACTTGAATTTTGAAAATGATTTGCCTATCCACATAGTCCAAGATATCAGCAACTGAATATTCTTCATCTTCAGTGGCAGAATTCAAATCCAGTGAAGCACAAGGTGGTCTTCTCTCTTCCAATTCATCATCTTCTTCAGGATCATTTTTGTTTTTGCTCTGATCGCTTGAATTAGGCCTAATAGGAGGAGAACAAGCTCTTGACATTGAGCTAAAGCTTTCACAGCTGAAAATGACAATGGCATCCTTAAGAGGAGCCAATTCACCACCAGGAAGTGCAATTCTTCCGCTTTCAATTGCTCTCTTAATACCCTTTTGAGAACAGTAATCAACCTGCTCGACATCTTCCATGAAAAACACACGACTAGCGTTTTCTTGAACTGCCTCTGCGAATCTCTCTAAATAAGTTGAACCCGACTCATCCCTTCCTCTTTTGTTGCTAAACTCTTCACTTGAATCACCTCTTGTTGATGAGAAATTGCTTAGTCCAATTGTGACAAAGTTTATTTGAGAGCCGAAAACAAGCTTTGCTAGTTCCTTCGCAATCTTCTCTTTGGCCTTAAAATCGACACCAAGGAAGAACAACCATGTTTCTTCTTTGTCTTCTCTGCATTTCAACTTGCATTTTCTTGTTATAGTTCCAGACCGACATTGAAGGATTGTGCTCGCGATATCTGGAATTATGTCTTTTTGCCAAGGGACTTTTTTCTCCAATGCGTTGCATAGAACTTTTAAGTTTTCAGAATTAAGCTCTTTGAACCTGTCCAAGCACTCAACAATGTCTTCCTCTGCTTCACTAGAAGAAGCTGAGTTAGGACTAGAATTAGGGTTTGATAAAAGGTCTGGTTTTCGCTCGTTTCTCTCTGGAATGTATCTTCTCAAACTGGATCCAAATTCGAAGCTTTCAATGCCATTTTCAGGTGTGAAAAATTGGTGTTCTTTTGGTGATGGTTTAGGTTCGAAAATCACTGGCCAGTTTGAAAGGGTGTGATGCAAGTTAGGTTTGTGCCGGTCATATGAAGAGGTTGAAATTGAAGAAGATGAAAAATTAAGGGCATTTTCAAAAAAGTGGGGCTTCTTGTGGATTGAACTGCAAATTGAGTTCCATTTCTTGCATAGATCTTTAAGTTTGTTGAATTCCTGAAACAAAAAAAAGATAGAAGGAATGTAAGATTGGATTGGGGATTTATATGGGACCACATTTAGCTTTCTTTGATAATGCTTCCATTTTAGTTTTTTCTTTTCATCTTTTTTGAAAACTGAAATCGAAACCGAAATTTGTTTAATATATTGTTTTTGTTTTTAAAAAAGTGAAATCAATTATAATATTTTCAAAATTTTTGGAAAAAAAAAAGTATTTTTATTTATTTTCAAAATAAATTTTCACTCTCTTCGCCCTCCTCCACCACCCACCACGGGTCACCAATGATGCTCTGGCAAGCTCCGATCAACTTTTAACGACTCTCCGAAGGAGTCTGGTGACCAGACAGTCACCGCCCATTATCTCTGGTGACGCTCAAAACAATCTAACTCCGATAGCCACCTCAGGCGACCCCACCATCGACCACTACATCTGACCACCCTCTAATGCGAACCACCACTTTTGACAACTCACTAAATATGTTTCTTTATCTTTTATTTTAAGTTGGTTTCAAAATATTTTTGTACACCAGATGAGTTTTTGTATTTTGTTTCTCACCAAAAATAAAAAACTGAAAATACAATTAATGGAATTTGAAAATTGGTACCTGATCATTGGTAGTTTTTCTTAGGTTTTCTTCCTTGTACTGTTGAAGCCATGAAGGCAAGCATGAGCTGCTGGAAGTGGTAGTGGATTCATTGCAAAAGCTATTGCTGCCTATGCTTCCAGCTTCTCTATTGAAGTTGGCCAAGCAATCTTTACAGCAATTGAGGTTTTTTTCAACTCCAATTTTAATTTGTGACCAGCTACACTCATTTCTCGGTACCTTGCTTTGGAACTCGTGACCTTGCATATCACTAGAAAAAGCAAAAGAAAAAACAAGATTAATATGATTACCCACCTTAAAAATTTAGAGAAAAAATAAAAAATAGCTGATTTCTTGGAATTTTAAAAGGCTGTTAGACTTTGAGAAATATTAAGATTAAAGTATAATTATGTAGCCTTTGGAGATCAAAATACTAATTTATTTTCAATTGAATGAAAATAACGAGATTTTTTAAGGGTTTGGGTGGCCAGATTTATTTATTTTATAAATATTGAAAACTGAATGAAAATAATATAAGATTTTAGAAGGGCCAAAATGCAAAATTCTTTTGCAAACATTCAAAATTACATGATAAAAAATTAAAAATGACATTCCTCAAAAGCCTAGGGGTTGAAGCACCTAGCCCACAACTCTTTGTGTGGGCCATTGGGTGAAATGCTCTCTTATTAGAGGTGATGTTTGAATTTGAATTTTATTGTTATTTATAGATATAATTTTTTATTTCCTTAATCACCAACAAAAAAATAAAATAAATAAAATTAAAAAATAAAAATAAAAATAAAAACTTTGGGAAATGTCTAGTTTACCTCTCAAGGGTGAGACTGAGTCCCAAGCTGCCAACAGGAATTGTGAGAGGATGAAGTTGCCAAAGTGTCTCAAGAGAAGGTTGGCCAGTCTTGCAACTCATGTAAGTCTGTAAAGTTGCGATTCCCATTAGCCACAGCTTCCCACTCTCCCCAATTCCACCCAACAATCTACTAAGCTCCATGACCATGAGCTCCACAGGACAACAATAGTTTCTACTATGCCCACCATAACTTGACCAAAACTCAGAAGCCCATTTAAGATCACCCACATACAAAACTACCCCTCTACCCACACAACTTTTCACCAAACACCTCAGCTCCCCAAACCTCTTCTCCGCCTCGCCCACCGGAAGATTTTTCAAAGAAGAAAGAGGAAGGCTTATGAATTGGACATACTTCATGTCCCCATGGACATCTCCTCTATCAAATTTCTCTATCACTCCCTTAACCACCCTCTCTGCACTAGCCAAACACTCCCCTACAACAACAATGTTTCTCCTTTTTTTCCTCACCAATGAGTCTAGAACACTCTTGACATCTTCTTCACTATTAGTACTAACTTGATCATTTGGTTTAGTGATGATTTCTTTGGACTGACAACAACTCACAGGAGGAGGGCTAGGGCTTTGAGAACAAACCTCCAGTGACATGGCTTGTTCGACATTGGCTTTCACTTGGGTGCTAGAGAAACCAGCCTCTCTCATGACTCTACTAACACTAGGGTCATCTAAAATGGAGATCACAAGCTGTTCCAACTCCACTTTCAAGGCTAAAATGGGTTGTTGTTGGTTTTCAATGGAACCGCGGCGTTGGTGAGCCTGTGCTCGCTTGAAGGCAGCGACTAAGGCATTGGAGAGAGTGAAGGACCGCGGTGTTGATGAGGAGGATATGGGGAGGCGATTGAGGGCGACGTTGAAGCAAAGTTCGAGGGCTTTGAGTTGGAGAGGGTGGGAATGGGATTGAAGGCAAGCGGTGCGAAGAAGACCAGTGGAGGAAGAAGAGAGCATGGTGCTAGCAACATGGAGAGGAGTGACTTGGGCATGACCTCGCCGTCTGGCTAGGGTTAGAGCTTGGTTTACAAAGGTTGCAGCTTCAGTGGTTAGGGTTTGATGGGTGGTGTAACCTCCTGTTCTCATCTTGTTTGGTTTGTTTTTGATGAGTTTGCTTGTGGGTTCACTAAGTAGAATAGAGGTTATTGAGGAGATGAATCATCAAGGAAGGAGTGGAGGGTTTGGTTTCATGGGTTTCATTTGGTTGGGAAAGAGAGGAGTGTAATGGTGAACTGTACTTTTGTAGGTAGTGCTAGTGCTTATGTGTTTTATAATTTGGTAGTGAAGAGATATTAGTATGATGTGGATGAAATAATATACAAGTGGTTTTTGCCTTTTTCTTTTAGGCAAGAAAAGATTTTTGTTATTGGAAAAGTGGAATGCATGTGAGGCAAAGCTAAGTTGCCTATAACCAATAGTTTTTAAATTGATTGGAATTCTTACATTTCACCAAAAAATAAAGAGTTTTTTTTTTTCTTTTATCTAAATTATTATTGAAGAAAGGGCAGCAGTCGTTGTCAGAAAAAATATTTACAAGTAAGTGATAAATATTATAAATAATAGTAATTAATATTTGCAAATAATAATAAATATTATCATTAATCCCAAAAGATTAAGTTGTTGAAATAACAATGCATATTTAACTTTCTCCATAACCATATTATTCTATATATATAAAAAAAAGTACTACTTGTATACCATTATTCATTCTAAAAAAAATAAAACAACACAACGAATTATAATTGTATCATATCAAAATAAAAGATGCATCATTTGAGTTCATAATTTCAAAATGACACAATTACATCATTCTATAAAAACAACTTTGTATACTAAATTTTGTATATTTATATCAGGGCCGGCCTTGAGATTTACGGGGTGCAAGGTGAATTTCGAAAATGGGCTCTCTTACATTGAAAAAAAAAATCATAGATAAAACGTTAAGTTATAACCTTTTTATTTGTTTGTAGTCCCAAAAAAATTTATTTGCACATATAATTATTAAAATTATAAATAAAAATTTACTTTCATATATTAAGATAGGAAGCAATCATTACAAATACTTAAAAAAAATAAAAATCTAGTCTTTTTTTTTTTTTAGCCCCATATTCTATTGAGCCTATAGTATTTGAGCCTTTTTTTATATATAAAACATAAAATTATATTTGTGAACTCTTATTTTTAGCCTAAATTTAAGAGCTCAAAGCGCAGATCTCTCTTGCCTACCCTCAAAGCCGACCCTGATTTATATACATGTATTTAGGCACTAATCTAAAAGTTTGGACATGTGGGCATCTTACCGATGAATTGTTTTTTGAACAAACAAGGAATGGAAGAATAACTTTGGAATATTGGATTAATGCTTTTAAGAAGAAGAATAATAGAGATGGTTGTAGCTAGTGGTTCTGGTAAATGTGTCAATGCATATACTTGTCAATCAAGACATTAAGGCCCCGTTTGTTTTGGGCTATAGGGAGGGTATTGGGACTAGTAATACCAAGGTATTATTAAAGTCCCTGTTTGTTTGCAGAGAAAGGGTTGGGACTATTAGTCCCTTGGTATTGCTAATACCCTTGGAAGGGGGATTGGTAAGGAGGATAGGATTGACAAAGGGATGAAATGGGATGAGATGGGATGAGTCGGATTTGTGGAGAAAATTAATTATAATGGCAACATAAAGTTATTTATAAAAATATGGGTATCGATATGAATATTGATATAGATATAATAAGAGTAGGTTGATAGGATAAGATTTTAAATATATATATATATATATATAAGGTACGAGTATAATTGAGGTCCGTTAATAATTTTTTTTTTAATTTATAGTTTGAAATTTAATTTATAAATTAAAGTTCAATACTAAAACTAAAAGAAAAAATTATAAAATCAAAACAAAAACTATAGTTCAACAATATCAATAAGCAAAATCTACAAACTGTTTTAATGCGATTAAATAGGAGAAATTACAAAATAAAATTTCATTCCAAAGGCGAGCTAAGCAAAATTTGAAATTTAAATTTTCAATTTTCAATTTTCACTTTCATCAATTTTATCGTTAAATAATACATCTTTCATCTTTACCACATCAAGGAAAGGATTTGAAATTTTAAATAAATCAAAACTCTCTAATAAATTAAATATATCTCCACCAATATCTCATAGCTTAGTGTACCCATCCCGTACCCATGGAATTCCCAACTGTCAAAGAATGTATAAGAAGTATCTAGTACGTATTTCACGTACTTTGTACGCATGCAGCCTTATCGGTACGAGTATCCGTACTGAGTAAGTACCCCGTATGAATACGACAATATTTTTTAAGTACCCATACTTCATAAAATGTTATTATCTTTTTTTTATTCTATTTTGTAGATCTCATTTTGAGCTTACAAAGATGATCTGAACCATTTATCTCGTAATTTTATTAACAAAGATAAGTTGTGCAAAAATCACTTTTATCAGATATTACTAAACACATAAACAAAATATATTTTGATTTTTAAAATAAAAGACAATTATGAGTTTAAACTTACATTATCTATTTTATAAAACAAAATATGATTTATTTATTTATTTATCATATCTAATAAAATTAATTTTTTAGGTAAATAAGTTTTACTGTAACATTTACAAGATTAACTGTGCAATAACTTGCCCCTGTATTATGGGCCTAACAGGACGTGCCATTGATTTAAGGGGAAATTACCCACAGGTCCTATGTGAAATATGTGGACACTATTTAATCCAGTAACTTTTTGAGTAGACCCAAAAGTCCTACTTTCTTTTCTCTCTCTCTCTCTCCTTTTTGCCTGATTGTTTACGTTTTTCTCTCTTTTATTTTTGCATTTTTCTCTCATCTTCTTTGTCATGGATGACTACCGGTGATCACGTCTTTCTCCATTGATCGGGGTTCACCGAAAACCACCAACCATCGAAATCAACTCGTGACTTCACCCTCACTGACGGCGAAGATGATATATTTTCGACGAAGAAGATGAGTTAGATCTACATCAGATCTGAATAGATCTACATCAGATTTGGCTAGATCTAAACAAAAAATAGTTGCCGGAGTACAATCCTCTCTCTATATCCGCCTTTCTCCTTCGATCTCTTATTTATTTATTTATTTCTCTGCTATACACTTCTGTTTTTCTGTTCTAATGGAGAAAATTTTTAAATTCTGAACAAGTAGTTTTCGAGTTTTAGTTACAGGCGGTGAAAACTGTAAAATTTTGCAGTTTCAAATTTTTTTGGTGCTGGAATGAATCATAGTATAAAACTGTAAAATTTTGCAGTTTTATAACATTCTTTAGAACTGTAAAATTTTACAGTTTCATAACATGTTTTTCAGTTTGATTAATAAAGATAAATGCTTAATAGATTTTTGTTTTGAAACTGTAACATTTTACAGTTTCAAAACTTACTTTTCAGTTTGATCAATATTGGAGATTATTTGCTTGAACCTTACAAAAATCGAAAAGTAGTATATGTTTTTCCCATTGTTGCTTTTTTTGTCGTTTCATTTTTTTTTCCTTTTAGTTTATCAATATTTAGCACGTTTTGCTATGTTTTTTTTGCTCTAATTTCTCAATTTATTTTTTTTCCGGTAATATTCTAGACATTCCGATGAGTCTCCAATGATGTTTTTAACGTCCAGCGAACATTCTGAACATTCCGGCGACTTCCATTAACGTTCTTAACACTCCGGTGAACTTCCGGCGAAACTCCGGCGACTTCCCGGTGATGTTGAACATTCCGACGAGTCTCCGGCGACCGTTTGATGAAAATCCGACGGTAGTAAGATGTAACAGTATCTGTAAATTTTTTTTTAAAAAAAAAATTAGGATTTTTTGGTAACAATTAAAAATGTATAGGATTAATTGGTGCAAATGTTTTGTTTGAGAATTAGCTGGGTCTTGAACTTTGTAAATGAGACTTATTAGTAAGTTCCCCTTGAATTAAACTATTATACAAATTTTACTAATATACTGATGTGATATCTATCGCATATTATTTAACTGAGTTATGTTTTAATTTTTAAAATTTTATTATTACACAATACATTTAGTATTTTTATTTATTTATTATCAGGAATAGAAATTGATCCCAGTATTTTGCCAGTTTTAAATGCTTACCATTATAAACACTTTGGATTACAAGTGTGGCACTCGCAGTAATATGCACACAAGTATAATTGGTGTATTGTATTATAAGTTAAAATTTAATAATCAAAAAGTGGATGTCAAAACTATCCCTCCTAACTTTTAATTAATCAATTTTTTTTTTAACTTATTTAAACTATTTTTGTCAAATATACCAGAAACTGCACTAAACAAAATAGCATAAACTCTCAAATTAAAATAAATTACAAGTAACTTATATAATCTACACCAACCATCCATAATATGAGGCTACTTGTCATTGGAATTGATAATTTTCATAGACCTTCCGGTTGCATTTGTAGAAAATAACAAGCAAATCCTCCTGATTTTATCACAAGACATATCTGGAAAAATCTCTAAATTCCTAAAAATATGTCATTATGCCAATATTCACATCTTGAATAAGAACAACAATTGCCTACATAATCACAACATGAAAACCATATTGTTTTCTTGACTAAATTGAACCCATATAGTGTTACTACATCTATAATATAAATTAGACAAGGACTTTACACCCAGCACATCAACATTATCAAGCTCAACCAAAATTCTGAAAAGCGGTTGCAGTCGCCGTAACGGTGGCGGTGGCGCGATTGTGGTTGCGGGGTGTAAAGGCCGTAGCGTAACGATTGCGGTAACCGGAACCGTGAATTTTTTTATTTTTTACACAATTTGAAAAAAACTTACCGATACACACTTTTTTTTTTCCACGATCATATTTATTGGGTTTTAAAATAAATATTGATCAATTTTTATAAATTTTTAAGTTTGATCCAATATATTTCATATTTTTAAATCATTATAAACTGAGTTTTTTACATTTTATTTTAATAATTAATGACTTTATATTATACAAAAAATCAATCACTAACTATTATATATAAGATAAACAACGGAAAAAGTAAAAGAATAAATAAGAGCCTATATATATACATATTTTAAGCAAGCCAAATAAATAAAGACCACACTTATTATTATTATTATCAAACACTATATAGATAGACACACACAAACAAAATGGTTGAGTGATAGCAGCTGAATAGCATTGGTCTAATGTGTCCGATTTGTTTTACAATACTTTCCTAATGCACAACCAGCTCAGCCACTTCCATCCACACTTGGCGAAGCATACATAAGAAATGCCTAATTTTGTGCTTCTTTTTTTTTTTTTTGGATAAAATTTATTCTCATTTTGATTAAAAAGGTTGTATGTACTTCAACAAACAGATAATGAAAAAAGACTATGAAATCCACCTAGTTTCAATGTGTGTACGCAGTCAATCTAAGGTCCTGGGCTCGGCCCTACTTTGTGGGGCTGGGATCACTAGTTGAAGTCTTGAGTTTAATACCCTAGTAATAAGTTAACCACTACTGATATATACTGTTAGGGGTCTGGCCCGGCCCAGCCCATCCGGGCTCGCTCCGGGCCGGGTCCATGTTGGGCCTCATGAATTTCTGTTAAAATTTACACTGGGCCGGCTCACAGACTAAAAAAAATAAGCCCAAGCCCAAGGGTATTTGGGCCTTGGGCGGATTAGTAGGCCGAGCCTTGAGCTGGGCTTGGGCAAGCCTAACCCTTTTTTTTTATTTTTTTTTTCTATCAAAATTTTATTATTTTTTATTAAAAAATACACTGAGCCTTGAGTGTGGCGGATTGGGCTTCGGACCGGGCCCTAAATGGGCCTTAAGAGGGCTGATGGACTAAGCCACGGGCCGGGCTTCAAACAATGGCCCAGGCCTTAACCTATGGGCTCGGGCTGGGGCCTGGGCCCAAGCGGGCCTAAACGGGGCTCGGGCCGCGGACCATTTTACACCCCTACCCACTGTGTCAACCAAAAAAAATAAATTTTCCTGGGCTCGACATACAGGAATAGATGGAGAATGTAATGTTTCTTATTTCTTAAATTCCTCTCAAGACAAACAAAATGTAAGTAATTGCTACCTGTCATAACAGGATTTCACAATACAAGCTCCATGCCTTATTTGAATCCCAAAAAAAGAAATTCCATGCCTCATATAATGAGATGAATCTGATTTACGGCAACAAATTATTTTTCTTTTCCCCACAAGCAAAAGCATTGAACATCAAAGGAACATTCTGAGACATTGTTCATAACATCTCCAGAAAGAACGATTTAAAAATAATAATAGAAAATAACAAGCAAATCCTCCTGATTTTATCACAAGACATATCTGGAAAAATCTCTAAAATCCTAAAAATATGTCATTGTGCCAATATTCACATCTTGAATAAGAACAACAATTGCCTACATAATCACAACATGAAAACCATATTGTTTGCTTGACTAAATTGAACCCATATCGTGTTACATCTATAATATAAATAAGACAAGGACTTCACACCCAGCACATCAACATTATCAAGCTCAACTAAATAATTTAATCAATGGAAATTAGCGTTCAAGAAATGTAATCCATGATGCAGAAAAGGCCAAACAATTGCAAAATCATATATCATAACAACCTAGTCTAATATTATCCATCAAACAATATATATTGTGTCTTGATTGAATTCCAAAACACATATGATTCACCTACAAAACCAAAAACTACACTAACCACTAAACTTGCCCTCAAAAAAATCCCATACCTAATCAAAAACTCAGTACCTCCTTCCAAATCCACCCGATCCACCCCGACCAAAAGGAGCAACAGGAGCTACAGCCTGTGGTTCAACAGATGCCTTAACAACCCCAGGAAGGTCACCCATGCCAAGGGCAGAAAGCATGTCAATGGTCTCCTTGTCGACCTCAATAATGTCAGTTTTGATGGCGGACTCATCAGGCACGAAGTCCATGTGCCGTTCACGCTCCTCTTCTTGTAGTTTTAGTGAGATCCCCCGAACAGGACCTTTCTGAATCCGCTTCATCAGATGGGTGGAAAACCCGGCAATCTTGTTCCGAAGACGCTTTGAGGGAATTATTGCAACCTCCTCCAAGATCTTCTTGTTTGTGTGGAAATCCAAGGTCATTTTAGAGTAATACCTCTCGATCACCTGTCGGGAGGATTTCTTCACCGTCTTGGTGCGCACACGACCCATATCTACAGCTCCTGAATAACAAAATCTACAAAGTGGGAAAGAAAAAATTGACAACAGGTTAAAAACGATAACTGTTGGGAGACATAGAAATAAGTAATGAAATAAAAGTGCAAGCATATTTTGTTATGTGGAACCTAAGAAACTACTGGGCTTAAATACATGCAATAGTAAAGCATATATAGTACTTCAAAACACACACACACACACACACACATTATTTACACTGGAGATTGAATATACATGGCCTATCCATAATGGTTCACAGGTAGCCAATAAGTGACTGACAAATCAGAACATGTGGACCAATATTTTCTTTCTCCACTCTCTGTTTTCTCCTTCTAGTTCTCTTACAGTTCTAGTGTTTCTCCAATCCTCCTCCCCAGCAGCCAGCATCTCCTCCTCCCCCTCCCCCGCCCCTCCTCCAAACTACGTGCATCGACTAAAATAAATCTAAGAAAAATTATTGCAAATTTGATTTGTTTGTTTGTTTGACAATAGGTGATCTGCCATTGTTGTTTGTTTGCTTAGAAAGACTGAGCATGAAATAAAAAACTATTGGAATACCCGCATTTGGAAAAGGCTTCTCCAATGGGAATTAATCCACTGATTCGCAGTCCTTGTCTTGATCTTCTTGAATTTTCTTCAGTTCTACACTCATCTCTCTATAACTCCTCTCCAATGAAACTTCCACGGTTGCTAGGGCAATTTAAGTACAATTAGAAGTGAAATTTACAATAACATTTTCTTAGATTTATTTTACTTGATGATTAGTAGAAGGGGAAATAATCATTTGAACAATTGGAAGAAGGCCAGCCCCGAGAGAGAAGGAAAACAACGAGGCTGGACGGAGAAGAGGGGCAGCCCATGAGGCATTGAACAACTAATCTTCTCCCGCTTTGGTCAGTTGCTACTCCATTTTGATTTACAGATAGAAGTGTTTAGAGTTTCATAATATTATTTTAGAATTTGGAATTTGTGAATTGATTGAATGAAGATGGAGCCGATGAAACATTGAACAGCTAAGAGAAGAACATTAATGAGCGTAATGACGCGTCTCACTGTTATTTGATTGGTTTATGGATGGCTCATCATATCTTTACACAAAACGCTACCATTGGTTCTCGAATAAAAAATGTGGGTCTGGATTATGAAATACAGAAATCAAGAATTGGCTTGATTCGCATGGAATGGAATTAAAAGAGAGCTATGAATCATATAACATTTTATCAGTATTCCACAACCAACCTCCTACAACATTTTCCGATAATTTTCTCAGCAATCAATGGTAATATAATCTACATTGCATACACATCTTTTAATCCATGTCATGCATATGTGTGTCTATATGTTTGTAAATATACACAAGTCCATGCATCAATATATGCCAAATTAGTATATATTTGACTAAAACTGAGTGTGCGAGACAGAGAGAAAATCCAAATCCAAATCCAAATCTTATGGAACACTAATCTTTCTTCTCTATTTGGCTATGAATAAAATACGAATGAGATATGAAAGGGCCACCCGACAACAACCATACGATACAGAAACACAAAAGTTTAACAATTTTCTTTCTGTTTTCAATTCAATTTTCTAAGGAACCAAACAGAGAGTGTATTAGTAGCAGAGAAACTTACTTGAAGATGCCAAGTAGAGAAAAAAAAGCTCCCAATGAAGGGCTAGAAGACTGCCGCAGTTTGCCGTGCAGAAATACAGAGAAAGAGGGAGGGGGTTTAAATTAAATTTAGGGTTTCTTCTTCTTCTGGTTGTGAATTTGGGATTGATTGGGTGAGCTAGGCACCGTATATATTTTACTCTTTTGGCCAATAAGAATAGGGCACTTATATATACCCAGGAAATGACATGCATGCATGGCATGGCCCTCGAGTTTGTTGGCACCAGGGGCTAGCAATTGATATTTCAATTTGTTTAAACCGATTGAATCGATCTGATCTGTTGTATTTTGGACGGATGCGTAAGGACGAGCGGACAGTTACGGATTGATTTTTTTCAATCCATCTAGTTTTAGACGAATGACGAATTTGATATTCCTTTGGCCACAACCGAACCGCCAAACCTCAAGCACCCTTAGTAATTTGTAAGATTTTGTGTTTTCAATTTGTTTAGATATTCTATTTTACTTTCAATTTATTTTTAATTTGAAAATCCTTTTATCAAATGACAAATGTTGATATTTGATATTTTTGTGTGGAAAATATAAGATTTAATTTCGTCATTTAAAAAAAAATCAAATTAAATAGTTTTTGAATAAAAAGTAATGAAATAGTTTTGATAATGTATGATTTTTTTTATATGTATTTATTATTATTATTTGACAATTTATTTGATAATCTTTTGATTATGTTGAGTTTGATTATTATTCCAAAAAAATGTAGACAAGATATTGTATTATGTTTAAAATTTGTAAAAGTTTAAATTGTCAATCCGATTCGCATCCATTCGCCAATCCACAAATTCGCTTGATTTGCATCCGTTAATTCGACGGACAAATGCGGATTGATTTTTTCCAATTCGCCCATCCGACGGACGGATGGCGGATTATATGTTCTTCAGCCGCAACCGAATCGTGAACACCCCGAGTTGGTGCCTATTTCTATTTCTATACGTCACAAATTATTCATTACATGTTATTTACTTTTGTTTTTGGTGTGCATATCATATGCCCTACTTATAATTTTTAAAATATTTAATTATAATTTATTGTAATATTAATTATAATTTGATTATATATATTATGTTGTTAATTATAATTTATTGTGATTTTAGTTATCACATTGACCCCATTTAGGTGAGCCAAAACGCTCAATTATATCACTCTCTTAATTTTTCTATACGTCTTTTCATAAAAAGTTAAAAAATCAATTAAAATAATTAATCCCCAAACGAGCCCATTATTTTGCTTATGATCTATAAGCTCTTTGGTTATATCTTATTTAGTGTTCGGTCATAATTCAAATTTTTTTTTTATTATTACAACTTGTTACCACTACCACTATAAATTGTCAACTCCCTCTCTACGCCCTAGCACTTTCTTAGCTCCAATTCTAACCCTATCGTTCTCACTACCCTATTGTCCCTTCCCACCACCGTTGCCTTTAATTTCTTCATGAAACCAATTTTTTTTTTGCTTTGCGAGTTTGGAGTTATGGGAGGTGGGGGCTGTGGGGTGGTGAGTTGTGGAGAATGGGAGTTGTAATGGTAGTGGTTTTAAGAATGACAAGTTGTGAGGCATCAATGACGTTAGAGTGGTTATAGATGAACCAATAGAGCTTGAAAGGGGGTGGCAGGTGAGAAAGAGGTTCAACTTCATAGTGGTGGTTGGTGGTAGTTAGTGGTGTGCATTAAGAGATTACATTTTAGGGTTTTGTTTAAAAAAAAATTAATTACTTGAGGGACGGAATGATAATTAAAATAAAAAAAAAAACAATGGCGTGAATTAAGAGAAATTATGATGTGTAAATAGAATTACCTCTTATTCCTTTGTGGAATGGTTATGTTTGTTTTGTTCCATAGGTGGTGAGATTAGATTAGCAATTTGGTAAGTTTTACATAAATCATATTTTATTTAGAAAAATGTCATAGACTCATAAGACTAAGGCATCGTTTGAGAACAGGCTAATTTGGTAACTTTTTGGCTATTTGGCTAAAATATAGGTGGTGAGATTAGATCAGCAATTTGGTAAGTTTTACATAAATCATATTTTATTTAGAAAAATGTCATAGACTCATAAGACTAAGGCATCGTTTGGGAATAGGCTAATTTGGTAACTTTTTGGCTATTTGGCTAAAATATGGGCTAAAAAAAATTAGTATGTTTGGGATGACTTTTTGGCTTTTTAAGAAAAGATGTGTAAAAAGTAGAGAGAAAAGAAAATCTTTGACTTTTTGGTGTGGGTTGTTGACTTTTTGACTTTTTTAGTAACTTTTTAACTTTTTGGCTAAATGGACTGGTTCCCAAACGAGGCCTTAGGAGATAGCTAATCCACTCAAAATATTTATTATCATTCATATGGGGGTTAAGATTCATAAGATTGAAGGTAAAAATGCCATTTTACCTTTCACTTTACCAAAATAACAAAATCACCTATTTATATATTGAAGACTTTTACATAATTATATAAGTTTAATTTCAACCAATTAATACTATCATATCTAATTTAACACTATCATACTAATAATCAAATTACTAACTCTACCATTGTCGAACATGACCCAAGTATTCCTTGAGTAAATTTATGCAGTATAATTGTTTGTCATAATTTTTTTTGGGATAAATTATACTGGCACCCTCAAGATTTCTATTTAATACAAATCCCCCTTGCATTTGAAAAATTACATTCCCCTCCCTGAGGTTTGTAATCTCATTATAAATTACTCATATATTACTAATGTCATGTCTTAAATTTTTTTAAATGACCATCTTGCCATTTTTCCTACCATTTTTTTTTATTATCATCATGACTACATTCTACAACTTTCCATCATTAAATTATACGTCAACATATTCTTATTGAGTGACGATATACAAGCTTAAATTTTATATAGAATTTTCAAACACAATGATATAACCTAATGGTAACCTTTCACTTTAAAACAAAACACCCATAAACATAATTTATATTTACAACAATATCACTATCACAACATTTTTATGATATTTTTTGTATAAATTTTATATATAAATATAACTTTTCATTTTTATTTTCACCATTATATCTAGATTAGATCAATTTAGTTGAAGATGCATAACTGCACAATGTTTGATGGAGAATCTGATTGACTGAATGACTGATGAATAGTAAATTTGACTTTTACTATTCATGTGAATAATAAAATTGACTTTTTCACCATTCATTGCTTTTGGTAGAAATGTTGTTGAGACGTGAATGCATAGTGACTAATTAGAAATCAGAATATATTCAGAAGCAACTTTTCTCAAAAGAAGAGTATTGATTAAAACTTTTGAATATATGGAATCCAATGTTAAGAACATAATCTGTATCCCTTATGGTATCTTTATTATTTCTCCTTTGATCATCAAATCAAGTCAGAATTTCCTTTTTGGTTTCTAAGATGGTGGTCTCAACATGGTGCCATCCCAAAAATCATCACTTCTAACCTTATGGATCAAGTCACTTATTTCTCCTCAGTCTACAAATTGAGTCAACACAAGAATTAGTTTCCTTTATTGCTAATATTTAGTCAATGACAATGTAACGACCCCAAAATATGTAGCAAAATTACCTTTATTTTCTTATGAGTTAATGTGATTTAATTCAAATTTCTTTGTTTGAATTGGAAAAGTATCTATTGGGGTCACAACTTTGACACTAAAATTGAATGGCCTTAATGGGTTCAGAAACCAGAATGAAGTATATAGATATGTTCCTAGAAGCCATTTGGGAAGTTTAATTAAAAATTGATTTTGTTTGATCGGTAAGGGTGTGTTTGGCTCTCATTATTGAAGTATGATATGTGGCTATAGAATATAAGTGATATAAGCCTTATATGAGCTCACTTTGGGTGCAACCAAAAATCTGAGAAAGGGAGAAAGTGAGAGAGAGTTCTAGAAGTGAGACAGAGAGCCTTAGAGAGCTCAAAGAGAAGAGGGAAAGCATAGGAATCAAAGAAGAAACTCAAGATTTGGCTTGGGTTTGTTACGATTATGCAAGATCAAGTGTCTATGAAGGCTTTAGGTAAGGGTTTATCTCTTAAACCTTGAATATTAAGTGTAAAAGAGTGTGTTTCATGGACTATATGAGATCATTTGCATGTATTGTGTTTTATAAGTTCAAAAAAATGTTGAATTTTTGCATATATGGCATTATATCATGAAATTCAAGTTTGTAACTTGTTTGTTTGCAACAAATTTTGAAGCTTGGAACTCAAATATGCTTATTCTATGATTTTGCACCTTAAGTTAAATGTTTTGGTCTTTTAAGTGGAAATTGGGTTTGTTTAAGAAGTTATGAGTTTTGTTTAAAGTTAAGGATGTGTATTTCAACATGTTTTCATGAGTTTTGGGCTTTGAAAGGTATGGAATGGAGTTTGGATTTAGAAAATGCGGAGTTCCGAGTGAAAGAATCATTTTCGAACTGATTTTCTACCTAGACCGCTCGAGTGGCCTGGCCACCGCTCGAGCGGCCAAGCCTTGATCACCCAAAACTGTATTTTGCTTAGCCACCGCACGAGCGGCCAACAGGGTCATTTTTTAGTTTCGTTTTCTGTTATGTTTCAGATGTCTGAGCCTCTGTTTGCATGGTTTTCACGTGTATTTCTTATGCATTTGCATATCATGGAATTGAAGAACAAATGAACATGCTTGAACGAATAAGTAACGAAAGAAATGAAGTAACGAATGAACTGAACCGAACCGAAATAAGAACTGACTGAATGAATAAGAGTTAATGTAAGAAATTCCAAGCCATGTTGGCCAATTGAATGTGTATAATGATAAGATATGTATTGTGCTATGTGCATTGTGATTGTAAGTCACGAGTCGAAGATGGCGCAACCGTTTCTGGAAGCCATTGTAAGTAACAACTTTTTAAAGAGATGTTGATTATATGTATTTTTTGATTGATATGATATGCTCTGTTAAACTTATTTTCTGACATAAATTAATGATTGTCTATTCTTCTGAAATGTAATGTGGCTTCCTTATGTTCACGTGGCTTTTACCCGGGGATAACAATACCGTGGTTTATGTTTATATGTTCACGTGGCCCTTATCCAAGGGTAACAATACCGTGGTTTTTGTTCATGTGTTCATGTGGCCTTTGCTCGGGGGTAACAATACCGCAACCTATGTTCATGTGGCCCTTGCTCAGGGGTAACAATACCATAACTTATGTTTATGTGGCCCTCGCTTGGAGGTAACAATACCATGGCTATATGTGCACAGGAATCTCTAACTGTACCAATTGGAACCACCATATTGTTATGCTAATGGATGTACTAGAACCACCATACTGTTATGATACGGATGTACTGGTATGACTGTTTACATGTACTAATAAGATATGCTATAAAGTTTTGATTCAAGAATCACTGATGAACTGAACTGTTTGAATTACTGATTTGGGACGTCATTCATTAACCCTTTACCTTGTTGTTATTCACTAGGCTTTAACTCACTATGTTTATTTATATGTATAGGTGAACGTCAAGAAGCACAAGCCCAGAAGGAACCTATTAACCGAGCCAACATGTAAAGTCTTTGGAGTTCTGTTTTGTTGCCTCAGAGTTGAGGTTAGGTTTGGAAGACCGTTATCACAGTTTTGATCTTCTTTATGGTATATATATAACGATTTTTTGTATAAGAAATTATGTGTGCAATAGAGGGTGGGTAAATTAACGTTATGTGCATATGCAGTTCATATAGACTTACAGCTCAATGAACCATTTGTTATTTTTGTATAATGCTTCCTCTAGCCCCTAGTTACTGTATAACTGTTAAGAGGTCTTTGGTAATCTCGGATTACTAGCCGGTCATGACGCCAAACCTATAGGGGCGGGTTTGGGTCGTGCCAGACAATGTTTGTTTTATTGCTAAAATTGTCAGAGCTAGTAGTTGGTAGTTGCTAATTGATTAGTTGTTTTTGAATTAATCCATCTTTGTTCTTGTTTTCTATTTGTTAATTCTATCACAAGTCTTCATTTCTTTATTTATTTTTGACTTGTCACTAGCCACCCAGATATCGTTCAACCGTTGTAAGTCCTTGTAGGCAATAAGGATAGGGTTTTCTTCGGGTATGAGTGAAAGCAAGGTATGTGAAAACATGATAAGAAATAAATAATCTAAGAGACTTAAAATTAATAGATCCTAGAACCATGAGTCGATTTTTTAGAAATAACTCTTCAGTCAGCTCTAGATCCACATCATTAGCTCACATACCTGATACAATAGTAAATGAAGACGAACATGAATTTCAAGATTTAAAAATAGATTTCGGATGGAATATTTCAAAATTACTAATCAAAGAAATTTATAAAAACAAGCTTTCTTAAATCCTCTTTCAATATTGATTTACAAGTAAAAACTGGTGAAAAGGTTTATGCCTTAACAAAAGTACATGAAACATGTCAAATATTAGCTAAAGAATCTATAAAAAAATATAGATTCTCTGGTCACAATTTTATTCATATAGGATTAGTACAAGTTGTAGTCAAATCACTATCTATTAAAGGAATAAATTCATCAATATTATTATGTCTTAGGGATACTAGGTTAAGAGAATATCACACCAGTATGTTAGGTATAATGGAATTTAGTCTTCATCAAGGTTCAGTTCATTTTAATTACTTTCCTGATTTCACTTTGAGTCCTAGTGATCCCCACCTTTTAAAAACTCTAATTTTAAATATTCAAACTTCTGGTGAATTTACTGATATGCTAGATGGTGCCCAATCTATTGCTTTAATATATCTTATTTATTATAAATGCATAAAAATCAATCTAAATGTACATTCTTTAGTCAAAAGCCCCAAAGATAAAACATTGTGCATTCAAAGTAATACTGCTGATGCTAATATTGACGTACCAAAAACCATAGTCATTCAGCTTCTTTATAAAAGACCTCCTCAGTCATGAAGAAGAGCATCTAGAAATTTTTAGAAATTTCTCATGCTCTCTTTCTGTAATTTCTATTTTGTTGTATTTTGAAATTATGATTTCCAACTTCCAGTAAACAATAAACAATTGTAAGGTACTTTTGATTCCAGTCTATCAATTTATGTTATTTCAGTGTTCTGTTTTAAATGTTGCTAGTTCCGCTTCCCTTATTTAATCTAGATATATTTAGAAGGTATAAAATTTGTACAAAATTTTTTTTAAAAATTCATTGAATACAACATAATAAGATAATGTATTGAATTTTTTGTTTTTGTTTTTGTTTTTGTATTTGGTGAATTTTAAAAAATCACAAAATATTATACTTCTTAAGTATATTTAGATTAGATGTATCTAAAAAATAAAAAAAAAATTACTTAAAATATTAAAAAATTTCAGTAAAAAAAAAAGAAAAGAAAGAAAACTCAATTTTTTGTATAAGTTAAATCAAAGAAGAGGATTGTTATTTCCCTTAAAATGACACGAACAAAATATTTGTATTATTTTATTATTTTATATGTATAATGACTATGGGACAAATATGTCATTTTAATCTGACAGGGGATAAATGTAATTTTTCAAATATGACGAGGAGATCTGTATTAAACAGAAACCTCAGGAGGTGTCAGTGCAATTTACCCTTTTTTTATCATAGTTTTGTTGTACTTTTTATTATGCAAAGACCTGTTAATAAAAATCATAATATAAGGATTCAAGTTTAAAACTAAAGTAAAATGAAGTTAAATACAATGTATTTTTAAAATCACATGTTCTAAGAAGATTGTTTTATTTCAATTTTAATCATAGATCATTAAATTATCACAACAAAATTATTGTAAAAAGATTCATATAAGAGAATTTCGATCCATAGTTATTGATCTTTATAAAGGAACCCTCATTTAAAAGTTTTAACAACTGGTCCACACATGCGATGCATCTGCAACTATGCAACTAAAATAATAATAATACACACTTATTATGCGTTGCTCAAGAGTTAAACATCTTTTTTAACAAATTCATAGTCTCGATTTTGAGTCTCATCCTCCTCTTTACATAATTTTATTTTACGTGAACACCAACTATAGGAGTATTTTGAAAATCCAAAATGTCCCCAAAATATGATATATATAAACACATCTCAAAGTTTCACATAAATAATAGTATACATATTTTAGAAGATAACATGAAACATACATTAGTCCAAGAGCACCTAAAATTCTACTTTTTATATGGCCCATTTACTTTTTATATGTGTTATACTTCATTTCAAATATTTCTTTGATATATTTTCCTGAATACATAATTTTTAAAAACTACAAGTTAATTCCTATTGATATTACATTTATTATTGTACCCATAATTTCCAATAATTTCTTTTTTTGTTATTGGAGAAACAACAAAAGAATCTAAAGGAGGAACAAGCTTTAGAAACAATAAGAGCAAAAATAAAGTCAGGGACCTCCTCAACCCAAGCCAAGAATTCATCAAATTGCAGAGTTTTTCGTTATTTGACCTCTCCTAATGTGGGAGCACTTAACCTGGGCCAAGCTACTCAAGTTTATCTGGATATTATCTGCAATAATCCCAATGCGAAAGAAGACATCCGCGGATGAGTTCACTGAGCCCCCCAATCTCCTTGACTGCTGCCTGCTACTCCTCAGACAACTTGTGCACTATTTTGTGGATTGAGTTCAAGGAAATTCTGGTCTGAATCATATTCTGTGGGGAAAAAAAAATCAAACAATCATTTAACCCAAGAAAAAAGCTTGGAAATTTCTAAAATTGTTTAACAACTTTGTGGGGTTTTACTTTTGGGGCCAGTGGTACAAGGGATCCGTTCGCCTCAGCATACAAACAAGCTGAGCTAGACTTGCCCCAGTTCAGAAACTCCTCTCTCTTCTCAGACGGTGACTTCCGTCACTCTCCAATAACTTTGACAGCCTGCAAAATGTCAACTTAGTTCTAGTTTCACAGTTAAAAGAAATAAATTAAAATAAAAAAATAAAAAATAAAAACATTACCAACTAAGTAGCTGATAATTGCTCACCAAATTTTATACCAAGACACTTTTTAAGTATGTCCAAATCTTATGAACCCTTGTCATTCCTGTATGCACCTTCAAAACCAAGGCCCCATCTCTTGTTTGGGAAAGTAAAATCTTCAGTTAAAAGCAAGCAGATCCTAGCACATTCAACAAGGATATATCACTGATTTCGAAGCTGGGTTTATGATCAATGAAAATAATCATCACACATCTTCTGATCATAATCCAAAAACAATTGCAAAATATCGAAAGACAACAAATGCCAGTGAAACAATAAGCAATATCACCAAAAGTCCTGACAAGAACAAAACCCATTCTTAAAATGGTGAAATCGGTTAGTGTCCCTGACAATGATTTTCCTCCCTGTAATAGTTGAAGCAAGCTTCATAAAGGAATGGCAGTCCCCACATATCCTGAGATTCTTCATGATTCTAATAGGAGCACAAAGAGGTAGACTCATTAGCCCAAAAGTAAAGGATAGCTTCTCACTGTGGTGCCTCAGGAGGTCCTGCTTTCTGATTTCATCCACATCATGCAAATCATGCTCAGTATTGACCCTATAATCTAGTAGCTTCATTTCTTCTAGCAAATCTTCTAACTTCAAATAAATCTGAGCAATTTGAGGATGGCTTCTTTCCCCAACCATAAATGTGTGAACCTTGTCTTTCACTTCAATCCAACTCTTTCCTCTAGTCTTCTTTGCCTCACTGTCTTTAAGAAGTTTCCTAGCCTTTGCGACTTCCTCCCACCTTTTTGTTGCTGCATAGATGTTAGAAAGCAAGACATGATTTCCAGCATTATTTGGTTCAATCTGAAACAACTTTGTTGCCGCTACTTCAGCCAATTCAATATTCCCATGGATCCTGCAGGAGCCCAAAAGTGAACCCCACATGGGAGCAGTAGCATCAAATGGCATTTTGTCCATCAAATCCTTAGCTTCTTGAATCAGTCCTGCTCGACCTAGAACATCAACCATGCATGAGTAGTGAATGACATTGGGTGACAAATTATGCTCTTTTATCATCATATCAAAATATTTTCGTCCCTTTTCAACTAAACGCATATGGCCACATGCAGATAACACAGAAATATAAGTTACTTCATTTGGCCATATTCCCATCTGCTGCATTTTCTCGAATGAAATCATAGCCTCCATAGACCGAGCATGTCTAGAAAACCCAGAAATCATTGCATTCCATAAAACAATATTCTTCTCTTCCACGCATGAAAACACAATATAAGCCTCTTCAATGCTTCCGCATTTCGCATACAAGTCTATGAGAGCGGATGCCACAAAAATGTTTGAATCAAAACCTGATTTGTGTATTACAGCATGCATCTGGTTCCCTTCAATAAGAGCAGCCAAACCTGCACAGGCAGAGAGAACAGACGACATTGTAAACTGGTTGTTTTCCAATCCTATCATTTGTGCTCCGTGGAACAACACCAAAGCCTCCTCATAAAGCTCATTCTGTACATATCCTGCAATCATTGAACTCCACGTGACAGCACTCCTCTCGGGCATACACTCAAAAACCCGAGACGCATCCTCAATGAGACTACTTTTCGCGTAAACATCAAGCAATGCAGTACCCACAAACTCATTTGAATCCATCGCTGTCTTGAGGGCAAAAGCATGAAGTTGTTTGCACTCAAAAACAGCACATTTAGAAGCACAAGCGCAAAGAACACTCGAGATGGTGAATTCGCTGAATTGGGTTCCTTCCCTTTGCATATACACGAAAAGATCAAGAGCCGCTTCTTCATCCTTGTTCTGGGTATAGGAACCAATCATAGTATTCCATGAAACTAAACTTCTTATAGGCATTTCATCAAACACGTTGCGAGCACAATCAACAAACCCACATTTAGAATACATATTAATTAGCATATTTGATGTAAAAGTGTCCACTTGTAAACCAACACGAATAATCTTTCCATGGCAAGCCTTCCCTTCCGTGGGTTCTCTCTTTCTAGCACAACTCTGCAAGAGTTCTTGCAAATTGGACACTTGGATCGCATATGTAACTTCTGGGTTTTGTGTTCCAGTATTAGTAGCTGAAAATTTTCTGCAATGCAAGCTATCAAGAAAACTATGACAGGGTCTAGTGTATCTCCTCAACGCTTTCATGTCATCGTTTTGCAAATGCTAACCCAGCTCTCTCTCTCTCTCTCTCTCTCTCTCTCTCTCTCTCTCTGTGAACAGTGAACTCCTAAGGTAGCAAAGGTCCTTTATTTTTGCTAAATTTGCTTCAGTTTGCTCTTCTTTTTGGGCCATCCATGTATTCTTCGCCATCAAACACTACCAGTAAACCCAAATCATCTTTACTGTAGAACCCTCTTTCATCCCTCACTTGCATTGCACATCCTTCATCTTCATCAAATTTGATGAAAAAAAATTATCTACATTACTTCAGCTCTTTAAATTTGGGAAAGACTTTTGAATTTGGCAAAGGCTATGTACACCATTCAAAACGTGTGTAAGGCCATCTCAAATGCGTCACCAGATTCGTCATTAAATTTAAACTTGATAAAAAAATGACAGTTTTCATCTCACTAACAGTTTCATCAAAATGATATCAAATTGAGAACGGACCAAAATTTTTACCAAATTGAGAAATTTGGGTAGATTTTATAATTTTACTGTGCGTATATGTTGAAAGTGGGTCCCACCGGACATCTGACCAATGGCCGCTTGTCCCACCAGTTGTCCGGTTTATACAGAAAATGCAGAGCAGTAACTATGGTTTGGCTTGCAAACCGGCTTGAAAAGTTGGCTGCTTTTGTGGCACCAAAAATAAATTCAACATTGATCCGTAACAGAGGGAAATGCATCGGATATAGATTTAAATTTGTATCAAAATTAGTCATTCAGCAGGTGCAACTCCAATAAGTTACCGTTGGTGTTGCAGAATATTTGACAAAGTTATCGTTGCGATCTATAAAATATACCAATATTTTACTTTCTCAATATCATTACAATTTCTATTTCTTTGTGAGTTCCAGTTTCACAATATCAGCTTGTTTGGTTCTAGTTTTCAGAAAATTTTACTTTTTTATTTTTCGTATTTTAATATTTTCAATGATTTTTTTTAATATTTTAAACAATTTTTTTTAAAATTTTTTTTAGACACACCTAACATAAATACTCTTAAAAAGTATAATATTTGTGAAAAAAAAATCTTTAAAAAATACACTAAATATCAAAAAATACAAAAAAATAAAAAAAATAGTACATTTTTCGTATTTTTGTGTATTTATTAATTTTTTAAAATATTTTTTTACAAATATTTTACTATTTAGATACATCTAAGTAAGGTGCATCTAAAAAAGTAAAAAAAATTACTTAAAATTTAGAAAATATTCACTAAAAATAAAAAAATACAAAAAATAAAAAACTCAGTTTTCAGAAAACTGAAACCAAACACACTTACAATTTCTATCTTCTTTGTGAGCTTTGGTGTATATTATTTCTTGTTAGCTTAAGTGTATATTATTACAATATATTTCACTGTTTGTGTTGAATGTTGTATCCTATTGAGTTTTCTTAAAACTATGGAAAATTTTGAAATGTTTGAAGAATCACAAACTTCAGAGCAAAACACTGATATTAATTTTATTTTGGAAACTTCTCGTGTTTCTCATGTTAAAGTGTTCACAATTATAGAAGATAAAACTTTATGTAGGTCATGGTTAGCTGTCTCTCAAGATCCCACTACTGGTAATAGTCAGACCATGGTAATATTTTGGAAACGAGTACTCGTTTATTTTAATTCACAATTAAGTGGTGAATCAAATCGAAACCGTATTTCTTTGTCTCACCATTGGTCTATCATGCAAAAGGCAATTAATAAATTCTGTGGTTTTCTTAAGCAAATCCAATTGAGGCAACAAAGTGGAACAACTGAGACAGACATGGTAATTTTCATTTTTGTTATTAAATATCAATTTTCTTAGTGCTCAGTCTGCTTGTTATCTAAATGCTTATAATTTACATTTTTTAGGTCGCTAAAGTGAAGCACATGTATCATGCAATACAGAAAAAACAATTCATATTTGATACAAGCTGGGATATTTTGCACCAAAGTTGTAAGTGAGATGAATTTAGAACACAACCAAAAAAAATCACGCAACAAGCATATTCATTTTTGAATCTAGCAACTGAAGGTGAGGCTTTTCAACCCAACAACAATATTGTGGGGGACCAACAACCGATTAATATATCAACACGACCAATTGGTACTAAGGCTACGAAAGAGAAGTTGAAGAATCAAACAACTCACGATGTTAGATTTGATGAAATGACTGCCAACCAATCTAAAATTGTTGAAGTATTATCAACTATCTCCGCTAGAACTGTTGAGCGAGATGACAAAAGGCGATAGACCGTGAACAGAAGGTTGCAAAGCGTCGAAGAAAGACCGAGGATAGGAGGAACAACTAAAAATCTTATTTATGATGAATGAAATAGAACAACGAAATAAGGATTATAAAATAATGTCAATGGACATGACAATTTAAATCCTATGCAAAGGGCGTACTATGAAGAGCTTTAACGGCAAATCTTATTTCGATCAACAAAAAGATTTCCTTGACTATTTCATGAAGACTATGATTTCTATTCAATTTCTTGCAGTGTATTTCTGTGTTCAATTTATGTAGTACATTTTGAGTGAACATAAAATAAAGACACAGGACATGGATATACCTTTTGTGGTAAATTGATTAAATTTAGCCATCCCATAGCCTCAAGTTTACTAACCAACAGAGGATCATATTAAGCGGGAAGATTAACCCTTCTCCCAGGGACAGTAGGTCAGCTAGAGAAGCTTTGAAAGGCTTGTTCATGATTGTAAGTGAGAAAATCAATAGTAGGATAAGCTGAACTTTGAGACTGCTGTTGCTATTATTGGCGTGGTGGAGGGTTGGAGCTTTCAACATGTTCTAGTCTTGCTCTTTTGGTTCTAGGCATGATGTGAATATCTATTCAATTTGATTGGAAATTTGTTAAATATGAATGGTGGATTATAGAGGGGCTGAAATTGAGTGTGAGGTGACCAAATAGTGTGAAAAGGCAGTACAAAAGTGCAACAGAAAAGGAAGTTCACAAAAAAAAAAAAAGGCCGATTGACCAGCCAGTCAACCCACCGTTTGACCCATCGGTTGACCAGTTCTGGAGCAGAATGCACACTTCCTTCACTAAAAATGACATACATTTTTGTCCAATTTTGAGTGTATATAGTGTCATTAACTTTAAATGAGGTAGGTGGTGGAGGGAAGTAATGAAGTGGGTAAATGTCTTAAATGAGGTAGTTGGATAGTGGTGTGTGTTTCATGAGGCATTCACCAAACCTTTGTAATTCATTTGTGAAGTGTGCTGCATTCATTTGTAATTTAATAAATGTAGATGCAAAATTTTGAAAAGTTGTCATACACTAAAGTAAGGTATATGTTATAGGCATCCATATCAGTAGTCCAAAGCCATGTCAGAACACAACATCAGTAAATTATGACATCAGTATATTGGTAACAAATGCACACTATTTTTTATAATGACAAAGTTAACGGACCTAAAATCCTAACAAAAACAGATGTGTACATTGTGAAGAGCACTAACAACAAACAAACATTGACAACTTTCCTTGTGTAATCACCTCCTAATCGAAAAAATCAACCCAAAGTTCATGTTCGCGTCTACGTGGTGAAGTTAGTTTTCACCATGTAGATGCCACATATGTTCTATCAATCATTGTGGAGGGCATGATATACATTTTTATCTCTAATACCTAAATGACGGGATATAAATGATTGAAAGTCATTGTTACTGCTACACAAAAGTACTACTGGTGAGTTGGTTGATGAAATATCATAATCGAAATCAAGATGCTCCTCTCTCTCATCTTCGACAATCATATTGTGTAATATAACGCAACTCTTCATTATGTTACCAAGCATTTTCGAATCCCAAAAATATATGACACCATCTAAAATTGCAAATCGGGATTGGAGCACTTCGAATGCCTGCTCTATATCTTTCCTTGCTGACTCTTGCATTATTGAAAAATGTTGCTTCTTTGATCCTTCGGGAGAAGAGATTGTTTGAACCAGTATTGTCTATTGAGGGTATATACCATCATCAAGGTAATAACCCATATTATAAGTGTATCCATTAATAGTGTAATGGACAGGCGGAGCTTTACCTTAGGCAAGATCAAAAAATAAGGGCGATCGATCTAACATATTCAAGTTATTGTGTGATCCAGGCATTCCAAAAAATGCATGTCAAATCCACAAGTCATAAGAAGCTACTACTTCAAGAATGATGGTTGGTTTTTTCTGATGGCATAAGTATTGACCTTGCCATGCCGTTGGATAATTTTTTCACTCCTAATGCATGCAATCTAAACTTCCCAACATACCCGGAAACACACGAACCTCCCCAATAGCAAGTAATCTAGCAATTTTAGTTGTTGTTGGAGATCTCAGGTATTCGGGTCCAAAGATTTCAATTATTGAATTGCAAAAGTGCTGCAAACTTTCAATTGCAGTGCTTTCCCCAATATGTACATAATCATTAACTACATCTGCTGTCACTCCATATGACAGTATTCTCATTGCTGAAGTCATCTTTTGCAGGAGAGACAATTCAAGGATATGAGCTGCATCTTGTTTTTGAACAAAATATGGATCGTGTGCTTCAATGGCATTCAAAATTGGCAGATATAGAGGACGACACATTCTAAAACGTCTTCGAAATGTTGCAAGTGAATAAACTGGATTTGCTGCAAAATATTCTACAAACAATTGTTCATGACCCTTCCATCTATCGCGGCATATGTAATTATGTCCTACAATAGAACCATCCTTTTTCTTTGATCGATCAGTTGATTACAGAATCTGAAACATACTAGCATTATTTATCTCATAAACACGCAAAAGTTTGACCATTTTTTCATCATCAGACTCATCATCAGAGGATGAGGAAGAAGAAGATGATGAAAATGAAGTGAACACGTAAGAATTTGAGATACTGATTATGCTCTGCTTTCAGTTATGGTTGGTTGCAGATATAACGTGCCTCTTTTCTGGTATATGATACATGGATTAATGTGTCTATATTAGTTTTTGGAAGGAAATCATTATTGGAGGCAAAAAAAAAAAAAAAATGAAAAATATTTAATGGAAGGAAAAAGAAATGGGAAACGAATTGGGAAACAAAAATGGAGGGAATTTTTTTTTCAATTTCCTTGTCCGGTCGATCGGCTGGTTGTCCCCCTGAACGTCCACTGTCTTTTGATGAAAGCTACAGTACATCGTTGGAGCGACTGATATCAGATTGAGGAACTCGCCTTTTTTCTACTCAAATTTGATGAAAAAATTATTGAACCGTTGAAGATGCCCTAAGATATGTAACTTATAATAAAGTAAAAAATAATATAATTTTATACTTTTTCAATCATAATTAAAAATATATATAATTTAAATTATATGGAATATAATCAAAGATTTTATGAGATATAACAAAAATAATATCATAAATAAATAAGAAAATAAAATGAATTATACTAACAGTTCCTATAATTTTGGGCTTGTGTCACTTTGATCATGACATTTTAATTATGATATATTTGATCTTAAATTTTAAATTTCATTCCAAAAAAGGATAATTGAAAATAATGTTTCTTTTACAAACAGAAAATGCTCCATTTTAATGGCAAAATGGATAATTTAATAAGATACAAACTAGTTTGACAAAAATAAATGTCTAAAAGTTATTTTTGAATTTTAGAAAATTATTTTCTATCGACCGAAGATAAAATTATATAAAAATAATAGAGTTAATTACTTAAAAGTCCTTACAAATGTTATGGTAGCTCAGGTCTTACTTAAGACTTTTTTTAACCAATAAGTCCTATTTAGTAAAACTGAGAATATTATTAGTTTTTTTCAATTTTTAAAACTAAAAACATTATCAATTTTATATAGTAATGTTCCAGATAATTGTTTTACTAACTGATAAAAAAAAAGAAAAAGGCATGAGATTAAATGTTTTTGCTCTTCTACTTATTGGTTTAATTCAACTATCCAATAAAATTGAGAACATTAACATTTTTTTGAGTTTTAAAACTGAGAACACTATCAGTTTTTTTTTTTTTTTTTTTTAAAGTTTTGCACATCAATGTTCAATTATCATGCTCCTTTATAGATACAAAATTTTCATTTTTGCATTAAAAAAAATCATTTCTTTCAATTTTTTCAACAAAAAAAAAAAACAAGTGTGTTTGGTTTCAGTTTTCTGAATTTAGTTTTCTAAAAATTGAATTTTTTTGTTTTTCGCGTTTTTATTTTTATTTTTACTGAATATTTTTAAAATTTTAAGCATTGATTTTACTATTTTAGATGCACCTTACTTAGATGTATCAAAAAAGTAAAATATTTATGGAAAAATATTTTCAAAAATTAATAAATACACAAAAATATGAAAAATATATTGAATTTTCATATTTATTTTTTTTGTATTTAGTGAATTTTTTAAAGATATTTTTCACAAAAATTATACTTTTTAAGTCTATTTATGTTAGGTGTGTCTAAAAATTAAAAAAAAAAATTTGCTTAAAATATTAAAAATTTCTGTAAAAACAAAAAAAATACAAAAAATAAGAAAGTAAAATTTTCTGAAAAGTGTTTTCAAAAAATTAGATATAAACATGGTGATTAATTTTTTTTGCACATAATTTTTTTTTTTATAGTTTTTTTCAATTTGAAAGTTGATGGTTTAAAGTTTTGAAAATCAAAGCAATTCTCAAATCATCATGTTCCTTTATAAATAATCATAAATGATGAACAATCATTGTTTAAAGGGTAATGCTGACTATTAAAAATTTAATAGGACTTGAAAGTCCAAAAAATCTTAGTTAGGATTTAATGAAATATAAGTTCATAAATCAGGATATGTGTATAAACGTCCCAAAATAATAAATCTTTTACATTTTTATTTTTTTACCAAATTAAATTTTAGTATGTATTTGGATGATGATCATGTAATGTGTAGTTATTTTTGTTGATATTTTTGGATGATTATCATGTAATAGATGGTCGTTTTTGTTGTTAACAGATATTTTTAGATGATTATCATGTAATTGATGGTTATTAGTCTTTTAATATGTAATCGAAATGTTTAATATATGAAATTAGTGTATGTTCGCGCCTGAAGGCACGATGTAAATAATGTTGTGATCAAAATGTAATTATAATTTACACGAACCATGTCGATTTTTTTGATAAAGATATTGACAAAATATAAGGAAATAATATTCTTCTTAAAAAACTTGTAACAATTTTATTTGTACCACACGTTCTACAAAAATCAAATAAAATAATAACTCCCCTAGCCTTAATCAAATTAAGAAACAAACATATAAGATTTATAATGTTTACTAGTATTGCAAATCAAAATATAAGAGCAAGTTTGTAAACACTAAACAAAATACACAAATTAAAACTATTGTACCCTTGTTAATGTTCTATAATAATAATTAAAAAAAAAATTATAAAACACCAAATAAAACACACCAGCAAGTGCTCTGCAATCTCAACAAATTAAATTGAAAAATGCATACCAGCTTGTACTCTACAATTCTCAACAAATCAAATATATAAAAAAATTAAATATCAAACAATACACATCAACCAGTGCTCTACAATCTAAAAAAAAATTAAAATTAAAATGCACACCAGCTAGTGTTACTGTTGACATTCAAATTATAACCATATAAGGAAAACAAACATTATATTGCATATAACAAAGGACATCTCTAACGTTTACTCATTTATTTCATCAAATTTGAATAAAAACTTCATCTGATATTGTGCACTCCAACGGAGGTTTTTGATCTTTCATCAAATCACTGGTCGACTAGGCGGACGATTGGGCGGATGTTCAGCCGATTGACCAGCCAGCGTAAATTGCAAAGAAGTGGATGCTCAGGGAGACAACCGGCTGGATAACCGACCGATTGTCTAGTTATCTACAGTAATTTGATGAAAAGTTTCACTCATCCTCAATTTGATGAAAAATTTTAGTCATCCTCAATTTGATATCAAACTAATGACAACATTATCGTAAAATTTTAATTAATTTTTTTTATCAAATTTAAATTTGATAAAAGAAAAGATGAAATGTTAGAGATGGTCTAAGTGGATTGAAATTTAACTAAACAATTGGTAGGATGAAAATGACATCAACCATGCACAAACCACTATGGTTGCATCTGTCATCTCCACAAATATGCTATATTTATTTTATGTAATATATGACCAATGTAGCACTTCACAAAGCAAACCCCCAATTATTATCGTGAGACTCAGGAGCACCATTTCAAACACCAAACCAAATAGCACCTAACGGTAATAATCATTCAAAAAAACAAAATGATTTCACTATCAAATAACCCTGTGTTCGGTTCATTCAAAAAAAATTTTAAGTTTCCTCCAATATTTACCCATGTGCTGTACCAATTATCAATGTATCCCGGGGCTTTTTCCATATTAAGCCAATTTATTATCTTAATTCTCAAATTAGGTCTCGTTTGGACGGAATTCTCAAACTAGGCTAAAGCGCTACTACAAATCACGCTTTCAATGTTTGGAGCCGAAAATGTGATGAATAGTGAAAACGCTATTACAAACCACGCTTTTAATTAAGGAAGCGTGGTTACAAACCACGCTTTTAACATAAATTTTTTTTTTTCAAAAAACGTGGTTAGAAAGCACGCTTTTAAGCAAAAAAAAATTTTCTACAGAAAACGTGGTTCCAAACCACACTTTTACTATGCTTATAATTAAATTTGTTAGAAAACGTGGTTTCAAACCACGCTTTCACTGTGTAGAATTATTTCCTTAAGAAAACTTTTAATATATATTAAAATGTGATCAAAGCAAGACTTGAGTTCTTTGTAGCTCAAATGGTATTGCAATTGTTATGCTTGGCAAAGGCGCGAGTTCAATCAATGCAACCTCCTTTTTCTTTTCTTTTTTTTTCTTTTTTTTTCATTCTATACTTTATATATTTATTATGTAATTTTTTTATCAAAAAAAAGTAAAACATTTGTTTGGTTAACTAAATTTTTTTTTCTATAAAATACAATTTTTTTCAAAATATTATGTAATTTTTTTATCAAAAAAAAGTAAAACATTTGTTTGGTTAGCTAAAATTTTTTTCTATAAAATACAATTTTTTTCAAAATGTCAACATAATTGTTTAAAAAGTATTTAGTGTATTTGGTTTGAGTTTTTTGGATTTAGTTATTTGAAAACTGAGTTTTTTGATTTTCATATTTTTTTTGTTTTTAGTGAATATTTTTAAATTTTTAAACATTTTTTTTTTACTTTTTTAGATACACCTTAGTTAGATGTATCTAAAAAGTAAAAAATTTGTGAAAAAATATTTTAAAAAATTAATAAATACATAAAAATACAAAAAATGTACTGAAAAAATATTTTTGTACTTTTAGTATTTTTTCAGTAAAATATTAATTTTTTCAGCAAAATGTACTCAAAAAATTAATAACCAAATAACATCAATTATGTTGTACTTTTTTTTAGTGAATATTTTTAAAATTTTAAATATATATATTTTTTACTTTTTTAGATGCACCTTAATTATTTGTATCTAAAAAGTAAAAAATTTGTGAAATAATATTTTAAAAATTAATAAATACATAAAAATACAAAAAATGTACTGAAAAAATATTTTTGTATTTTTAGTATTTTTTCAGCAAAATATTAATTTTTTCGCCAAAATGTACTAAAAAAATGTACTCAAAAAATTAATAACCAAATAACATCAATTATGTTGTACTTTTTTTTAGTGAATATTTTTAAAATTTTAAATATATTTTTTTATTTTTTTAGATGCACCTAGTTATTTGTATCTAAAAAGTAAAAAATTTGTGAAAAAATATTTTAAAAAATTAATAAATACATAAAAATACAAAAAATGTACTGAAAAAATATTTTTGTATTTTTAGTATTTTTTCAGAAAAATATTAATTTTTTCAGCAAAATGTACTCAAAAAATGTACGCTTTTAAAATATTTTAGTACATTTTAAAAGCGTACATTTTGCTGAAATTTTTTTTTTTGAGTACGATTTCACTGTGCATATTTTTTTGAGTACATTTTGCTGAAAACCAAACCAAACCAAGCCTTAAGTCTCATCAAATGGGGTCAGCTACATGAATCTTTCTTCTCCACGCGGCCCTATCAAAGGCCATTTCATTAGTCAAATTAAGTAGATTCATATCTCTATTTGTAACGCTAGTCAACGTTAATCTAGGCCTACTCCGTCTCCTAACACTTCCATCTACCGTTACAGCATCGCATCTCTTCACTACTGCCTCTGTTGGTCTCCGTTGAATATGACCAAACCATCTCAAACGATTCTCTCTCAACCTATCTTCTATCGGTACTACTCCTATCCATTCCCGAATACACTCATTCCTAATCCTGTCCTGTCTAGTCTTACCACATATCCACCTTAGCATCCTCATCTCAGTCACACTCATCTTATCTACATGTTGTTTCTTGGTTGTCCAACACTCCGTCCCATACAACATAGCTGGTCTAATAGCCGTTCTATAAAACTTACCTTTTAGTCTAGTGGGTATTCGTTTATCGCACAATACCCCAGACACACTTCTCCACTTACACCATCCCGCCTTAATCCTATGGGCCACATCTGCATCAATCTCTCCTGCTGTTGTGATAATCGACCCTAAATAACGAAAATGTTCACTCTTAGGCAGTTCTTGGTTTTCAATCTTCACTTCTACTCTGCTTTCATTGTTACTGTTACTAAATTTACACTCCATGTACTCTGTCTTAGTTTTGCTTATCCGAAATCCTTTAGATTCAAGAGCTTTTCTCCAAATCTCCAACTTTGTGTTAACTCCTTCTTTAGTCTCATCCACTAACACAATATCGTCTGCAAAAAGCATACACCATAGCACGTCATCCTGAATATTTATCGTCAACTCGTCCATAACTAAAGCAAAAAGATAATGACTTAAGGTAGATCCTTGGTGTAACCCTACAGTGACAGGAAATTCATTTGTTTCTCCAGCTGGCGATCTAATAGTGGTCATCACCCCTTCATACATGTCCCTAATCACGTCAATGTAGCCTTTTGTCACCCCTTTCTTCTCTAACGCCCACCATATTATATCTCGAGGCACTCTGTCGTATGCTTTCTCAAGTTCGATAAACACCATATGAATGTCTCTTTTCTTTTCTTTATACTTTTCTATTACTCTCCTCAAAAGATAGATTGTTTCCATTGTTGACCTACCAGGCATAAACCCAAATTAATTCTCTGACACCTCTGTTATGTCTCGCAATCGGCGTTCCATCACCCTCTCCCACACTTTCATTATATGACACATTAGCTTAATTCCTCTATAGTTGTTACAATTCTAGACATCACCTTTATTCTTATAGATTGGCACTAAAATACTCTTCCTCCACTTATCTGGCATGTTCCTAGTTAACAAAATTTTGCTAAACAACCTAGTCAACCAAGCAACTTCCTTTTTACCCAAACACTTCCAGGCTTCAATAGGTATATCATCAGGTCCTAAAGCCTTATTTGATTTCATCTTCTTAAGTGCAATCTCCACTTCAAAGTTCCTAATCCTGCGATAGAACCTATAGTCTTGGTTTATCGTATTACTGATTATTTCTTCCCCTATTGTCGTACTTCCATGTTCCTCATTTAACAGTTTCTCAAAATAATTCTTCCACCTTAATCTCATCATCCTTCACCAATACCTTAGAATGCTCACTCTTGATGCACTTTACTTGATTAAAATCTCTTGTTTTCCTCTCCCGTATCTTAGCAAGTTTGTATACCTTCTTCTCTCCCTCCTTATTATCTAGTCTAGTGTATAGGTCATCATAAACTTTCAACTTAGTCTCTCTCACTACTTTCTTGGCCTCCTTATTAGCCAATCTATAGCTCTTAAGGTTTTCCTCAGTTCTATCCTTCTGCCACTTTTTAAAGCACTCTTTTTTTGCCTTAACTACCGCTTGGACCTCTTCCCTCCACCACCAAGTTTCCCTAGAGCTGGGTCCCGTTCCTTTCGACTCTCCAAGCACTTCCCTTGAGATTCTCCTCATACAATTGGCTATCGAATTCCACATAGTGTTAGCATCACCTTCTAAGTCCCAAGTACCTTCCTTATCCATTCGATTCTTAAATATTTCTAGTTTATCCCCTTTTAAGTCCCACCATCTCGTCCTACGACGCCCACCATCCTTCCTAGCTTGGTATTGCCCTCTAAAACATAAATCTAGTACCAAAATCCTATGTTGAGAGACCAGACCCTCTCCAGGAATCACCTTACAATCAATGCATTTTAGGCAGTCCACTTTTCTCACTAAAAAATAATCTATTTGGCGCTTAACTAATCCACTCTTAAAGGTTATCAAATGTTCCTCCCTCTTCTTATACATAGTATTGGCCACCACCAGTCCAGAAGCCAACGCAAAATCTAAGATTCTCTCTCCAGCCTCATTTCTGTCACCAAAACCGTATCCACCATGCACCCTTTCATAACCTACTTTATCTATGCCCGCATGGCCATTAAAATCTCCACCTATAACCAGGTTCTCTCCTACGGGTATCTCCTGTAAGATCTCATCCATTTGCTCCCAAAAATCCCTCTTAGTCTGATCATCTAACCCTACTTGAGGGGCGTAAGCGCTAATAATGTTCACTATATTCCCTCCAATAACTAGTTTAACTAGCATAATCCTATCTCCTTTCCTAGTGACCGCCACCACACTTTCCACAAGACCCTTGGCAATTATGATTCCTACCCCATTCCTGCGTCTATCCTTACCACTATAATAAAGTTTAAAACCAGTATCCTCAATTTCCCTAGCTTTCTCTCCCGTCCACTTAGTTTCTTGTATGCAAGCTATACTAACTCTCCTCCTAATCATAACATCTACCAATTCCATCGTCCTACCAGTTAAGGTTCCTATGTTCCAAGTGGCTATCCTAAACCTACAGTCTTGGACTAGCTTCTTTACCCGCGCTCGTCCAGAAAAACGCGGAAACCTTTGCCTATTTTTCACCGCACCCACGCGTCGATGCGGCGCCCCTTGCTCACTTTTCGAAACACCCGGAGGCAGGCGCAACGCGTCACTTAAGGGGAACGACCTAGCATTTAAATGATTCAAAGTAGGATTCATTTTCATAAGGGATCCGAGCGGCTTTTTTACGTGTTGGCTGTCGGCTACCTAACACACAACCCTCCTCCTTAACCTGGGCTTGGGATCGACGGAGTTGTTAACAACCCCGGCGGAGTTGTACATTTTGCTGAAAAAATACTTAAAATACAAAAATATTTTTTTAGTACATTTTTGGTATTTTTATGTATTTATTAATTTTTTAAAATATTTTTTCGCAAATTTTTTACTTTTTAGATATATCTAACTAAGGTGTATCTAAAAAAGTAAAAAAAAATGTTTAAAATTTTAAAAATATTCACTAAAAATAAAAAAAATACGAAAATTAAAAAACTCAATTTTCAAATAACTAAATCCAAAAAACACAAACCAAATACACTGAATATTTTTTAAGCAATTATGTTGACATTTTGAAAAAAATTGTATTTTATAGAAAAAAATTTTAGTTAACCAAACAAATGTTTTACTTTTTTTTGATAAAAAAATTACATAATAAATATATAAAGTATAAAGTGAAAAAAAAAAGAAAAAAAGAAAAAAAGAAAAAAGAGTTGGCATGGATTGAACCTGCGCCTCTGCCAAGCATAACAATTACACTACCATTTGAGCTACAAAGAACTCAAGTCTTGCTTTGATCACATTTTAATATATATTAAAAGTTTTCTTAAGGAAATAGTTCTGCACAGTGAAAGCGTGGTTTGGAACCACGTTTCCTAACAAAATTTAATTATAAGCACAGTAAAAGCGTGGTTTGGAACCACATTTTTTGTAGAAATTTTTTTTTGCTTAAAAGTGTGCTTTCTAACTACGTTTTTTGGGGAAAAAAATTTATGTTAAAAGCGTGGTTTGTAATAGCGCTTTCACTATTCATTACATTTTCGGCTCCAAATAGTGAAAGCGTGATTTGTAATAGCGCTTTAGCTTAGTTTGGGAATTCCGTCCAAACTAGGCCTAGTTTGGGAATTAAGATAGTAAATTGGCTTAATATGGGAAAAGCCCCATGTATCCCAGACATGTGCCTAGTTGAACCAAACATTTGCTTTTTGTCTTTCCCAAATACTGCAAAACTTTGGCCAGTTACTACCTAAACTAGCACCCAAAAAATCGATGCATATTCACTTTGGAAACAAACTGGCAATGACCACCCCCAGCAAAAAACGCTACTGATGAACCCAGAACTCCAGTGATGCATACCACGGAGAAGCACTGAAATACTCCCACTGCCAGCAAACACAGTCAATCAATTAAATTTGCTTCATCCTTCACACAATAACTCCGGCGTTTGAAAAAAAGACGCAAAAGACCAGCGACCAATCGGAGAGGTGTTCTGAAACGGCCAACATAAAACAAACCCACAACATGCGCCTCTTTTTCTTTGAAACGGTCTTTTCTCTCCTTTTTCTCATACGAAACTCTATTTCTCTCTCTCCAAACTAGTAGCTTTTTTTCTCTCAAACAAAAGCCCTCTTTCTTCTTCTTCTATCTCTTCCTCTCAAACTGGTAGCTTCTCATCATCAAACTAGTAACTTTCTTCTCGTCATCAACAGCAAGTGCTTGTGTTGGATAACTTTTTACAACAAAAAGATGAAAAAGATTTGGAAAAAATATAATATATCAACACAAATTCAAACCCAAAAAATATTATACATAAACGTAAATTGCAAAAATTGTTTGTTTGTAATATATCAACATCAACATAAATTCATTTTCTTTTTTCTTTTTTTTTTCCTCAACTACTCCACCATTCTTGCTTTTCTCTCCAATTTAGATTTAGATCTAAATTTTTCCATATTCCAGATCTGGATGGCTAGGTCTTAACGGCAATGGCGAGAGGCGATGTCGATGGCGAGAGGTGATGAATATCAATGGACTCAGGAACGGATCCAGGATTATGACTTGGGGGGGGGGGGGGGCCAAAGTACGTTTAACCTCTAACCAATAAAATTTGAAATTCAATACCAATTTCTACTAGTATGAAAAAAATCAATAATGTTATGATAAAATATTGAACTATATATTCCTTGTCAACATAGTTGATTACCAAAAGATGATCATACAATTGAGAATATTTTTTTTCCCATATTCACTTACAAAAAGTAGTAACTATTTATACATGCATTTATTTACTAAAATTAGGCATCTTCAATTGAGCTCAATGCTCTTTCATAATATCAAAAGCATCGATGATAGAGTCTACATCAAACCCTCGAGCAATGTCTTTTTCAATGTACGTAATCAAGTAACTAGCCAGAAAACCATCTTCTATCCTATTGCGCAATTTAGACTTAACGAGTTTCATAGCTGAAAATGCACATTCCAATGCAGCAGTTGAAACAGGTAAAGTCAACACAAGACGGATCAATTTATCAATAAGAGGATAACTTGTCGACTTTTTTGTTTTAGCCAACATTTGACACAACTCAGAAATGGTTGACAGCTTCTGAAACTCGGGAAGTATGGAAATATCAAGCTTATAGTTTTCCAACTGATACTTCAAATGCAATTTTTCTTGCTCGGAGAAATCCATGGGATAAAATTTATTTGCAAGTTTGCAAATATCCTCAATGTTGAATGATCTATAACCATCCCTAGGATCCAAAGCTGAGCTAAGAACAAGCAATTCCATTACATCTTCCTTAAACCTATTGTTTAATTCTTGTAATTGGGAATCAACTGTAACCATAAAAATATCAACTCGAAAATGATGTTCCATGGTGAGCTGATCTCTTTCAGAATGAGACCGACCTCGGCCTCTTTTATAAGGACAACTTATATCAGGAATCTGTATACCATGATCATTAGAAAATAATTTAATTTTCTCCAACAATGGAACCCATCTATCTTCTCTAAATTTTTGAATAAGTATCTTCGTTGTAGACACCAAATGCATTGCATTTAATATATCTTGAGATTTACTTTGCAAAGCTTGGCAAAGATCGTCAGTAATCTCCATGATGTCCCTCATAAGATGTAAGATGAAGACAAACTCAAAAGATATAATGGAATCATAAACTCCATCTGCCTTAGCTCGTTGATTCGATTTGCTTCCATCATTAATTATGTTTCTTAGGACTGCACAAGTAGCACTAAACATGTTTATCAAACTACAAATGGAACCCAAATAAGAACCACATCGAGTATCTCCAGCCCGTTTCAATGTTCCAATCTGATTTTTTCCTTTACCAGTCTCGAATTCATCATCAATGGCAAGCTTTTCAGCAATATCTGTAGCCTGAGCAGCTCTTAATTAATCATGTCTTTTGCAAGATGAACCAACTATATTAATTGCTCGAGTCAAGTAAGAGAAAAATTGATTGATAGATATAACCTGTTTAGTTGCTCCTACTAAAGCCAATTGGAGCCGATGAGCAAAGCAATGAACATAATATGCGAATGGACACTCAGCACAAAATAGAGCCTACAACCCAGTCCATTCTCCAGACATGTTACTGGCACCATCATATCCTTGACCACGAATATTTTGCACACTAAGGTTATGGCGAAAAAGGACAATACAAATTTCTTCTTTCAAAGTTGCCGACGTGGTATCTAACACATGAACTATGTCAAAGAAATGCTTTTTTATAAAACCATATTTATCAACAAATCTCAAAACAATTGCTATTTGCTCTCTTTTCGATTCATCTTCAGATTCATCAACTAGAATGCAAAAATTCCCATCATCAATCTCCTCACGAATGAATCTTTGTATCTTATCAGAGAAAATACTAAGAATTTGCTTTTGAATCCCATGGAAATGATAGGAAGCATTTTGAGGAGCATTTTCCAAAACCATTACTGCCACATCCTCATTATAAGAAGCCAAGAGCTTTATCAACTCAATAACATCAGTTGTTAGATTCGTGGCGTTCATCACGACCTCTGAAAGAGCAGGCTTAGAATGTTAACCATTTAATCACATCTATCGAGGTCTTCAATCGCAAATGATTTCTAGCAATTTGTATGGAAGTTTGTTTTTCAATAATTGCCTCAATATGTTGCGCTTGATTTGTTAAATCACAACAACATTTGATAGCAACTCTATGCGATGAGTTAGGATCCTTGCCCATATGCGATAACAAAGGACAATTCTTCCCTTCATTGACTTTCTTCCAAGAAGAAAATCCCTCTACTGTAAAAGCACTAGATCCAGGGCGTCCAGTTGGCTTAGTAAAAAGAAAACATGGAAGGCAAAACGCACGATTTTTTGTTGGAGAGTATTCCAACCAATCCGGAAATAACTTGTACCAAGAATCTAAAAAATGACGCCCATTCTTATCAGTTTCAAAAGGTTGATTGTTCGGAGCCTTGGGTTGATATGGCCCGGATTTGATATAAGCACGTTTGATCTCATCACGTTTAGATACCGGGTAATCCCATATTTGTTGACGCAACCCTGGATCCCTCACCAAAGAAGATGTATCAACATCTTTAGATTCGACTCTTGGAAGTTTAGAAGGATGTTGTTCCAGAGGAGTTGAAGTTTCAACATTATTGGTGGAACTTTGAACGATATTTTCAGAACCTCTTTTCTTAAAGAAGAAATCAATTTTTTTGTTTGCCATGATTAACTTAACAATTGTACCTGAATCACAAACTAGCAAACAATTGGACCACCCATATTCAAACTTCAATCAACAGACATAAATATGAAAACAATCACCTCAAATAAGCCCATTAATTCTTAGACATAAAAATAATTGTATTTGAATAAAAAACTAACAAACAATTGGGGCACCCATGTTCAAATTTACAAAATACCCTACTAAAGTAAATAAAAGAAAACATATTGCATAAATCCCAATTAATCTCAGACATAAATTATTGAAACTTCAACCAACAAAGACAGAAATATGAGTATAATATAAGCTCAATCCATCGCTATCTCACAATTGAGCCAACTGTATGCAAATTTATTTAATACCCTTCACTCTAAGCATCCAAAATCAACAAATTAAAGCAAACCCATATATGATATAACTTTAATCCCAAAAAAGCCACAAAGATCAAAGATGAGAATATTAAAGTTGAGAGCAAATTTATTTGATTACCTTCTTGAGGACAAGGGCTAGGCGTCGTTGCACTCCGTAACCGTGTCGCTCGTCTCGTCTCTTTATGCTGCCTCTCAGTTGTTTTGTTTACTTTATTTTAATCTTAATGCTTCTTTAAAGCTTCTCTAGCAAGTCTTAGCTTATATATATATATATATATATATATGTAAAAGTTTCATATTTTACACTTTGACCCACTAAAGTGTCTAAAATTTTGCTTTCATCTTGACCTAATTTAAAAAATACATATACATGAAATTTAAAATAGATTATTATATATATTAAATAATTAAAAAAAACAAAAAATCCAAATAGTTTAAAAAATTGGGGAGGGGCTACTCTATATAATTTTGAAATTATCTAAAAAAATTTTAGGGGTGCGAACTCCTATAATTTTAAATTATTTTAAAATTTCTAGTATAATATATGATATTTTTCAAATTTTTGGGGGTGCGCCCCCCTCCTCCGCGCCCGCGCCCCCCCTAGATCCATCCTAGAATGGACTCAGAATCGTCTCTGGTGCTCTTTTGTTTTTCGAATGCAAAAGACATTTTTCATGCGAAGCACTATTCTTGACAGTGTTATTGCACTCTCGCAAAATGAAGGTTGTAAGAGATCTAGTTTCTGATACTTTTGTCCGTTTTCATGCTCAGACATTAAATTTATTGATTTTGACACATGGGTTAAATTTTAGAAGAAAATGGAGTTTTGTCCTAAAATGTAGGACGACTAGGGAAGGTCGCCTTTGGAGGAAGGGGGTTGGGGAGGGAAATTGGTGGTCGACATCGGCTATGGTCTGCGTTGGCGATAAGATAGAAAAGAGAGGAGTGAGAAGAGTATGAGAAAGGAGTGTGAGTGTGTTCTGTTTTGAGAGAGAAAGAGGAGCATAAGTTGGGGGTGAGTGGGATGTTTTTCAAACGAATTTGGAAAAAGTTTTGAAGAGAGAGACCAAAGAGTGTATAGGCGGGAAAAAAAGTAACATGATCCGTTAATTTTTTGTTTGGGAAGATTTAGACCATTAAAACCAAATGTATCTCTGATACATTTTAGACTTCATAAACTCTCTTGCCATATTATATAGATTAGTGTATGCCTGTATTTGAAGGTGCTGTGTAAATAATGCCATGATCAAAATGCAATTATAATTTACACGTACCATGTTGACTTTTTAATAAAAATATTGAAAAAATATAAAGAAATAGTATTCTTCTTAAAGAAGTTGTAATAATTTTGCTTGTACTACACGTTCTACAGAACTTAAATAAAATAATAACTCCCCCAGCCTTAATCAAATTAAGAAACAAACATATAAGATTTATAATGTTTACTAATATTGAAAATCAAAATAAAAGAGCAAGTTAAAAAAAAAAATTGTAAACACTAAATAAATTACACAAATTAAAACTATTGTAAACTTGTTAATGTCTTTAAAAAAAATTACTAAATACCAAATAAAACACACCAGCAAATGTTTTGCAATCTCAACAAATTAAATTAAAAAATGCATACCAGCTTATACTCTACAATTCCCAACAAATCAAATATAAAAAAATTAAATATCAAACAATACACATCAACCAGTGCTTTGCAATCTAAAAAAATTAAAACTAAAATGCACATTAGCTAGTATTACTGTTGACATTCAAATTACAACCATATAAGTAAAACAAACATTATATTGCATACACCAAAGGGCATCTCCAACGTTTACTCATTTATTTCATCAAATTTGAGTAAAAATTCCATTGATATCGCACAGTCCAATGAAGGTTTTTGATCTTTCATCAAATCATCGGTCAACCAGGCAGATGATCGGGCGGATGTCCGGCCAATCAACCGACCAATGTAAATTGCTCAGTGTAAATTGCAAAGAAGTGGATGTCCCGAGGGACAACTGGCTGGACAATTGACCGATCATCTAGTTATCTACAGTAATTTGATGAAAAGTTTCATTCATCTTCAATTTGATGAAAAGTTTTAGTCATACTCAATTTGATATCAAATTAATCATAGTGATTCTATTTTTGACCCGACTCGTGTTGTATCCCAGACTCGGCTTTAATGGTTTCATATTGTTGTTCACATCTTGCTTCCCTTGTATCTCCTTAAATTTGGGTATGGGATTGTTGTGGTTGCGTTTGGGAGAGGTTGGTTGCTTAGTTTCCAAACTCTTGTTGACCAGAATTTTGCTCCTCCGCTCGAACGACACTTTTTGCCCTCGAGAGGGCTTTGTAAACTCTCAGTACTTTTACAGGTCTACAAAACTATTGAGAGAGTGTATTCTAGGCTCGAGCGGTCCTTTCTGTGCTCGAGCGACCCTTTTTACGCTCGAGCGTTGGCCTATTGTGTGCAAAATTATTGGGGGTGTGCATTCTGCGCTCGAGCGTCATTTATTGTGCTCGAGCAGAACAACTTATTGTGTCTGACCCTCGAGCTTCACTTCTTGCGCTTGAGTGGACTGTGCGTATATCAATTCACAGTAGCCTCCTTCTACATCACTTTTTCATCTCTTTTTCTCTCAAAACCCTAGATCCAGAGCCCCTCTCTCTAAAACTCACATTCTCCCTACATTTTCACCTAGATTCGTCAGTTTCTCTAACTTAGTGTCTTTGGGAAAAAGGTAGAGCATCTCAAGAGGTCCATTTTGATTCGAACAAAGGTCGGTTTCGGCATCTTTGAAGTTTTCTCCTTACTTTGCTCGTCTTCTAACTTTGAGGTGGGGACTTTCTACACTCTCTTATGATTTTTAACTTAGTTATTCATTGATTGTGTAAATTAATGTTGGGATTGGAGGATTTTAGACAAACCTAGGGTTTTGGTTTAAAATCAAAAGAGGGGTTTTCAAATGAAGGTAATGAAAATGGTTGTGGGTGTAGATATGAGGATGTGTTGTGTTAAATTTATTGATTTTGACACATGGGTTAAATTTTAGAAGAAAATGGAGTTTTGTCCTAAAATGTCTCAAATGGTTATTTTGTATAAATAAATGAGATTGGTATTGGAAATATGAAATTGGATGGATGCCTATATAAATGGTGGAATTGTATATGTATTACCTCTCATTTATGGAAATTTGGATAATTTATCTGTTTTAGAGATTGTATATCTGTTTAGAAATATCTGTTTTGGGCTATCGGTGAAGGATAGCCATGATTATTATAGAAATTGCATGAGGATTAGGTGAATTGAAACTAATCTTTTATCGGTTGTCATTGAACATGACTGTGTTTTAATACATTGTATGTGTATGATATTTGGGAGGAGAAAGAGGATGTATTCCATGTTTAGGAGAAGAAAGGGGATGGACTCCATTGAATTAAGTTGGCTTGTGTGTCCAGGGTGTAAGTCCCGAAAACATTGTGTATATATGGGTGCCGATTCCCGCGGATGAAATTTCCATAAAATGGCAAATGGAAGTGTTTGTGTGATATGACCATATTGATTTGAGAACCTTTGAGTTGTATCCTTAGTTTGGTTGTTTGTAATAAATGAAAACGGTTCATGAATTGAGATAAAAAGGGGATTAAGATAACATGAATTGTGATATAAAACTTGGCATGTCATGATTTACAAAGGAGTTGTAAATGATTTTGTCACAGACATTGTATACGCATATCATATTTATATCTTTGTTAAGATTCATATATTGTGTTGAATTGTTTCTACTGGGCTTTGGCTCACCCTACTTGGGAAAAATCATTTTCAGGTGTTGCAGATATGCCTCCTCCAAGACAGTAGTTTGGGGAGATTCGGAGCAAAAGCTTTATTTTGATTGTATTTATTTTGTATAGCCAAGGGCTTAATTGTATTGAGCTAGACTCATTTTGTTGCAACCAAGCTGTGACTTGGAAAGATGTAAGCCTTTAGAGCATATGAATATTTGTTCAATCTTCATTGCGTTTTGTTGTTTGTAACACATGTTGTAGATTCAGGATGAACGATTTATGAATGTATATCGCATGTGTCACATTTTGTATATTAACTCTGATTAATGAAAGCTTCTTATCTTATTTATATCACATTGTCCTAGCGTTGGGAGTTGGTTTATTGTAATTATTTTGGGGGCGTTACATTAATAACAACGTTAGAGTAAAATTAATTAATTTTTTTTTTATCAAATTTAAATTTGATGAAAGAAAAAGGTGAAACGTTGGCGATGGTCTAAGTGGATTGAGATTTAACTAAACAATCCGTGGGCCGAAAACACCATCAACCATGCACAAACCACTATGGTTGCATGTGTCATCTCCACAAACATGCTATATAGATTTTATATAATATATGATCAATGTAGCACGTCACCAAAACAACCTCACAATTATTATAGTGAGACCCAAGAACACTATTTCAAACACCAAACCAAATAGCACCTAACGGTAATTGTGGGAGCCAAATAATGGTACACGTAGGAAAACCAAATGAATCTGAAGAAAATCAAGATATATACTATTCGACTCCATCCTGGGGGATGCTGAAGCAAAATAGTTAAATCGGCCATAGAATCAAATGTACAAGAAGCCGAGTGCGAATAGACACACGACAAAATGGTCGTGTGAGCAGTTATGTGCTGGATTAAAAGTGGGCCCGACCCCCGAGACTAGGGACGAGTATAAAAGAGAGGAGCATCAACTAAAGAGAGATATGTGAGACTAAAGAAACTTAAGACACAAGCAAGTGAGAAAAGATGTATACTAACTTGTTCGTCGGAGTGCTAATTCCAGCACCCCCGACTGGAGTGTTAATCCTTTTTTCAGGTGGCACAGGTGGCAATAAGAGGATCAGGAACGTCCTTCAGGATCCAAGAGTATTTTCAAACCACTTCTCCATAATTGGCGCTGTCTGTGGGAATACTCAGGTACATCCATGGCTGGCGTCATGGAAGATCTTCCAATAGTCGCTGACGAAACTACGCCAAGAGACGACTTCACTCCAAGAAAAATGCTTGGACCGGAGAATATCGCCGCACGACGGGCCTTGAACTTCGATTCAGTAGCTCAGACCTCACCCTCAACTTTAATGCATGAGACAATGTAGACGATTATGGATCAAGCAAAGCAAAATAAACAACGGCTGGAGAACATGATGGCTGAGAATGAGCGCCTGCACCAGGATTTGGCCCTAGAGGTGGTGAAATCCTAACAAGCTGCATGCCAAGACCGGGGTCGGCAACGTCGACTTCGGAAACACAATAATGACAGTGATTCTGACTCACCATCCCTAGAACCCAAAAAGAAAAGACAAGTTGATGTATCCAGCTCATCTGAAGGAAGTCCGTATGTACGGCATAAATAAGGGAGGAGTGATGACTCAGATGAGGAAGATAAGCATGACCCCTTTGTGCGAAAAATTGCAAGGGTTGTACTACCCAAAAAGTTCAAAGCACCGTCGTTCACCCTCTATGACGGAAAATTAGACTCTACCGATCACATTCGCTATTATAAGCAAGCAATAACACTTCATGCTGACGACGAAACCCTCATGTGTCGAATATTTCCAAGCAGCCTGGGACCGTTAGCCGTCAGGTGGTATTATTAACTAGAGTTGGCATCAATTAAGAGCTTCCATCAGCTCCAGAAGTCCTTCAGGGCTAGATTTATTACTAATGAGATCTAGCCAAAGCAAGTCAATTTCCTCTGGGTGATGTAAATTAAAACAGGCGAAACCCTTCATGAATATTCGGCGCGCTATTGGGAATGCTTCAATCTGGTAGACGATGCTTGCAATGACTCCATAGCCATCACCACCTTTAAGATAGGATTGCATCCTGATAGTACCCTCCGCAGTTCATTAACCAGACGACCCCTCAAAATAGTCTATGCGTTAATGAAGAAGGTTGAAGAATATTGCAAAGTGGAAGACGATGCCCTGCGGGTCAAAGCTGGACATAAAACCGTTGAGACGGCTACGTCGGGAATCGTTCGGTCGATTAGCGCCGTGCCATCAAGAAGCCCTGAGCTGCGGAATCGAGCTAAACGAGACAAAAGATGTGACTCGCGCCGATCAAACGATCAATGTTCACATCGAGCTAATCAACAGTATCAAGTGGCTAGTAGGCGCACAAGGCGCTCAGGCAAGAAATACACAGAGTTAACAGAGTTGATCAGTAAGATTCTGTCGAAAGTTTAACACCTTCTGTTCTTCAAGTGGCCGCCCAAAATGATGGGACCTCCCAATATAAAAAGACGGGATAAACGGTGTGAGTATCATAAAGACCGCGGTCACGATACCGATAGTTGTTATGCACTAAAAGATCACTTGGAGGAGTTGGTGCAAGACGGCCGTCTTACGCAACATGTTCGAAAGAACAATCCATCAAATATAGTAGCTCTACGGCCGGACTCACCCCCTCTCGGTGTAATTCATATGATATACAGCTTGTCGACGACATCCGAGGTGTATACAATTCAGTTACAGTCTAGCCCTCATAGCCCAATCACGCTAGCAAAACGGCCCCATGAAACTAGAAGGATTAGTTTCGATGATAGTGACTTAGTTGGAGTAACTCACCCCCACACTGATCCCCTCGTTATCGCGCTACGCGTAAACAAATTCACCATTGAGCGTGTTCTCATTGACCAGGGCAGCACTTCGGAAATAATGTATTACAAAACTTTTGTCAAACTTGGCTTCACTGACTCGAATCTGTCTCCGGCTGATTACCCGTTATTTGGCTTCAATGCTAACCCGGTGTATCCTTTGGGAAAAATCACACTACCAGTTCGGGCGGGCACCGGATCAGTAGATGTAGAATTTCTGGTTGTTAAGCTTCCTTTGCCGTATAATCTCATCATGGGAAGAACTTGGTTACATACAATACAATGCAAGTCGACGGTCAACCGCGGAGCATACCTCGGCCGTTGTTGAAGAAGTTGATCGGTTACTTGATGCTGGGGCAATTCATGAAGTAACCTATCCCACATGGTTGTCTAATACTGTGGTTGTAAAGAAAAAGAATGGCTCTTGGCATGTTTGTGTGGATTTCACGAACTTAAAGAAAGCTTGTCCCGAGGACTGTTTTTCCTTGCTCAGAATAGACCAACTCGTAGATGCAACTACACATCATCAACGCATGAGCTTCTTAGATGCCTATAGGGGCTACCATCAAATCGCCATGCATCCGGAGAACCAAGAAAAAACCGCATTTCTCACCTCAAAAAGAACCTATTGCTACAAGGTCATGCCTTTCAGGTTGAAGAATGCAAGGGCAACTTACCAGAAACTAGTGACTGCTATGTTCAGGGAACAACTCGGCCGTACCATGGAAGTACACATCGACGATATGGTGGTCAAATCCAAGGAAAAGCATACCCATCTAGCTGATTTGGCAGAGACATTTGGCATCCTTCGAAAGTGTGCATTCGACATCGAATCTGGCAAATTCCTTGGTTACATCATTAACCACCGCGGAATCGAAGCCAACTCGAGGCAAATAACGGAAATTCTAGAGCTTGATTCCCCTCGGTCAGTCAAAGAGGTTCAGAAGCTGATGGGAATGGCTACTGCGCTCAACAGGTTTATTAGTCGTTCCACTAATCGCTGTTGACAATTCTTTCACACAATTCGGCAAGGCAGAGCATTTGAATAGACCCTCAAGTGCCAGGGCGCTTTGGACGGCTCGAAGTCCTATCTCCGATCAATACCACTCTTTGCAACACCTGCGGCAGGCAATTCGCTCATTTTGTATCTGGTGGTATCTGACCGGGCAGTTAGCGCCATATTGTTAAGGGAAGAACTTGGGAAGCAGCGACCAGTTTACTATGTGAGCAAAGCAATGGCTGACGCTGAAACACGTTACCTTCCATTGGAAGAGCTTATCCTTGCTCTCGTCATAGCTGCAAAAAAACTGATGCATTACTTTCAGGGGCATACCATTGGGGTACTAACGGACTATCCCCTCCGGTCAGCGCTCCACAGCGCGGAAGCATCAGGGTGCGTTTCGAAATGGGCTCTCGAACTTGGCCAGTATGATATCCAATTTCTACCCAGAACTTTCATCAAGGGGCACGTGCTCGCCGACTTTGTAGTCAAATTCACAAGATCCCTTGCCGGCTTTAAGTCTGATCAAGTGTAACCTAAGCCCAACTGGAGAATGTATGTTGGAGACGTTTGGCAGATGTATTATGATAGGTCATCCAACCAACGTGGCAGTGGGGCTGGCATAGTAATCATGACTCCCGAAGGGGCGATAATAGAATAGGCTATCAAACTGGGCTTCGATGCATCAAACAATGAGGCCGAATACGAAGCATTGTTAACCAGCCTACGGAATGCACTTCACCTCGGTGTGCGGCGTCTGCTTGTTTTCTGTGACTCAAAGCTAGTAATCAACTAGTTGAAAGGAGAATATGCAGCCAAAAATGACCGCATGGCAGCTTATATAAAAACGGCGAATTCTTTGCTCGTGAAATTTGATCACCATGAACTGAATCAAATAACCCGAGATCAGAACATGCATGCGGATACCCTGGCTTGCCTACCCTCTGCTATCAACTCAAAAATTAAGCGGACAATCAAAGTAGGGTTCATCCCTAAGCCGAGCATTGCCTCTTCAGAATCAGTTCAGATCAACGTTATTGAACCAGGTCCAAGTTAGATAGACCCTATCGCTACATTCCTATCCTTAGAGTAGCTTTCGACGGATAAGAAAGAGACACACAAGTTGCGAAACAAAGCCCTCTAATACTACTTTGATCTGTAAGGGAAGCTCTACAAAAAATCTCACTCTAGGCCGTACTTAAAATGTGTTCATCTGGATAAAGTTGAGGAACTCTTGTCCAAAATTGTAGACATCCATTTTTGACCGACCTTAAGACTCAGATGTCATCGTTTGTGCACTCGATGATTGTGCATGTTTGTGCTCATTTTGAGTGCCCGAAGTTCTCAGCGGAATGCCTTGTCTTTGAGCCTCTAAACCCTCTTTGTTTTGTTCTTGTTTTTGGACTAAACCTTGGTGCCTCTTGCCTGGAGGGGGCAAGGGCCTTGTCGGCCACTTTTGGCTATTGTCGGCCACTTTTCCCCCTTGTTGGCCACTTGAAGCGGTCGGTCGGCTAGGGGAGGTGACCGGCTGGCCACCTGAAGTGGTCGACGGCCATTTTTCTCCTTTTTCAGATATTTTCTTTGCCAGCTGTGCCAGCTGTTGATCACTGAATGCCTCTTCCATGCACGTGTATGGAGGGATGAAAACAAGCTTTTGGCTTGCATTTCTATATAAGGGGAGGTCTCTCCCCCATTTGAGGGGTTACAAAATTTTGTGAGCAAAATTTCCTCTCTCTCTGTCTCTAGAATCCTCTCTCTTTCTATTTTGTCCATGAAAGTGAGAATTCTCTACACATTTGCACTAAGACCCTTGACCAAACACCTTCATCTTGGAGCTGAGGTTCTTGGAGGCCTAGTTTGAGTTCTGAAGGCTGGTTTTAGCTTAGAATTGTTGTTGTTTGTTGCTGTGCTTCAAAGGTCTAAGGCTCACCCCTTCTAAGCTTTGTTTTAGTTACTTGTTTGGCCACCTTTGCATGCTATTTTGAGGCTGGTTTTAACCTCTGAAATCTCTATTTTTATGGTTTAAAATGGTGGTTTAAGGTTTGTTTTGGAGTTAGGGGTGGTCCACCATTTTTTGTAGCTTGTTTGCTAAAGTGTTGTGCCATTTTTCAAAGCTTTTGAAACAACTTTTTTTGGCCTTTTAACCACTGAATTCCAGGGGAATTTCAATGGCAAAAACTTGGTTTTGAGGTTCAAAATATGAGGGGGTGGCCTCCTCTCCTTGTGTCTTGTTTGCAAGTGTAGATAGCCTAACATGTGAGCATGTTTTTCTACCTCTTTATGACTTGATCTCAGCATGTTTTAGAATCTAATTTGGTATTATTTAACTCTTTTTTGGGCTGCTTTGATCATATAAGCTTTGTTTTGTATAGCTATTGTGCAAATGCTTTCACTAGGTTTGTGTTTTAAGGCCTCTAGCATGCTTTGCATGAGTTGGTTGCATGTTGTAGCATCATTTAACATGTGATTTCAGTGCATATATCTCTATCGCACTCTCACTTATTTCACTCTTGCATTGATTTTGAGAGTTGTGTTTTGAGCCTTGTTTGCGAGCCAACACATGAGCATGTTTTTCTTGCCTTTTATACTGCAATTTCAGCATGCTTTAGCCATTATTTTGGCATGTTTTAGCTCTGTTTTGAGCTGGTTTGGTCAGTTAAGCTTGATATTGCATGCCTCTAGTGTAGTGCTCTTCACTAGTTTAATGCTTTTGGCTTTTGAACATGTTGTGCATGTGTTGCTTGAATGATTTAATGCCATTTTTCATGCCATTTCAGTACTAAAAAATCTGCAACCTCCCTCTATTCTTCACTTTTTAATTTTCTTTGAAAGTGGTCTTGAGCCCCTTGTTGGCTTGAGTGTGAACTTGAGGCTTTCATACCTAATGGTTTTAACTCTCTCTTGAGGGTTCCTCCTAACCAACAGCATGAGGCATCTTTCATGCTCAAGACACTTGTGGTTTAGGCCATCTTTCCAATTAGAGGACTTTCACATTGAACTTAGTTGGTTAAGGGATTAATCGGTAATGTAAAATGTGTAAACAAAATGAGCAAAGTAAAACATGAACAAGATAAGCATTTGTGTTGCATTACATGTGTTTGGATCGGACGTTAATCCAAACACAAGAAATGTGGGACGTTTCATACTTAAAGTGATGAAACGTGTCACATTTCTTGGTCGTCGTCACCCTTGATCATGCATGATAGGGTGGTGGCCCTTTGAGTCTTATTTGTGCATTTATTAAGCTTGTACAAGCTGGGTTCTTTGGCCATCATGCATTGAAAATGCTTGATTGGTGGCTTGAGAGCCAAGTGCCACACTCCTTTGAGCTTGAGAAATGATGAGGAGGTGGCAGTACACACATTCCTTGAAAAATGCATTGCTTTGCCTCTGTTGTTCTCTGTTGCATCAAAAACAGAAGTCTGGAAAAAGCAGTGGCCGACCAGCAACTTGAAGTAGCCGACCGGCCACCTAGACTAGCCGACCAGCCAGTTAAAGTGGCCGGCAGCCACCTTTTGTGGCCGACCGGCCACCAGTCCATTCTTGTGCAAAAGTGTTCCTGTTTTGGAGTAGAAGCAGTCTGGAAATTGGTACAGTGTTCAGAGATCAAGGCGAGTGAAAATAGAGGCAACTGGTGGCAAAGTGATGGATTTTTGGAAGGAGGCAACTGAGCATGCATGTCTCCCTCGGCCCGCGAGGCCACTTTATTGCTTTATTAGCTAGTTGTAGCTAATTAATACAAGTGTTGTAATTAATTAGTTTAATCTGTTTTGTAATATTTTAGCTAGCTTAGAATAGTTAGTTAATTTATTTGAATTGTGTTGTAATAATTAATTAGCTAGAATAGTTGATTAATTCATTTTGTAATAATTAGCTTAGCTTAGTATAGCTTAGCTTATTCATTCGAGCCCTCCTTTGAGAGGGCGCAATGTTGTAATAAGTGTGCGTGCGTGTGTGCATGTCTTCCAACCCCACGTCTTTCGCCCTTTTATTTATTCGCTTTCGATGGTTAGATTAGGGCACGTTTTGATTAGCATACCTTATGCTTGCATGTTTTGCATTCATTCATTTGTCTTGCATGCATCGAGGCTCGGCGAATCATTCAAATTGCATTGTATTTCAATACTTACTTGAATACGTGTTTAAAAGCATGCTATCAAATTGTTGCATTCATATGCCATCTTAGATAGCCGAGCCTATTAGTTGCATTATTGCATGTGTTGCATTAGGCATCTTGTATAGTTAGGATCATGCATGATTTCTAACTAGCTTTTGTTTTGGCTTGGAGCATACTGTAAGTTTTACGCTTTAGCATGTTGCATGAGTGTGAGTGTTTCCATGACAGCATGCTTGCCATGAGGCTATTTGCTTAAATGCTAAACTGCATGAATGCCTATGGATGGAGGCTTTGTTGCTTGAATTGGAACAATTCGATAAATGTGAGTTTTTTTAAGCCCACTTTGCGAAGTGGCAAATCATGTTTTAAGCCCACTTGAGGGTGGCACTTTCATATCATTTTCGAAAACAAACATGAGTTAAATTTGTTCCAAATCTTGCGATTTAGTCTATACTTGCTTGTGTGCGTCACATAGTAAAGTTAGCTAATAATCGGAATAAGAACACATGTGTTTATAAAACAACATATCATGCTTAGTAGAGGCCGACCCTTTGATCAGGCGAGCGGGGGTGCTCATTTTAGGACCTTCCCCTCTCATACCCAAGTTCCCGAGCCGAGGCAACTTTGGTGATGACGGACACGTGGCCTTTGGCACGAGTCAGGGTTTCCTAAATTTTTCAAAAATAAAATATTTAGGTGGCGACTCTATAATCTGGCAAAGTAGTCCAGTTTTGGCAATATTTGATTTAAAATTTGATTTTCCAAAATGTCTTGTTGAATTGGACTCTTTGGTGTTTATCAGCCTCACATTGCACTTTGTGAGATTAGATTTAGAATCGTGAAAGGAGTCCGAATTGTAGGACCAATTCGAGCTCTCCGAAAGGGGGGACGCAAAGAAAGTCGAGTCTACAAAAATACATGACGGCAGTTGTGGTGCCCATTCGGGCAGACGTTCTCTGTCCCATCGAGCCGTCACACAGGGGTACTATTGGTCGACCATGTGAACCGATGCTGAGTGTTATGTTAAGAAATATGAACAATGCCAGAAGTTTTCCCACTTAATTCATCTGCCTGAAGAGGAGTTAAACTCTATCACTAGTCCTTGGCCGTTCGCTGAATGGGGGTTTGATATTGTCGGACCATTGCCACGGGCTCTAAGGAACAGGTGCTTCTTAATTGTCACGACGGATTGTTTCACAAAATGGGTTGAAGCGGAGGCACTAACACACATTCGAGATGTCGACGTTAAGCGTTTTGTATGGAAAAATATCATAACAAAATTTGGCATACCAAGAGTGCTTGTCTCAGACAACGGTATCAAGTTTGATTGTGGCGTGTATCGAGAATTGTGCAACACATATGGTATTCGGCCTTTTTAGTAGTTTAAATCATTGTTATTATGTAAATTTTGTTGTACTTTTCTAGCTAGTGATTGATTCCCTCTGCTGTTGTATGTTGTTTATTCCAAAACAGTCACGTGAGATACAAAATGCAACTTGATTGAGTTTAAATTTTAGCCATTTTAATTATCATTTTCTTTTATAAACAAACTCTCAAAGCAACTCCAATAGTGTGCTATATAGTATACTATTGTCAAACTCAGCACGCTAGACACAAAAATCACACTATACGATTGTATCACATTCGTATGATGTAAATTAAATTGTATGGTAACCATGCTAAAAAAAATAGCCTTGACATGGTTTTTTTGTTTTTCCCTCTTAAAAAAAAAAAAAAAAAAAAAAAAAAAAAAAAAAAAGAAATCTTCAAAAAAACAAAAAATAAAAAATAAAAAGAAGAAAGTTTTGGAAAATGAAAGGAAAAAAAATCATTTTATCTGTTGTGCATCCATCATATCATATCATTGCATATTGTATGTCTCACATTGCTCCTTTGTGTTTTTGCATTCACATCACATTTGCATTGTCTATTACATTTGTCATGCATGGTTACAATCCATTCACATCACTTCAAACTTTTTGGTTATAACTTTTCTCACTTTACCTAGTTGAAACCATCTATTTCGTATTGAGGTATGATCTAGGTCTTGCATATTGGTTAAGACCCCTTTCTCTTTTACCCAGTTAAAAACCATCGCCCTATTTCGTATTAAGGTACGGTCTAGGTCTAGCATATTGGTTAAGACCCTTTTCTCTTTTATCCGATTGAAACCATCGCTTTATTTCGTATTGAGACACGGTCTAGGTCTTGTATAAGATGCCTTTTCTCTTTACTTGGTTGAAATCAATCCCCTATTTTGTGTTGAGGTACGGTGTAGGTCTCGTTGTTTGATTAAAACCTTCTTTTCTCCTTTTATATGAGTGTGTTTGGATTATACCCCTTTGTTTTGCATCATTTGCATGAGGCTTGCCTCACTATATATTGCATCTTGCATTACATAAATCATGCACTTTCAAAAAAAAAAAAAAAAGAATTCAACTTTCAATTGCATTAGCATATCATTTGCATGGTTACAACTACCACTATTGCATTACTTGGATATAATCTCTTCACATTAACATTTGATTACAACATTTTCCATCAGTTAATGTTGGCCCCGCTCCGGGATGACGACATTATCCCTTTCTCGGGTTGTCGGTTCAAACCATCTTTGGTTAATACCTCCCACGTTTTGGGTTGTCGGTTCAAACTATTTATCGATTACATTTTCTTTTCTTATGTGAGTGTGTTTGGACTGTATCCATTATTATGTTTCATATCATTTGCACGAGGCTTGCCTTGCATATTACCTATTGCATTGCATTGTGAATCATGAATTTTCACCCAAAAAAATGGCTTCATGAAGCATATAAATCCAATTTTCAATTGCATTTTGAGCATGTCATTTGCATTCTGTCCCTAAACTATGCTGGTTTGATTCCTTGCAAAAGGATACATAGGTAACCCTTGGGTTCAACCAACCGTATTTGCATCTTATTTGTTTGCCCAAGTCTTGCGGCCTTGTAAAAAGGGTCGCCTTCGAGCTTTGACATTCACTCATGTCAAGAAATGACTTTGAGTTCTGTCAAAGAGGGGCAACTGTAGACATTCCATTTTGATTGACCATAGGACTTGAGTGCTTTCTTTTGATTACTCGATGATGAAAACAAGAATGCGTTTCTCGCAGAATTCTTAGTAAGAAATATGGAATTTGTGCTTCATTTCCAACCCTAAGCTTGTTTTGGCCAAGTGCTTAAGTTCTGTTAAAAAAAAACTCTCGTTCGAAACCTTCTTTTTGCGCTTTGTTCCAAATATTTCTATAGTGTTCCGAGGCTCATTTTTAAACTTCAAAATGAAACATTTTCTTAAGAAATTGAGCAAAGAACATTGTGGAAATAGGAGAAAAAGAAGATAATTATGTCGAAAAATCTTATTTTGTGCAAAATAGTCAGCCACAACTAACTTTTTTGGCCGACTAACCAAGGTTTTTTTGGTCATCTGGCTAATTTGCCCAGAAGCAAGACAGTTTTGGCAGAATTCTTGTTGAATGCATGTAGGTCATGCCAATTCAAATATTATTGATACATTTAGTGCACGAGGTACACACCCACCCCCCTCAATTATCCTCCTTTGGCCTCCATTGTACAAAGAGCATTTGTCCTCTTTCATAAGGTGGCATCCATTTCAACCACCCTTCTCACCCACCATCCTTGTCTCTCACTTTCTCTTTGACTTAACAGCCTTCCCTGACTGCTTATAAAGATAGAGACGATCAGAATGTGAGGAGAAAAAGAAAGGAGGAATGAATTAAAAAGAGGAATGAATTAAAAAGAGATATATAGAGAGAGAATGAGAGAAGTCTTCAACATTTGAGCTATAAGCTTCCATACACTGATATATCAAGTTCCATACATCAAAACTAGCCCAGAAATTCTTTGAGAGCCATATTCTTGAGCCTTAATCCAAAATAGAGTGAGTGTTGTTGAAATTGAGAAAAACAGAGAGTTGTATAACTCTCCCACACACATTATTAAACAACCCAAATACATCATTCCATTAAGAATTTCAAATTTTTGAACTAAGAATTGAGAACACACTTCCTAAACTTGAGGGTGATCAAAAAGAAGTTTAGAAATCAAATCCTTCCTTAGAAGGAAAATTTTGCACACTTTTCATTTTCTTTTACTCTCTTGCGTTTTCTTTCTTATATTGTTTTTCTTGCTTCAATTTCATGTTATAAAACTGTTGTAGCTAATTGGAAGTGGTTAGTTGAGCTACTTGCATATTTTCCATTTGTTTTTCTAGTGTTTGAAGCAAAAGAGAGTTTTTGGCTTGGCCTGATTGGCCGGTCGTCTAATTTATTGGCTAGCCGGCTAATTAATTGGCCGGCCTGCTAACTTCTTGGTCAGCCAGCTCATCTTTTGGCCGACCAGCCACTTTTTCCTAGACAAAACCCAGTAGTCTCCCGGTGTTGAGTAAAACAGTCTCCAATGGTCTCCGAGACCTCTTGAAGCTTTCTGTTTTTCTTTTAATTAGAGAGTGTTTGTGAGGATTATTTTGTTGTAATATTTTTCCTCTTTTCCTATTCAGATTTGTAATATTCAAAGCGTTGTAATAATTTTCCGCCCCCCTTCTTTCTATCCCGTTCTTTTATTTGCTTTCCATATCTGTATATATATACAGTATGTTTTAATTGCCATCATATCCATGCTTCATGCCTTAAGATCCGGCTAAATTTGCATTTATGGGCTTAATTAATTATTATGTGATTTTGTGCTCTACCTCATGTTCTTGAGATGATTCACATGTCATATAATAGAAGTCGGATCGTTAGTTACATTTCATGAGTGAATTGCATTAGGATCTTGTATAGGATCATGCATATTTTTTCTAACTTTGTTTTGTACTTATTTGCGGGACGTCAGTAAATATGTAAGTTTTTGTACTTTAACATCCCACCTATATGTGATTTTCTTACTATGTTTAGCATCCTACCACATGGCTATGTGCTTATTTGATATAACTCCATGCATGCCAGTAGGTGAAAGTTGTGTTGTTTAGTTTGGAATAAAATTGATTTTCTTGATTGCACTATTCAAAACATTTTCGAACTATATGAAATCAACTTGTTCCAAAACAAATGACACAGTTTATATTTGTTTACTTCATATAGTAATTTTAGCATTTATTAAATAATTGAAATATGAACATCTAAAATTAATAAAATTTATATCATGGTTTAGTAGAGGCTGATCTCTTGATCGGGTGAACAGGGGTGCTTAATTAATGACCTTTCCCTTTCATATCTAAGGTTCCGAGCCAAGCATCATTCGTTACGATGAACAATGGCCCTGGCACGAGTCACGGATTTTCTAATTTTCCCAAAACATTAGGTGGCAACTCTAAATCTGGTGATGTAGTCCATTTCTGGTAAAGAATTTGTAATAAAATGAATTTTCTATAAAAGTTGTCAAATCTGGACTCTCGTTTACGTTTCACATTGCACTCATGAAACTAGATTGAAGAAATTGAGGGTCCGAACTGTTTAATGCGCTTGGGTACCCTCGGGTGATGTTACAGCAAAATTGAAAGAAGCAATAGTCAAAAGAACTATGGTAGATGGAGAATCAAGCTAAGCCATCAAACGCCTGAGAGTGTGTAAATTCAAACAAAAAAAGAGTATTGGGTTCACAAGAAGTACTAGTTGCAATCTTAGACACATGTGCTTGTAGACGAGCTGTACTACCACAACCACGACCCCGAGCAGGGTGACCATTCAATTTTTAACAATGCCCACGATCATGTCGGCCTTTCCCACAAAAATCACACTTCAAATGATCCCGATCACCTATGATACCCTTACTACCAAACTGAACTGAACTAGGCTTAGAATCATGAGTGATAGGAACCACAACCAAAGTAGATTGATCTTGAATAGAGGGATGGACCATAGCACTACGCCGACTATTCTCTTGCTGAACAAAAGCATAAGCCTCGCGTAAGATGAGAAAAGGAAAGCAACCCAATACTTGAACGTGAATCTGATCATACTCCAAATTAAGGCCAGCAAGGAAGTCATACACAAGCTCATTTTTCACGGTTTGCTGAAATAAAGTTGCATCCTTGGAACAAATAGCCTAGAAACTCTGATAATAATCCAATTCCTGCCACAAGCTACTTAATTCAGCATAGTACACCGTGAGTGAGCGATCCTTCTGATCCAAGCCTCGAAGTTTCTTCCTCAACTCATATGCTTGTGTGTTATTACCTCGCTGAGAATACATTTGGAAAGCAGTGGTCCAAATCTTATAAGTAGTGTCCACTAGAAGAAAAGACCTACTGATTGTAGGCTGCATAGAGTTAATGAGCCAAGTCATAACCAAAGTATTCTCAGACACCCATTGAGTATGCAAAGGATCATCATAGGCAGGCTAAGGAAGATCACTGATAATATAACCAGTCAACCGGCGAGCAACAATAGCAAGACTACAAGAGCGGGACCAAATCAAGTAATTGGTGCCATTAAGTTTCACATGATTGATTTGAAAAAATGGACTATTGTTAAAAGTCATAACACGATGCTGCCCATAGTCCGCATTGATTGAAGGATCCTTATTCTCACTCTCAACCATTGAAAATTAAAACCACACAACAGAGACAACCCAAACAAATAGAATCAAGTATATAAAAAAAAAACACAGGACCAGTATATTACCTGTAGGGCCCAAAAAACAAAGCTAGACCCAAGCAAACACTGTTGGGATAACACCTACATGAGCGGAATCAGTCATTCAAGGAGAGAAGTCCCACAAAAATTGCAAAACATGGACAACAAAGGTCAATAATGTACCAGTTAGCTCCCAAGGACTAGGGAGGAAGAGAAAAAATCAACCAAAAATCTCACCATCAATGATTTCTAGAAAAACCACCCATTTTCCAAAAAACAAGAAAAAATAGAAAACCAATCAAATAATGAATAAAAAATTAAAATAAAATCATAGAGCTTATTTTCGGGCCTAGTCGGACATGCTGATTTTTTTTTTTTTAAACAAAATCTAAAGAGAAAAAAAAAATGACAAGAACCAGAAATCTTCAAGAACAAAGATATGGCTCTGATACCATATCAGAAACATAGATGAAAAAGAAGAAGAGAGAAAGAATATTTTAGTGATATGTAGAATTGTTTCTATTTATAAGCTAAAGTATATCAAGGCTTATGTCATGGATAACATCATAAAATATGGTTGATGCCATGGATGACATCAGGATAGAGATGATGTCATGGATGACATCATAGAATAGGGCTAATGTCATGGATGACATTAAAATAGGGTTGATGTCATGGTGTGTCATGGATGACATAGACGCTACCACTTAACAAAAACAAACTGGCAACGACCACCCCTGACAAAAATTTGACCACTTACAACTCTTTGTCTGAGCAAAAAACGTTGCCAATGAACCCAAAACTCCGGTGATGCAGCCCACAGAGAAGCATTAAAATACTCCCACTGCCAGCAAACACAGTCAATCAATTAAATCTGTTTCATCCTCCACATAATAGCTTTAGCATTTGAAAAAAAAAAAAAAGACGCAAAAGACCAATGACCAGTCGGAGAGGTGTTCTAAAACGGTTTACATGAAAAACAAGCACAATAAGCGCCCTCTCTTTCTCTAAAAAAGTCTTCTCCCTCCTCTTTCGCAGACAAAACTCTATTTCTCCCTCTCTTCAAACTGGTATCTTTTTTTCTCTCAAACAAAAGCCATCTTTTCTGTTCCCTCGTTTTCCCTCTCTTCCTCTCAAATTGGTAGTTTATCATTATCAAACGGGTAACTTTCTTCTCATCATCAACAACATGTTCTTGTGTTGGATAATTTTTTACAACAAAAAGATGAAACAGATTTGGAAAAAATATAATATATCAACACAAATTCAAACAAAAAATATAATACATAAACATAAATTGCAAAAACTGTTTGTTTGTAATATATCAACATCAACATAAATTCATTTTCTTTTTTTCTTTTTCTCCTCAATTACTCCACCATTCTTGGTTTTCTCTCAGGCATAGATTCAGATCTACACTTTTCTATATTTCAGATCTAGATGACTAGGTCGTAATGGCAATGGCGAGAAGTGGTATTGATGGAGAGAGGTGATGAATAGCGATGGGCTCAGAATCGTCATCGGTGCTCTTTCGTTTTTTGAAACGAAAAGTCATTCTTCATGCGAAGCACTATTCTTGACGGCAACCATAAGATATCTAGTTTTTGATGCTTCTGCCCGTTTTCATGCTAAGACAAAGTTATATCGTCAACGAACTTGAATGGTTGGATCTTTGCACTACAAGGGGAGAAAGGGCGACAAGTGTGACTGTGAAAGGTTGCCTTTGGAAAAAGGGGGCTGGGGAGGGAAATTGGTGGTCGGCGTCAGCGATAGGATAAAAGAGAGAGAAGTGAAAAGAGAGAGGATAAAAGAGTATGAGTGGGTTCTATTTTAAGAGAGAAAGAGGAGCGTAAGTTGGGGGCAAGTGGAATGTTTTTCAAACAGATTTGGAAAAAGTTATGAGAAGAGAGACCAAAGAGTGTATGTGCGGAAAAAAAAGTGATATGATCTGTTAATAATGACATTAAAGTTGTGGTCATATTTGATTTTAAAAAAAAATATTTCTACCCACCCAAAAAATAGAATCGTATAAAAATGATGAATTTTTAATTTTTTTCATCAATTTAATTTTTAGTTTCTTAGAATTTTTTTTTTTGAAAATAGATTTTGAAAACCAAATCAAACAGAAATTTATAACCATGAAAGTGTCTGCATTATTCATTAAAACAGACCATTACATTTCAAATAACATGCAAGTTAATCAACACAAAATAAGTTGCATTACGACTTTACCATTAAAATGGATCAAGTGTGTAGGTAAGGAGTGTTTATGATAGAATTCTCCTTTAAATTTTTTATCAAAAGTTATATTTAATGAATTTTCAATTTGATAAAAAAAATAACTCATTCTTAATTTTGATGAATATTAATAAAAAGATTGGAGATGGATTTTTTTAGTAACTTTTCATCAAATTTAAAATTGATGAAAGAAATATTTTTGTTTGGATCGTGAGGTGAGAAGAGAAAACAAATGATTATAGTTTCTCACCTAATGTAAGAAAAATAAAAAGAAATAATTATAATTTATCACCGTTGTGTTGGATGAATAAAAAAGAAGAGAACTTCACTTATATTGTTTGGATAGAATAAATAAGAAAAAAAAAATATTATATCATATTTATTTTATTTTATTAAAATAACCTTCCATATTAATAATATATTTTTCTAAGCTTTTTTTTTTAATCATAAATAATTTTAAAAAATTTCATTAAACTGTAAATTATCCGAGGGTAGCCGTGTGCGTTAAACAGTTCAGACCCTCAATTTCTTCGATTTAATCTCACGAGTGCAATGTGAAACGTAGATGAGAGTCCAGATTTGGTAACTTGTATAGAAAATCCATTTTATTACAAAACATTTGCCAGAAAAGGACTACATCACCAGATCTTAGAGTCACCACCTAATATTTTTGGAAAAATTAGGAAACTCGTGACTCATGCCAAGGCCACTGTTCGTCGTAACCAAGGATGCTTAGCTCAGAACCTTAGGTATGAGAGGGGAATGCCATTATTTGAGCACCCCACTCACCTGATCAAATATCAGCCTATATTAAACTATGATATGGGTTTTATTTACTTTATATGTTCATATTTCAATTATTTAATAAATCCTAAAAATTGCTATGTGAAGCATACAAGTATAGACTATGTCATTCATTTTAAAACAATTTGATTTCATGTGTTTTGAAAGAGTTTTGAAGATGTACAACCCAAATAAATTGAGTTTACAAAAAATGAAAATCAACATTATTCAAAATTAAGCGACACAACCTCCATTCACTGGCATTCATATAATTATATCAAGTAAGCAAGTAGTCACATGGTAGGATGCTTAAACATAGTAAGAAAAAACACACAAAAGCGGGATGCTAAAGCATACAAACTTACATATTTACCGACGTCCCACGAACAGCTACAAAACAAAATTAGCAAAATATGTATAATCTTATATACAAAATCCTAAGCAATTCACTCATGAGATGCAATTAAAGATTCGACTTCTAAGATATGACATATGATTCATCTCAAGAACATGAGGCAGCGCACATAATCACATAATAATCAATTAAATCCACAAATGCAAATTTAGCCAAATCAAGATGTATAAAACATGGACGCAAAGCATAGATGGGACGAAAAAAATCATAATATGATGCTTATGCACAAATAAAGAAAGCAAATAAAAGAATAAGATAAAAAGAAGTGGGGTGGGGAATTATTACAACACTTGAAAGAATAATTACAAACAAAATTAGAGAGAGAGGAGGAAAATATTACAACAAAATAAAAACCTCACAAAACACTCAAATAAAAAAAACAAAATAGAAGTTTCATATATCTTTGAGGATTGCTGGAAACTAGTATGCTCAATGCCTGAGGGTTACTCTGTTTTGTCTAAAAGAAGCTAACCGGCCGACCGTATAGGCCAACTGGCCAACTAGGCCTAGCAAAACCTGTCTTGTTACAAAACCGAAAAAATGAATAAACAAGAAATATATAGGTGGCTCAACTAACTACTTTCGGTTAAATTACAACACATCTAATATGAAATTAAAGTACGAAAACAATAGAAGATAGAAAATGCAAGAAAATGAAAGAAAAATTCACCTTGCAAAGAAAAGAATGAACTTCTTGATTTTCAAATTTCATTTTGATCTCCCTTAAAGTTGTGAATTGTGTTTTCAATCCTTCATTCGAAAATTTGGAATTTTAGCTAGAATGACAATTTTGGGTTGTTTAACAATGTGTGTGAGGTAGATAGTGAAAACCCAAATTTCACAATTCATTCTAGTTTTTTTACTTTTGACACAAACTGAACACTCAAGTTGACTATGAAGGAATTGTTGTGATCAACCAACAATGTATAACAGTGAATGAAATTCTTGGAATCCAATAGCAGTGTCCAATAACAGTGTGCAAGGATGATAACAGTGTAATGGAATTCACAGCTCAAACTTCTCAACTTTGACATTCAAAAGCTTAGACTCTCTCTTATCAATCTAGTACTTTTTCATCAAAATCTCTCCCCTCTCCTCATTTCAGACTTTTGTATATAGACAACGTGAGTGGATTATATCAGTAGAGGCAACCAAAGGTGGAAGAGACAGTGGAGCATTACTGTATTAATGGTTTAAGTATTCTCTTTGCTTTAGCTCTCTCTATTTTGAAGGGTCAAGTTCTTTTTGGCAATAGAAGCTGAGTTTGTATGCATTTGGGGCATGAATATATCAGAAAATGGGATAATGGAATGTCCACATGAATTGACCAACAAAATTCTGGATTGACTGTTTTGGAATGATTGACTGGCCAAACGACTGGGCGATCGACCGACAGAGAGGAAAAAAGCCTGTTTTGCTTCCAGCCTAGTTCCGCTCCAATTTGACCCAATTTCACTCCAGGTGTCCCAGGGGTCTTAAACACTTGTCTAAAATTGGCTCAAGGTTAAGAAGTAAAGCTTAAATTCTATTTTTTTTACTGGAGATTTTGTAAAATACATATTCTGATTGTCAACATCGAATAATAAAAAAAAGACTCAAATCTTAGAATTAATCAAAATGAGATGTCTGCATAAACACATTTAGGGCCGGTTTGGCATACCTCAAAAAAGCCAAAAAATCAAAAAATTACTAAAAAAGTTAAAAAGTTATCACTATTTACTAAAAATAAAAAAAATTTAATTTTACAAAAAAAAAAAAAAAATATAACTCACATGTCACGTGAGTTGTACTTTAGCTACCCACCGTTTGTACGAAGGGAACAGGCGGAGAAGCAAACAAGACTCTATTGTTCGGCTTGTAGGGGCCCATCACGGGTCCTGTTTTGATAATCTGAATCATTTAATGTGTAGAATTGTCGAGTACTATATGTCTATAAAAAATCACATTGATCGGATATCGCTAACTACATGATCAAATCAATTTTATACAAAAAATGGATGGTGTTATAATTAACGGTTGACAAAAAACTAATCTGATCAGATAGCTATCGATATTCGATCAACGTGATTTTATATAGTTAACGAGTTTTACACATTGAACGGTTCTGATTAGCAAAACAGAACCCGTGGTGGGCTCTAACGAGCCGAACAACACCGTCCAATTCAATGCCCAAAAAGGAGGCAACCATCTCCTATACACTACTCTGCACACACTGCCAGTTAGGACATCCATCGTACTGCCTATTCTATCATAAGCTTCTCCTATACACTAATTTATATAATTTTTTAATACACATTTTTTCGTAAAAAGTCAAAAAATTATCCCAAACAACCATATTTTTTCCTCAATTTTTTAATCTAAAAATTCAAAAAATATACTTATTTAAGACATTCCAAACAATCCCTTATTTTCCCACCAAATTTTATTACTTTTAATAAAAAACAAAACACAATTTTAATGGGAGTAATTCTCACCATTTCTTGTCTTGTCTTTTCTTTTCTCGTCAAATCCCTCCCTCCAAACGGAAGGGCGGAAAATTCGGTTATGAATGAAAAAAAGTGAGGAAAGTTGTTTTCCCCAGCGTTTCTTATGCCGAAGCACTTGATGCAAAATTGTAAGTATTTAGCTGATCCGATAGGGTACGGGGAGCGAATTTTGCGTGTCGTATCAAAATTGAACCATCCTTGTCCGGTTCCAATCAGGAGCCGATTCATTAACGGGTCCAATTTGCTTCAATTCAACTTCCTCACCACTAACTGTAAGCAATCTCACACTATTTTATCCAAAAAACTCTTTCATTCGATTTTATCTCTGCTTAGTTATTTAATATAGAATTGAATTTTTGTGATTTTGTTTGTTTTGTCATTCATTTTGCTCATATTTTTACGTTTGATTGCAATCTAAGGTTAGGGTTTTGCTTTAAACAGTAATATTCTTTTTAGGTTTGTGTTGGAATTTGAAACCATCTTTGTTTGCTATGGCTGCAATTGAGGTCTCACGGATCATCTTTTTCATTGCTGAATCAAATGGTCCAACAAGTTTTGGTCCGATCTTGTGGGGATGTGTGTGTCTGGAAGGTGGAATTGAGTTTTGAAACTCTATTTTCTCTTCCTTCCACTTCCTGTTTAGCTGTGTCTCCGTTTCTCTCTCTCTATAAGCTGATATGAAGGTTATCAGGTTTATTTAGTTAAGGAATTTAAATGGGCTAATTAACATTTCTGGACACATTTATTTGGAGGGTGCATTCACATACTGTAATAACAAATAAGATTCATTTGAGATTTTATTTTGTTATTGAATTCCATAATGATATTCCTCAAATGGTGGTTCATTTGGATAAAGAATTTCGGTATTTCACAGGGAAAGCAAAAAAGAAGGGACAAGTGAATGAAAAATAATTTTTGTTTTTATTTTTACTTTTCCGTTCACGAATCTCCTCTCAAATTTTTACTTTGCCTCCTCCTTGTCCCGTTCTTTTCTCCGTGGAAATAGCTGTTTATTTGAACCTTTCACCATATTGGATTGAAATCCCCTGCCAAAGCTGCTTACCCCTTCTGTGCTTCAATCACCCAACCAATTGTTTAATCCAAAAATGTTTAACATAGAGAACTCTCCAAATCTACATCCATTCTCATTGTCAAAATTTAATCCCCTGACAGAACTCACCTTTGATCTCCATCCATGCCTTGTTCTAGACAATGTGCTGCCCTCGTCCACATCTGTGCCTTGTTGTTCTTCACAATGGGCATCTGTGCCTTGTTCTTGACAAAGTTAAGGGACTGCAATATATATGGAATAAGTTGTAATGCAGGAAAGGTATCCATCACTTCTCCTTAAATGCTTGACTAGATTTTATGGAATTGGAATTTTTTTCCAGTGTAGTCAATACTGTGGAGACTCATATACAATTATGATATTTTGTGTCCCTTGTAAGGTTAAATAGTAAAAACCTATAAAGTTGTAGACAATACTTTAGTGATGTTTGAGGGAATGAATTATAGACTTGCTCGTATATTTGTCAAACTTGAGGGAAAAAAATTGTTTTGCTTTTGTATATCCTTAGAATTTGTTATAGATTTGTTAAAAGGGAGCTAGTGAGAGATAGGAATCCATTAGAAATATCCTAGTATATTTATTATAGTAACTGAGACAGCCTGGCCATTTGGATATATATAAATAAAGATGACATAAGTCATTATTATAGGAGCATTTATTGGTGGTAGTCTGATTGTTATTATTTATTTTTATTACAAGGATTGTGGGGATAAATACTGTTGAATTCAAATATTATTAAGAAAATTACTATTGGTTATGTATTCTCTGTATTTTAAACTGCAAAATTTGTATTATTGTTAGATTTACAAGGGAGAGGCCATAGCTTAAGTTATGTGCTAGATAACAATGAATCAAAATTTTATGTTTTAACTATTGGTATAAATACTAACTATTTTTTATTAACATGGTATTAGTGTTTAGAGATCATAAATACTATTTATCCTTAATATTCAATCTTCTCATTTAATATCTTGGTCTTGGGGAAATCTTGTCACGAAAATTTTTACCCAATTTCGCATTTTAGATTGAATATGAAGGATAAATAGCATTTCTGGCTTGGAGTGACTTTGTTGTTATATGATGGATATTTGTGGTAAAAATTATCCTTAATTTAATATTAGCCAATTTATTTAAGTAATTAAGTCAAATATTTGGTTTTCATATATGCGCATGCAATCTTGTCCATATTATTTGTACAATCTTGTTATAGTGGCTATTAGTTTCAAGATTTATCTTGCCACTAAATCCTTCTCATTTTATGATGCAGTAACACCATTGTTTGCGTGAACATAATAGCTATATTTTTATATAATTTTTCCTTTTTATTTGCTGATCATATCATTATTTTATATAGAGATGAGTAGTATTTTAGGATGCTTTGCTACATCTTTTTGTGATTTATGGTGGTGTCATCTTTTCTAGGTAAGAGTGAGTTGATTTCAATCAGCGAGGTGGAACTTGTGGATGGTGTGATTGCAAATTTGGATCGTGAGTTTGGCTTTCTCCCTATCTAGTACTTGGGTTTTGCCTCTTGTAAAATTTTGAACATCAAGGCATGTGGGATTTATTGATTGAAAAGTTTGAGCATCAAACATGCTACTACTTGGATTGCTTTTGTCAACGAAAGGAATTTTAGACTGAGAAGCTTGAGAATTGGCTTATTCTTTCTAAATATAGATTGAATGAATAATTATCAATTCATCTATATGTACACTTGGTTTAATCATCTCTCTAGATCAAGGAGTTGCAAATTTGGAAAATACTAGGGAAGGTTATATATTTAAAGACATGACCGATTTTTATTTTTTGTCTCTTGAATGAGTTCATATTGGATGTGTGTTTGTTTCTTTCATATTATTTTCCTTAGTATATGAGTAGTTGAAATATTCTACTTGAGGTGGCATGAGACTTATTATAAATATGCAATTGGCAAACCAACCATGACAGTTGGCGTTAAGCATAAGCTCCTTATAGCATCGAATTAACTATCACATCTTAAGTGGTCATTTCCATGATGTATAAGGCTTACATGAAAATGATGTTTGGTTGGGAGTGCAACCAACTTGTACTGTATACACGTAAACCCCTTTAGGGCTTCTGTGATAATAACATGGTATATATAAGAAACGCCTATTTCTGCACCTGCTTTTACTGCCTGCACAGCCTATTTTTCATTACCAGGCTATGGAATAATAATGAACTATTATAATCAGTATTAAAAACTTGAATTACAGTGATCAGGGGCTTGTTTGGTTTGTTTTTGAGAGAGTTGTTTTTGAAAAAAATTTTGGGGAGAGAGTTTAAAATTTTTTTTGGTTTGTTTGGTTGTATATTTTGGGAGATTGTTTTTTTGGGAGTTTGGGATGATTTGATATTTTGGGAGAATTTGAGTAGATGTGTGTAAGAGAAAAAGTGATTGAGAAGGAGAGAGGAGAGAGAAAAAGTGATTGATTGATGTGTAAGAGAGATAAAATGATTTTGAAATTTTTTTGAGAAAAACTCAAACCAAACAATTTTTTAGAAATTTTTTTCTAAAATTCATCTCCCAAATGCAAACCAAATATACCCCAGATTTTTCTTCAGGGAACATAATATTTGTTTTAACATTATGCGTTTCACAGTTGATTTCTTTTCCCTCATAACTATCTTCTTTCATAACTTTGTTTTGTTTAGAATTGCTACTAAAAAAGTTTAGAAAGATTAATATTCTTTCTATGTTTGACTTTGTATAAAATGTAGTAGTTGTAAAATGTAAAGTTGAATGGTAGTGTCATCCAATATGAATAAGTCATTAATGAATTTCTGGAGATTCCAAATTCTCAGCTTAATATTAATGATAATTCTGGAATATATGCTAATCTAGTTTAATGTGAATTAATTTTTCATTGTTAATAAATTTTGTATATTGTATACACATCAACTAAGAAGTATGGATACGGACACATGACACGACACAGACACGCCGACACCAATTTTAAAAAAAAGCAAGACACAACACGAGACACGTATGAAATATATAATTTTATATATTTATTGTATGTCATATATAAGAATATATCCTTCAAAGATAATAATAAAAAAAAAATATGCAATATAAAACTTAGCTTTATAAATTTACATTATTTTTCTTTCATTATTGTATCCTAAGTTATTTAGTCGAAACTTATAATTAGTTTCATGCTTGTCTAATCAATAGACACGTGTGTTTTAAGCGATAGACAGTGCACCCTCCAAGTGTCCGGGTTTAAAAATTTTTTTAAAAAATAGGACATGTTTTGACGAGTGTCGAACATGTGTCAAGAAGTGTCCAACGGTGTCGTTGTCTGACAGAGATATGACATGGATACACCACATTCTTAGAAGTGTCCGTGCTTCTTAACATATCAATATAGTAGCTTATTATAGCAGAGCAAAATGCAGAACTGTGTTATCTCATTTAACAATTAATTTCAAATTGATATGATACAAACCATGATTAGTTTTCATGATTGCAAAAAGAATAGCTTGAGCTTAATTTGCCGGCAAGCTCTTTCTAGAACCTTTTATTATAGAAAGGAGCTGAGCTGGAATTTTGCTTTTTAAGCTTGTTTTTATTATGCATAACTTGAAGGACCCTTAACTTTTCCGGACATATGAAAATGAAGGGATAAGTATTTAGAGATAATTAGAAAGATGGGACTTGGGTTGGGACATTCATTTGTGTACATGGGTATGGTTCAATTTGGAAGGGTCTTGAAAGAAACAGACTTTATTGTAATCCAATACAAATTAAAACCTAGTCAGTCTCATTTTACAAGCTTACTACCGTTACTTTTGTAGGAGGCTTTTCTTTTCATTCTACATTTGCTGTTTCTGCCTCTCTATATCTTTCCCTTTCCAGTTCTGACTAGGGTTCCCCTTTCGTCTGCATCTTCTTAGCATAGATCTGTAGCCAGCAGTGAATTTTTGCTAGAAAGATCCTTAGACTTTTCGACCTTCTTTTATTTTTCTTTTCCTTTTGTGATGAAATCATTGGCTGATATCTTCAAACATGCATGGAAGGTAAAACCTTAAAGCCCTAATTTTTTTTGTGATTTAAGTCAGAGTCTAATGGTATGCGGCATTACTTCTGAATGTTTCATCTTTGTCATACCTTCAATCAATTGACAAGGGTTTCTTCTCTGGATGTGGAAATTCGTATATCAACGTTTATTTTTGAAAGAATATTTACTTATATATATGTATCTAGCTATGTTATCTGGACTTGGGTACGTGTGTGTATAGAGGTCAGATCTAGGGATGGCCATTTTGATCCGCCCTTCTACCTGATGTGAATGGGCTGGATTTTACCCCATTCATCAAATATAGGGAACCGGGTGCTTTTTTTTTTTCCACCCGAAGAGGGGGCGGGGGAAGCATCATACGATCTGAACCCAACCCGTATATATAAATAAAGAATAATAATTTTATAATATATTTGTTTAATATATAAATATATGTAAACCATGGGCTTTTTTGCACAAAATACTAGAAGGCTAGAAGTCTGTAAGACTTCAACTACTTTTTAAGAATATTTTAATATTTTATTTATTTACTTTCTATATATAAAATGTTAGATTCTCAGACTGAAGGCACAGAAGACTAAAAGACTTTCAATTATCTCTCTTAAACAACTAAAAGCCTAAAGAACACTAAAAGACCAGAAACTAACAATTAGATAAGAAGACTAGTATGTGTAAACTATCCATTAATTAGATTCGAGGACTAGAAGTCTGTTTGTAAGATATAACACTCTAGCTTAGGCAATCCTCTTAGATTTTCCATTTTCTAAGTCTCACTTTCAGTCTCTCCTATCACTTATCTCACCAGAAACACAACTCTGCTAAGCCCGAAGAGTACAGACACAGATCTTGGCTCAGCTCAGTTCATTTGATGCCAGAGTTTTTCAATGAAGAAATTACAAATAGTTTGGTGTATGACTGTGTCGCAGTTCCAACCCTTGATGTAGGGCAGCTTTAGGAAAGTGAAGATATAGCCTCCCAAGATCTGATTTTTGGTGGGTTTACACAAGGATAGCTTTGAGGATAGGGTTCTCTTTGGTAAAGTTAAACTTCACGGGTTTAAACCAAGCCAAACCAAGCCTTGTCCCATTCAAATGGGCTCGGTTACATGAATTTTTTTTCGCCATTTTTCTCTATCAAGGATTATATGCTCAATTAAATTTAAAAAAAAAAAATCATTTAATTTTTTTACTACAACAACCCATGCTAGTTTAGGGTCCTCCCCTCCCCCTAACATCTCCATGTCTATTTATTGGAATCATATCCACTCTTCCTTACCGTTGCATCTGTCGGTTTTTGTTATACATGAACAAACCATTTTAGTGTGTTCCTTAGTTGCACGAAATAGGAGTGGGAGTGGGGGGGATAGAATAGAAGAGTCCAAGGTTAGGAATGCCTAGGGGAGCGTGAATGTATTATATATAATATATATTATGAGAAATATTTTTGTTACGTAGTTGTAATATATGTGTTAATTCTCTACATTATACTACCACTTAAACTGTTAAACATAAGCACAATAAATTCTCATTATGAAAGTAACTGTTAAAACCTTCACCTACCACACACACTCACCTACTCCTCACCTACCACACACACTCACCTACCACACACACTCACCTACTCCTCACCTACCACACACACTCACCTACTCCCAAATCCTCTCCTATATAATGAGTACCTCACCATCTGTAATTTATACATCAATATATCAATCAATAATACATCAAATTTAACATGGTATCAGAGCAGGTTTAGAACCTAGTATTTTCGCTTCCCCGGCGGGCGGCAACCTCACCTTAGCCGCCCGCCGGACCTCAACCTAATCCGCTAGAATTTTCTACACATACCTTCAAATTTCTTCTA